>VXBI01002845.1:49624-79760 GCA_013397375.1 Toxostoma redivivum | reverse complement strand
GGAAAGGGACACTTGGGAGCACCCCAAAAAAAAAAAAAAAAAAAAAAAAAAAAAAAGGAGTTTGTGAGATTCCCCCTCTAAACAAACAAACAAAAAAACAAAAAAAAAAGGTGAGGATGAAGAGTCACTAATACTATAACACATGGAAAAGTATATAAAAGCAACATCTGTAAAGACCATAAGATATACTTTCCACATCTTAGGAAATTCTAATAAGGTAAAAAAAAAGTGTCGAGGAAATAACTTAAGACAAAGGCATAGAGTGTTACCTGTCTGATGCCTGCATACAATTGCTATTTCTCTTAATACACATTAAATGAACACACCACAAGGAAAGCAGAGCTCACTAGAACAGTGTTTCAGCAGTGAGTTAAAGGTGACATTGCAAAAGAAAATGACAGATGAAAAAAAACCAGCTATTGCATACATAAAAAAAAAAAAAAAGAGAGAGAGAAAGGAGAAGTGTACTTAAATAGAGCTGGGTATTCTATAGTCTGTTAACCTTATTAAGTAAACATGCTATTTAAACCCCCTTGGTTTAAATATTTCCCCTTGGAAATATGGGAGTAGAAGTAAAACAACAGACTGAATGTATGTAAGCACATGGATCTGATACTCCAGGGCATTTCCTTTACTCTCTCTCTCTCTCTCTCTCTCTTTTTTCTTTTTTTCCCCTTCTCTTTTGCTATTTATTTTATTTTATTTTCATTTTCATTTGGCAACTTCTACATTCAAAGCCCAGAGCTTGGAATTTCATACCTATTTAACACCTGGTTAAGCAACACTTAACCATTGGCACCAGCTGACTGCATCCCCATTAAGCAGAATTACTCTCATCATAGACATTGGAAATGGAAAAGACCTACCCGGTCATGTAGACCATTATACCACAACCAATGCAGGATTGTTCCATTTAGTAGGAAAAGAAGAAGGATGAGCTTGTCAGGGGATGATGACTCAGAAGAGTTTGGTTCTCTTCCCAGCTCAATCTTGGGCTTCCAGAGTGACCTCCAGAAAGCCACTTAACCTTGCTGTGCCTCAGTTCCCCATCTCAGCAGCAGCAGCTCCCCTTCTTCCATCTCCACATTTGTCTTACAGGTTCTTCAAGGCAACATTTATTTGTGCTTAGGTGTGTTTGCTGTTGTTAATAGAAAGGCTCCCTGATTTCAGATAGAGAGGGGGAAATACAGCTGGAGTGTCCATAATAGCCTGTGCTCCCTTTAAGGCTTTACCTCTGAGTAATAATGTGGATTTTGTTCCTTTCCTGAACAAAGCGAGTAAAAGGAAAGCAAGGAGATAGAGACAGATCAAAGATGACCTTTCTTTTGAATTATGATCTCTTTCTTTCTTAAAACTGATTTAACAATAGAAATTATAGGCTTGAAATCCTAACTGATTTCTCCACATGAGCCATTTTCTCTTAAGGTCTCCTCGCATTTATGCTCAAGCCTTTTTGGGGCCACCATGAGGTACAGTCTAGGACTGGAAAATGCATCTGCAGCATCTGTCAGCTAAAGAAATCTCTGTAGAAGTCAGATAGTCAGAAGACTTACTACAGTCCCTGAGTTTATGTTAAATAATTCATATGCTAACACTTTCTGCTGGTAGCAATCACGGGGAAATCCTAAGCTGAATTTAACAAATAAAACAAAAGTTTCCACTCACCCCTCCTCCCTTCGAATGGCCTGTGGCCAGAACAGCTCACTGGCAGCACTGAGCTTGCTGGAATTTGGCTGTCCCCACCAGCACCACCTTCTGCCCATGGCATGGAGGAGCCCGAGATGGTGAGCAGGTGATGCCTCAGCATCGCTGTGTCCCATGGCAAGGGAAACTTAATGGGAGGATTTGTCCAAAAGAAATACCTGCTTCCCTGAAATCACCTGGTGTTTCACAGGGATGTGCAGAGCCTCATCACTTCTGTCCCAGCCTTTCCAGCTGCAAGGTCATGAGCTGGGCTGTCCTGAGCTGGGATCCTGTCGTGCCACATCTGAAGACTGTCTTTCAGCCACTCTTATGGGCTGTGCCACCAGGTGATATGACATCAGAGAGGCCTCTGGGATCTTTTCCTTGATGTGGGAGTGAGCTAAGACTTCTAAGAAAGCCAACAAAGGCACTGCTGGCTTTGTCTTTTGCAAGGAGGAGACTTTTATATTTATTTCATACAGATGCGCAGCCACTCTAGAAACTAGTATTCTTTTTTGGTTGTTTTCTACATGATGGGATTGTTCTGCATGCTGACTGACTGTGGAATATCTAGACTAGTCTGTAGGTAAAAAGAAAGAAGTTATTTTAAGAATAGACTTCACTCTTTTTGTGGTTTTTTTTTTTCTCTTCTGTACAGCTAATCAACCAAGCCTTATTCATCAGTTATTGTTTGATAGAGGGGAAGAGGCTAATGGTAGAGGTAGAGGCAACTTTTTAAAATGTTAATTAAATTTAAAAGGATATTGTTGTTAACACTGCAAGGACATAAAGGATTAGTACTCTCCATCTTAGAAATGTTAAAATACAGATGAAAATTTATGGGAATATATATGTGTATATAAATAATGGTAAACCTAATAGCTGCTCATTAACTTCCATGGCTGTATATCAAGCTCAGAAGGAGATCATAAACTAATATGGGATCTTCTAGAAAAGGATAAGATTAACCTACCAAATACTTTGCCTGCTAACTTAATGTGTCAAGCTGTAGAAACTAGAAACAAAACAGTGCCCTTCACACTGCAGTGTCCTTTATTGACTTTCTTTTTTTTCAACTTTTCCACTTCTTTTGACTAAGTTAGAGCCTTACAGCCTTTTCCCCAACTGGCATAAAATGATATCAGACCCACTGCATGCAATGATATATGCCTCTGCCTTCAGTCAAGAGAAAGTACATCACTATTTTATTGGATGCAGGTCTCAAGAGCTCATGAACTCAACAAACACCCCTATAAATTACCGGAAAGCCACACCAAAGTGTAACAACAATAAACTAGAAATGGTATAAGTGGCTTTACTCAGCCAGACCTTCAAATACTACTCTGTAAGAGATTCCCGTGCTTCTTCCTTTCTCTTTGCAGCTATTACTACCTTCTGTACAGCCAGGTGTATTTGGTCACATACAACAAACTGTCCTGCTTGTCCTGCTCATGAAACAGTCTGAAAAGAGTCATTTAAAAAATAATAGTGTCTAGAAAACAAATTTTCAATAATGCATTTTTTTTTCCTTAATTGCAGATTTTTCTAGTATGCTGAGGAAATATGCTAAACTATCTGCTTTGCAATCTGATATCCCACAGAGGAGTTGAGTGAAAGGGTGGTGAAGATGAAGTTCAGAACCCATGAGGTAAAGTTTACCTTGCTAATGACTTCACTCCAAAGGTGAACATGCAGTTCATTACTAATGTCCACCCCCTTCTGGATTTCTTTGGCAAGATTGTCAGTGTACACGTTAATTTAATGCTGATCCTGCTGTTCAAAGCATTTCTAGTGCGAGCATATGTCCAATAGCCAGTAGAAGTTCAACTGAGTGCATTAACTCATGTCACACCTTCTACCAAGCAGCCATTATCTGGTGTTGATTTCCAGTCACTCCAGACTGGAGGCAAATTTCGACCAACTATCTCAACTGGAAAACTATTCACCAGGGAGTATGATAGTGACCACATTGCCAAACCTGCACTTTTGGGGGTCTCCAGCATGCTCACTTCATGCACTAAACTGAAAGTTGGAACCTTCTCCATCTCCTCCCTGACACAGTTTTGAGCAGCAAGAATGTTGTCACTGAATTATCTCGAAACCATCCCTTTTAAATGGCTTCTCACACCTGGCTTCCCCTGAAAGCTTTGATACTTATTGCTTAGAAATATCGGGTTTCTAAAGCTAATTGTTGCTGATGCTTATATTTGCAGTGTCTCTGGGAAGGAATTTATAGCTTGTTTGATTTGGACTTCCACGTCTTCCCATATTAGATTATTCTACAGTCTTTCCACTGAGAAGTTATTTTGATGTTTATCTTCTCTCTCTTAATTTCAACCCATTATCCTAGTTATTTCCCCCTGGGGTAATTTTGTTCCTCCCTGGGTGTTTGTGCTGTTTAGATGTTTGCAATGGGCTCCCTCTCCCCCTCAGATGTTGCTCAGCCCTGCTGTGCATATTGACGGTTGTTCTTGTAAAACTTTCCTTGTAAATCAACCCCTCCAGCTCTCTAATCATTTTTGCTGCACTTCTCTGAACTCCCTCCAGTTTGTCTTCATCTCACTGGTAATAACTTTGCCTATGTGTCATTTGGCATTTTCTCCTTATCACATTCCAGCAGAGCATCAAACCTTTTGCCCTGTTGCTGCGTGCTGTTGTCAGGTAGACTGGACTTGAATGATTGACGTAATCCCTTAATTTGCCGGAGGGGCAGTTTTAGATTTTTGTAAACCTGTAAATTGGTGATTTGAGCCAAATATGATGCTGGGGAGGGGGGTTTATTCACTCATCTTGTCTAAACAAAACTGGAGCTGATTTTGTGGATTTAAATCCAGGGAGCTCCTGGGTGTTTTTCCCTACCATTTCTGATGTTGGAATAAAACATCAGTGCTAATTTGATGGCTTTCCAAACAGAATTCAAAATTCAGAGGAACAAATCCTCCTTGTTGCTGGGTCTGGGATGCTTTGTTTCTGTCACTGGTGGCAGAAGGTGGGAGGGACACAGTTCCAGGCAAGAAGACACAGTCCCTGCACAATCCCAGGTCTCCAGTCCCGTTCCCAGCCATTCCCTGAGGTACAGTCCAAGAGGGAAGGAACTGTCCTTCTCAATAGACATGCCCTTGCTCATTCTCTGTCTTAGAGTAATAGGCCTCTGTTGGCTTCAGCCTCCCATCCTCATCTGAGTTTTTCAAGGCTGCCTTGCTTTACTCATGGAAAAACATTCCATTCCTGGGCAGGTCTTGGCCCATGGGGTCAGGGAACTGAAGGGGTTTATGCCCTAAAACCTCATGTTGTTTCATGGAGCACGTTTTAATGTGCACAATTGATTCAGATGTCCTGTATCTTGAATATCCCTTCCATGTTGAGAGCTTGCAGTCTCCTTACTATGGTTTTAAAAAGACTGAATCCTCTGAGCAAAAGGTTCCTATGACAAAAGATTGCCTACCTTTCCCATGATTACATTCCCAAAGGTGAATGCCAATGTGTCAACAGAAGGAAATATTTCTCCTGCTTTCTTCAATAATTTATTGGCATTCACAGCTTTCCCCTTCATGATGACTGCTCCTGCAGCTCTAAGAATATCAGCTCCACTGAGAGATTGAAATTTACTTGTCACAGCTCTCCCAGACTGTTATGAAAGGTGTGGTGTAGGCAGGCTCCTGATTAAAAAAATTAGAGAGGATGGGGAGCAAGAACACAACCACCCCACCCCAATAAACTTTAAAGGCCAGCCTAAACGCAGGTGAACCATTTTGCAGATAGACGTTTTTATCTAAAAGAAAAAAAAAACAGTGCTCAGAATCCATTCTTGTATCCAACTGCCTTCCAGCACAGAGATCTAGGTATGGACTCATCATCTCCATGACATCTGGGTGGGATGAATTGCTCATTTCATGCCTCAACCCATTCATCTGCTTGGCTTTTGAATGAAGAAATGTCCCAGTAGGGCTGAGTTTGTCTGAGTCAGTGACTCCCAGTGGGTTGCACTCAGTTTTGTGACCCAGATCCCAAATTAGCAATCATGAAAGAGAGATTGAAACGTTTATTCAAATTCATAATTAATTACTGGAAGATGCTTGAACGTAGTGTCAGAAATAATCTCATAAGTGCTTGCTTCAAGTAAATAACCAGTATTTTAAATTACCTTTTGGTTTTTTGTTTGTTGTTTTTTTTTTTTTTTGCAATATCCCATTGCAACATGGACATTGTGTTCAGAAAGCTCATATTAATTCCAGCTCTGTGCCAGGAAAAACACATCCTGCCTTCCTTGGGCACAGCCTGTCACCACTGGCTGGTGATCTCACAACTGGACACACAGAAACAAGAGCAGAGGAGCCCATGTCCACCTGCACTGCCCAGCCCAGAGCTGCAATTCAGGAGATGCAGCAAGTTATGGCAGGCTGAAGCCAGCACTCACATGTTCCTGCTGCACATCAGAAATTAAATCGATCAGCTCTGAGGTTAACATCACAGCAGCTCAATTGTATTTATCAGTTTGGCTGTGTAATTTTGTCTATACATGTTTTCCCCAGAAAAGGATGGGTTTTTTAGTTAAGAAAGCATTTGCAGAACTTTTTTGTTATACTGAAAGATTATGTTTTGAGGGTAATTTAAGGGCAGAAAGGGGATTGTTTGTTTTTTTTTTTCTTGGTTTTTCTGTTTGTTTTATTTTTTTTTTACTTAAGGGTTTTTTTCCTGTCTTGTTTTATGAAGGCAATAAGAAAATAGTTTCTTAAAGTGGACTCCACTTAGTTTAAACAGATGAAATTTGGAATTGATTTAAACATACTCATTTAGCTATACACCAAGTTCTCCAAAAATTCAATTACAAGTAGTTTTGGAAAATCTTTTTTTGATTAAATATAAAAGCAAATAATATTGGTATAATATTTTCTTTCATAAAAGGAAATATTTCCTTCTTGTCAGTAGCTGGCCATCCCCAGCACATTCATATCTCCTCCCCCCTTCTCTCTCCTCTGTGCTTCCCACTCTCCTCATCACCCACTTCAGTTCCAGCTCTACCTGTCAAAGTGGTGAAAACTTTAAATTAGCTTTACATGGAAAACAGATGTCTTTCTTGCAAGTCTGCAACAATTCTTTTTCTGCTTTGAATTGAGTCTAGCCCCTCTCCTCCTATGAAAAAAAAAAAAATCCAGAGAACCATAATTTAAAAATAAGGCAAAACAAAAGTTTTGGTCAATAAAAATGTCTCTGACAATAAACAGAAATTTGCTTTAAAAACATTTACATGCTTTAAAATGCTAGTATATAATAACAGTGAAAAGTTACTTTGAAGTAATAAAAAATACCTCCTTTTCTGAAAATTTGAGACTAGATTGCCAGCACTTTATTGAAAAGATGGATCTCGTTTTTAACTGCTCCATCAACATGTCATTTAACTGACTTCAGATTTTCTGACAAAAACCCATCCTTTTGGTCTGATCAGCTCTACATACAACATTAAAGGCTGAAATACCTTCCTTAGAGGGTTTTCTGACTCAGGATGCCATAGGGAAATAGGCATCTGCAGTGCACAGCTCACCCTTAATGGTATGGTGAAAGCTGAACAGGGACAGGTTGTCCTTCCTCGTAGACAGCTGCCAGTGACTGGTTGTACAGAATTCATGGATCCTTGATGCCAGATTCCCATTTTCTGTATCTCAGAGCAGCCAGCTCAGAGAGCTATCAGCCCCCTCTGCAGAGCCATAAGGAGACCCACCCTGACCCTTTGGAATTGCTGAGCTCCTTTGGAGAGCTGTGCACACCCCAGAAAACCTGACCAAACCTTGATTTTTGACAGCAAAGAGATTTCCCAGAATATTTCTTGCCTGAGAAGCCACTTCACAACCCAGACAGAGACCAGGAGCTCTTTCTCAGCATGGCATGGTCCCAGGATATAAATCCTTATGCTTGGAGACTTTAGCTAGCCCTTAATTAACGAAGCTGAGGAAGAAACTTCCCTGTAGGCCAGTTATTCCATATCTGCCTTCTGCAGGGTTTCTTGTGCTTGTGTCTAAAACAGCTACCAGTGCCACTCCAGGGGAAACTCCAGGCAGTGGTTCAGACCCTTTATCTCTTCTTACTATGAAACTCTGGATCCCACAGTCCTGACCAGAGCCTGAAAACCCCAATAATTTGCATTATAATGTCTGCTTCGCACCTGCA
Source organism: Toxostoma redivivum (assembly GCA_013397375.1). Lineage (NCBI taxonomy): Eukaryota > Metazoa > Chordata > Aves > Passeriformes > Mimidae > Toxostoma > Toxostoma redivivum. The sequence goes on along the minus strand of VXBI01002845.1, from coordinate 71,912 downwards.
CCAGAGATTAAAAAAAACAACTACTTTTCTTTTTTTCCCTGTCTTTTCCTCTCATCCTTTTTTATTTTTCATGAGAGAAAAAAAAAAAAAAAAAAGCCAGGCACATTAAATTGGACACGCTCAAGTAAAACAGTTTGCAATGATATATCGGACTTCTCGTAGCAAGAGTAGGTAATTTGGCTCCATTTTGTATTTAGATTTTGAATTTTCCTCTGTCACAGAAAGGATTTTTCATCAGAGACTTTGGATGCACAATAGCTGCGGGCATTTAATCTGCAGACGTGCTCCTGAGGATACACACTGCAGCATCTACTGTCTTTGGTTTGCATCCAGAGAGAGAAGACAGAGGTGAATTTGGAAGGGATCCAAAGAAACAAAAGAAAAGAAAGTGGTGTTCCTAATTTCACACATTTCTGTAGCTGGAGTGTGTCTTGCAGGCAGCTGGATGCCATTAATGTCTCCACGGTCTAGGGAGGTCCCTTGGCATTTAACTTCCACTTACTCCATAAACACAGGATTTAAATTTCTGAAATGTCTGGTTTTGAATGAATTCTTCAAAGAGGTACAGAGTAAGGCAATGCTTCAATAAATATGTAACATCCACCTCCTTCATCTGTTTTATTATCTGGATACAGAAAAACATTTTATAGCATTTGACTCCCCTATTTCCATGGTATAAAAACAAAAGTGACCCTCTCATCTCCTGTCTTCTCTTCTTAGAAACCTACAACTGAAGAGATAGTCCTCAACAGCAAAGCAAACATTTCCACGATTCAATCATCACAGAATCCCAGAATGGTTTGGGTTGGGAGGGGCCTAAAAGATCATATAATTTCAACCTCCTGGCATTGGCAGGGTCATCTTCCACTGAACCAGTTTTCCCAGAGCCCCATCCAACCTGGCCTTCCACCTTCTCGGGATGGGGCAGCCACAGCTTCTCTGTGTAACCTGTGCCGGGTCAAAAATTCCTTCCTGTTACCTAATCTAAACCTACTTTCAGTTTGAAGCCAATCCAGCCAATCCTCCTTGTCCTGTCACCCCAGGCCCTTGTTCAAAGTACCTCTCCACCTCTCTTGTTTGTACCCACTTCAGGAACTGTTCTCCCTGGAGCCTTCTCTTCTCCAGACTGAACAACCCCTGCTCTCTCAGCATTTTTGTACAGCAGAGGTGCTCCAGCATTTGGAGCATCCTCATGGCCTTCTCTGGACTCACTCCAGCAGGTCCAAGTCCTTCCTGTGCTGAGGACCCCAGAGCTGGATGCAGCACTCCAAATGTGATCTTATGGGAGGGAAACAGAAGGATAAACAGACTCAAGATGACAGAAATTGTAAAAGCTTCAATTCCAGGCTGTTTCATGAACAGTGCAAGGCAAATTTAAGGGACACAAGCTCCAGGATTCCCTTAAGCTTTACATTGATTATAGAGAGTTTATCAAAAGTTATCTGGTGTGTGGAGAGCAGTCTGACAGGGGGGATGCTATTCTCAACACATTTTTGCAGATGAGAGACTTAAATCAACCAGATATAGTTGGACTCGACGATTCCCCATTATTGAAGTTTTCAGAGCCAGAATGGGTGGGACTTAGAGCAACCTGGTGTACTGGGAGGTGTTCCTGCCTACAGCAGAGGGGTTAGAACTAGATGATAGATAAGGTCCCATTCAATCCAAACCATTTACTGAATCTGTGCTTCCATGATATATGGGTGGACTCGATGATCTTAGAGGTCTTTTCCAGCCTTAACAGACCTATGATTCTAAAACAGTATTATCTAACTCCTGCAGCCTCTGGTGCCCAAACAGCCTTTCCTCCAGGCATCATTCCTCTTGCAGCAGAGGTTGCATCTCTGAGCCCTGGCACTGCAGTGCAAACCAGCCTTGAGAGGGATTAATCTGAGATGCTGGGATGCAAGCTAGAGAGGGTGAAGTGAGGCTGCACATCCTCTTGTGATTCTGGGCATCAGGGAGAGACAATCTGTAGCTGAGAGGAGGGTGGAAGGGATTAAATCACAGCACAGCATACGTCAAGAGTGCCTCTGTCAAAGCAAGCAAGCAGTTTTAAGCAGCTTGTCCAAGGCTACAGAGAAAAACTGTGTCAACAATGAACCCAAACCAGATCCCAGCACAGAGCTGCACCCACAAAGCTCCACCTGTGGAGGCAAACCCAAGCTCTGGAGTGCTGGCGTGAGCATGGCTTCACTGCTCCTGCTGGTACAAACCATGCAAGGCAAAGGTGGTGACGTGATTTGTGCAGGGTCTTACAGAGGAGAGCACAATGATTCCAAAGTTTCTGCTTCAAAATATTTCCCTGTTCCTCTTTAAGCCTCGTAATGAGCCTTTCTTTACTTCTGTCTTTTGTTACTGCTCACTTTTCTCTTGAAACTTATTTCTCTCCAACACTGGTGGCCACAAAATTACTGTTAATTTCCTGCAAGGATTTTGTTCTTTGAAACATACTGTATGGCACTTTTCATTTTCCTCTTTTTTCTACTTCTTTTTTTCCCCCTTCTATCTGAGACTAGCATTGAGTCTGTTGAGAACATGTAAGTGTAGTTGCTTTTGAATGCTGCAAGGTAAATGCTGAAAATGACATCTTAAATGGAATCATTAAAGCAGATGTAAGTATCATCTGAATGCTTCTGAAGTCTCCTATGCACAGCAATAGTGTCTTCATTTTCTCTCCTGATGCATGCACCTTTTTAAAGACAGCTGACAACCTATTATTTTTTTCTTTCTCCCCATTTTCGAGCCTGAACTTATGGACTACATTCATATCTTAAAGCTGTAACCTGTTTGCGAGGAAATGTCTGAAAATCTGATCAAAATAGAGGCACAGTGCAAGGGTGGTTGTGATAATTACTACTTTTTTTAGGCTACTAAACAGAAGGAAATGCATATAAAAACGTCAACCACTGGCTTATGGGAAATAAAGCAATGTGCTCCTCATTATGATAGACAAAGCACACATATTTGGTGGCTGCCATGAACTTCCCAAGTTGTAAAATTTGATTCCTGATTAAGGTGGAACTCGTCTCACTTTGCTACGCACTGTGGAATAGGTCACTGCTACGTTATATCTGCTTATAAGCAAGGTAGAGACAGTCCTTTCCAGAGACTGGTTCACATTCCTTTTTTTCAGGGTGAGATGACTCTTCAGAAGACCCTTCTGGACTCTAAGGTGAGCTTAGTCCATCCCTCTGCTCACACTTGTGAGGCACAGCAGAAAGCTGGAGGAGCAGTATAATTCGTTTTCCCAGTGGTGCAGATCCTCCCAGAGAGACACACACTTTCCTGTCTGCAACTGGAAGAGGTAAATGAAATTTCATGGTGTTTAATCCAAATAGTGCAACTAACACCAGTCTGGAAAGTCCATCAGTATTAGCACAGCATCGAGCCTCAGCCCTGATGCCATTTAGCACATTAGCCCTGTCTGACATGCACTAACCTCAAACCAGGGTACATGTGCCATGAACATGCGGAATGAATCATGTGCAGGTATCTGTTTAATGGCATCCACTATAAAAGACTGGGACAACAAATAGCAAATGAAGTTAAAACAAGTAACAAATGAAACATCCAGATTCACAAACTCACAGGAAAGGTGGATAACAACATCACTACCAATAACCCCAGCTCTCTGATCTCTAAGTGATGGACCATTGAAGGCCTCACTCAAGACACTCAGGATGGTCAGCCAGGACTTTTTAGGTGTTAAGAAGAGGGAAACAAGACTGACCTGTCCTATGGTGCAAAGCATGTGGGATATTTGGCTTGTGGGACTTCTGGGTCTGTGCAATATTTGCTTTCCAATGTTTGAAGGTGCCTCAGAGCTCTCTGGGTAACTTGCGGATTGGCCCTGGTCCTCAGCTTTGGTATAACAAATCCTTTTTTCCACCTATTTCTGAGAAGCCCTGAGCAAGTTCTTTGTAGTGGTCAGACAGATATTTTATAATTGCTGTTCTTTTTTGGGACTTACTATGCTCAGCTCCCTGGCTTTCCAGAAAGCCCTTGCTGTTACTGCACAAATAGGGTAAGATATGTCTTTAGATGTTTTGCTAATGGGTGCCAGGTCATGACACTATAATGCTAAGAGACCTAATTTTTGACATTCACACAGTCTGAAGCCTGAGATTACAGCAACCTAAAAGTTTCATTTATGTCATGCTTGGGAAGGATTTTGTTTGCTTGCTTGCTTGTTTTTTTCCCAACAAAGCAAAAAACAAGGGGTAGCTTCAAAAGAAAGCTGAAATTCTGTCAATTATGAATTATGTGGAGATCCATGCAGGCAAATGTTCAACACTTTTGATGGACTGTAAAAACACTGGATCTGCACCTAAGGAACTCATCTGACTGAGAGGTTACATTTATATTTACTGAAAGCAGCAGGTCCTAGGAGCAGACCTGCCTTGATTCTGGCCCTGCACATTTATATTGTCCTTGCAGAGTCAGGTACTGGTATATATAGATATCTGATTCATAACCTATCCTGCGCCTCACTGAAGGCATTGGTTTAGGACCTGGGTGGCCTTGATTTTATTATTAGTGCTTCCACTGGCCTGCTGCTCAGCAGTAGGTAAATGAGGTCATCACTTTGTGACTCCATTCCCTTTTGCAAAATGTAGATAAAAACTCTTTTAATCCTGCTGATGAAAGGTGGTATGATGAATAGCATTCTTACCAGCCTTGCCTTCCTTATAGTAGGGGTCTTTGTGAATCCGTTCTATTAACAGCTCTAAGAACCATAGAAATCCCTATATAAATTAAACACTAAACCTTGGCAGTGCCATGAAACTGCAATTAGGAAATGAAAAAGCTATAGTTTTCAGAGGAACAATAGACTTGCCCACATTGCATATCGTGCATAGATTTAAGTATGCATTTAATAGTCTGACTGGTAATAAAAATACTATATAGATACAATATTTTTGAATTATTATTGCTACGCTGGAAGATCCACACTGTTTCTGTACCCTGGCTCTTGTGTGTTTAAATTTGTAACTTCACTGCTACACTCTCAGACTTGTTTGCATTCAATTTCTTTGGCTTTCTAAATTAGATACGTACGTGATGCTCTGTGTTAAAACTAAATCGATTCTTAATAGTCATGTGGTGTTAATATTAAACCAATTAGGCTCAAATTAACACACACATTTATTTAAGCAAGGCCCTGATCTTGTAAACAACTTAAGCACGTATTTTGATCTCTGGTTTAGCAAAGTTCCTAAGTACACCAGCAATATAAACCCTGTAAAACATAGCTCTGCTGGACAAGTTAATTACTGAAGCAAAATTGTGGCACCACAAAGAAACTATATGAATAAATGCTGTCTTGGGTTAAAATAAAATTAAAAAAAAAATAAAAGGTAACAGGTAAAGTTAAAACTTACAAAAAGTTATTTGGTAGCTACAGATCCAGAAAACAAGGTGTACATATCCACGAATAGCTTTGGGTTATTTCTGTGAGGCCTAGTAGGAAAAAGCATACTAAAAGTGATTCAGTTCTTTATGAAATGGACATTTACCAATGGGTGAGACAAACACTTCTGGTATTCACTGCTCAAATCCCCACTGACTCTAATGGGAGCTCAGATATGGACTCACATGTGGACTGTTATATGTAGACATAGATGTCTAGAGCTAGGCTCATTTAGGTATCCAAAATGGGAGCTGAGCCTGTCATTAGAGGAGGATTCAACGGAAATTCTCTTTGAGGAAACTAAAATGTTTCCACTCATGTAAATCTTAGATAGCATCTGTACAGGTGAATAAACTGCCTGTTCCAGAAATCACACATCTGTTTATGCGTTCAATTGAATCTGGCCTCAGCAGGTTTGCTTCTAGTGTGACTAGTATTTCTAAATGATACATCCTTCTCCTATCCTTTCTCCAAATTATCTTCTCCCTCTTTGGCCAGATGTTGCTGAAACTTCCAATGTTGAGGTATAGGCTATTTACTTTCTCCATTAAAGTTTTAGACTTTGACATGTAATCCAGTTGCATTGGCTTAACAAAATTCTACTCATCTGTCAGAGGGACTGCTCACATGTTAACAGCTGCCTATCCACACACATGTTCACACCCTTTTCTAGACATGAGCTTATGGGAGATGGCTCAAAACTGCACAGCATTGCCTTAGGAGGGGTTACTGGAGACCTTTAGTTCCCTTGAATAGAATAATTTTTCTTATCCAAAATTATGGCCATGGAAGGTTTATATGAACTGCATCTGTGCACAGACAGCAGGGCATACAAAGACAAACCTGAGAGGTGAAGGAAGATGAAGTCGAGGGCCAGGGTTGTTCAGGGTCTGCAGAGGCAGAGGCTGTCCCTGCAGTGGCTATTTGCACAGCAACACACAGCTGCAGAGAGGTACAGGTAGAGCAGCAAGGTCTCCAGCTGCATTTTTTGTCTTTGCTAGCTGTGGAAGCCTTCATGGAGGTAATAAGGCCATATATTGGCCCAAATGTTTGTGGTCAAGAACTCGTGCCCTCAAAAAGAAGCAGTGCATAGCCCTGTTTTATGACCACTAGAATGAACGGCGTAATTCATCCAAATTCATTCCCAAAGTAGTTCTGCTGCAGCCTGTGGAGAACTACTCTGGATGCATTTAGCCCATAATCTTCCTCCATCAAAGATATGACTATACCCTCCAGTGGGCAATAAAGTGCTTTGGGGCATCTAATTGAAAGTGTGACAGTTTTACACTGTTGGGAAGCAGCAGTTGTGGGTGGCATGTGCTCCACTGGCATCTGAGGGTAAATACAGCAGGATATGTGGCAGTCTACAACTGGGAGCTACATTATGCATGTGCTGGGAACAGCAAGCCAGTGCCACAATGCAATTATAGCTTTAAACCGTGCCCAGTGTGTCTGTTCAGCAGCAGTAGACAGACAGCTCCAAATCATTATTTTTTTTCTGCTTACTTAGCTTCTGGTGATTAGGTTCCTGTTTTGCAATTGTGGTGACTAAACCAATTAAGGTGCAATTTAAAGAAGGAACTCATAAATACTGTACAAAGGTAGTATTGACATAACTAAACTTTATAATTAAAAAAAAAAAGAAAATAAAGAAGGGTGTTGGGGGGGGGTGCTGTGGGAAGAGAGGAGGCTACATTTCCAAACTGAGCAATCCATTTTGGAAGACTCTGCCACATGCAGTAACTTCTGCAGTATGAATAAATATGCATAATCAAAAAGGGAGCACAGCTCGCTTCTCTCTATTGCTCATTTGATATACCTCTTCATGTCATATCCACTTTCACATAAACAACACAATAATAAAACATCTGCATTGCTAAATAACACTACTGTGTTCTAATTCCTCTGGAATGACATGAATAAGAACATCCTACTCCTGTTTATTAGAATTTATTGATGACATGAGTGTGTAAAAGCAGCAGAAGGCATAATTAATCCTGGTACAGCCCCAAGTTACATGTCCAAACTTGACAAGTTTCACTCTTGACTTGCATTACTTTCCCTTGACGCACGGTAACACCAAGGGCTTTGACAAGGTACAGATGTCCTGCTACAGGAGTGGCAGGAAGGCAGTTTGCTCCTTGGTTCCATCTTCTGCAAAAGATGGGTTATGGCTCAGTGAGGAATGATGGGGGAATACAGAGCACTTGGTAAAAAAGAAAATAAGAAAATAAGCATCCCTTTGCTCGAGATAGCAAACAGCCCGCTAATGAAGCTTACAGATGATGTTCAATTGGGAGGACTAGTGAGCCACGTCAGGGAAGAGCAATAATATTGGCAGATTTAGAGAAATTAGAAATAAGAGATGAAAATAACAAAATTAGATCAATCTTTAGAAAGACAATTTGAAACACAAAGGCAGCTGGAAGGAAAAGCTGAAAGCAAGCTGTAACATTGAAATAAATCTAGAGGGAATAATGGATGTGAAAATAAACATTGTTTGCGATGTGATGTGGATATGAAAACAACAGCATATGTAGAAATCTAGCCACTAGCTCAGTTCATCTTATCTATGCCCAGGGAGCTGGTGGACCCACCATCCTTGGAAGTGTTCAAAAAAAAAGTAGATATGGCACTTCATGGTGTGGTTTAGTGGGCGTGGTGATATTTAGCCAAAGGTTGGACTTCATGATCATGGAGGTCTTTGCCATCCTTTATGATTCTGTGATTCTATCCCTTTCCCAAGGCACAGAATATATTAATATCTTACAGCTCTGAGCCACAGTTTGCAATTTGAGAGACATCTTTGGGAGCTGAAGCCTGTTATTTTGGATCCCTGGGATTTATTTCATGACCTTTGAGGCACCGGCAGGTAACCAGGCCTTTAATGGTACCACCCTTGGTCCCTTAATCAAACAATCTGTGCTCAAAAGGCCCATATTATCTCATATTCTCTCTCTATAATTTTATAAACCTTGATTTCCACTGTGCCAAACCACATTCATTTCTTTACCTGATGGGCTTGAACCCAGAACTCTGAGAAAAGAGCCTCACCTACTACAGACAAATGTTCTAGAAGGGAAACTTTACAATTCACCTCCTTTGCCTTTTGTACTAATTGCATCAAATTCTGAACATTGCCATACCTGAAAGCAAATAACCATCAGCCAGCTTGGGCATTTTCCTTTCACTCTTCTTCTGTCCTATTCTCCAAAACATTCCTTCTTCCATCCAGACTTGGAAAGACCAAGCCAAAGGTACTCTTACAGGGCACTTTCCTCCTTGAGGCACCTGGAAACTGCTTCCAAGAGGGATTAATATGTTAACTCCTAAACTATTGGGCTATCAAGATGCCTCTTTGTTGCTGCAATGCTGTGGACTCACTCAGAACCTTTTTAAAATGCTGCAAAGCTGAACATCGTAGTACTGAGCCACAGTTTTGTGAAAGCTGTAAAACTTACGTTGCTACTTCTGAGACCTCCTGACTCAAAACTTTGCCATGACTAAGACAGCAATTGCTGCACAAAAATAATGTCAGGAAGAAGTATATATTTGTATCTTCTTTATGTGTATATACAAGTCAGGAGGACAGCCACAACTGAGACTGTAGGTTTGCTCCTGGGCAAGGACTGTCAGAAAGACTTTGGAGAACTAGAGGCAATTCAGAGAAAAGAAGAGAGCTGGAGGAGTTGAATTATGAGCAAAAATCTTAAAGTACAAATCTTGTAAAAATTGTGGTTTTAGAAGGGAAAAATCCCACATGTATATCCCCAGGGGATTTGTCCAAGCACCTATTTTTCCTTTTCTTTTCTTTTTTTTCTTTGTTTTTTAAATGTGTGTACATTCTTTTCCCTCATCTTCTTCAAAGAAGTGCAGTGAACAACTTTGAGCACCTTCAATCAAAAGTGCATTTATTTCAAAAGCTTGCGTGATGATTAATATCTGCCTGCCCACAAGCCACTTTATTCAGATAGGATTCATATGGGAGATTTCATAAATTTAACAAGGGTGCTTCTCAGAATCTTCTTGTCTCTTATGAAACATTATTTTAATATTTTCGTTTCCAGGGAACTCATCTGCTAAAACTGCAGCACCTATCTTTCCTGCCCTAGACAAAATGTTAGCAGGATTTTGAAGCACATAATTAGAAATGTGAGGATATACTCCTGATAGATATACATGCTCCTGATATATATGTTTATATATATGTTTACATATATGCCTTAGCAATTGCCAAGCTCCAGTGACAGCAGGAATGTCTCATCAGAGATCATCCCCCTTCCCCAGGCACTCTGGCCCAGAGGGTGTGAGGTGCTGCCAGTGGAGCCAAAAACCAAAAAGGATGATGGTTCACCCAGCAGGGAGGTGTTACTGAGGTTAAAGAGGTTCATGTCCTGCACCAAAACTACTCCACGAAGAAAAAAGATATGTCAATATCATAGGAGATCCCTCTTGAAGGGAACAGAAGAACCAATGTGCAGAGCAGCCCTATTCCATAGGGAGCTCCTGCCTCCCTTTGTCCTGGTTAATGATGGAAAGATGTAATGATTTACCCTGCTTTGGTAGGGCCCTCAGGCCATAATTTAGTATTGTTTTTCAGGTGGGCAGCAATGAAGTTACAACAAGAAGACCAATGGTGATCAGGAGAGACTTGAGCCGCCTTGGGATGGCAAGTTAAGGGATCAAGAGCACGAGTCGTATATTCAAGATCAGTATCTGGCTCCAAGCCTGGTGCCACCAGAAGAATTTGGGGTCAGTTATCACAGAACCTGGCCTGCTGGTGACACACAGGTTATCTCACAGTAGAAATGAGATCTTTGCACAGCAGTGATAAGGGTTCTGGAAGAGTTTTAAACTAGATGTGAAGAAAAGGTGGTGCAGTAGCCCTGTATTGTGTTTTGTAGAGTGTTTTCGTTTTCCAGAGCTTAATGATGGTGATGATAGGATTGCACATCTGTGGGTAAGAAGATGGGGGAGGGACAACAAAGTAGATCTCCTGGTAGGAGCTTGTTATAGACCACCCAACCAGGATGAGGACAGATTAAATATTCTATAAGCAGCTGGGAGGAGTCTCACAATCACTGCATCACAGCACATCACAGAGGAGAAGAATAATCTTGGAAGTGCCAGGAGTGTGTGGAGACCCTCCTGGCATCTTGACAACCAGGGGAGGTACCCTTACTGGAGATACTGATGGTGAAGAGAGAAGGGCTGGTGGGAGATGGGGTGGGTGAAGGCTGTCCTGGGCTCAGCCACCACAAAACGAGAGATTTTCATTCTCAGAGAAGTAAGGAGAGAGGTCAGCAGAACTGGACTTCCTTGGACTTCTGGAGAACTGAGTTTGGCCAGTTTAGGAACCTGGTTGAGAGAGTTCTCTGGGAGTGCTGATGTGCAAAGCTGTCCAGGAAGGCTGGATAACTTTCACAAAGAGAATCCTAAAGGTAGAGGTTCAGGCCACTCCAATGTGCTGAAAGGTAGGCAGGTAAGGAGACTGGCTGAACAGAGCTTTGGCTGGAGCTCAGGACCAAAACAGGAGAGCTTAGGACCATTGGAAGAAGAGGCAGGCAACTCAGGAGGACAACAAGAGTGTTGTGAGTTCATGCAGGGAGAAAATTAGAATGGCCAAAGCCTAGCTAGAATTTAATTTGTATACTGCTGTAAAAGACAACAAAAATATTTTATGAATATATCAGCAAAAGGAAGGGCAAGAAGAATTTCCATATTTTATTGGACATTGTCCATCCCTGGCTGGAAGGGACACAACAGCCTCACAATAGCCACCACAGACATGGTGGGGTGCAAAGGGACCTGCAAAGGGACCAGTTAGAGCTGTGGACAGCCCTGACACAGGATCATAAATCACAGAATGGTTTGGGATGGAAGGGACCTTCTGTATCATCCCATTCCCTGATTCCAAACCCTGTGCCATGTACATGAACAAAAGGATGACACGACTGGTTGAAAGTATAGTATCATGTGTCTTTGCTTGCAAAAAAACAAACAAACAAACAAAAACAAAAACCACCATTTGTGCTCTCTATTTATTTTACCAGACATTCTGTAAAATCTTTAAGGTTCTCTTCTTGGTTTAACCAGAAGCAGAAATGCTTGATGTCTTCATACATCCTACGCACCTGGAATCTATCAGAAAGTGTTTTAAATTCCACACTTCCTGGACTATCCCTAAAGTTCATAACAATTTTGTATTTTTGGGGTTGCAAAATACTCACATTTAGCTTCCTTGCCCCTTTTAGGTACACAGGCTTTCTGAAATCAAGGAGGATTTAGTGGATTTATACTTTTTTCACAATAGATTTCAAGTTCTACTTCACTCATCTGTATTATTTTCAATAAAGGTAGGTGTGAGTTAAGCTTCTAGCCGTTGTAGAGACTTTTGCAGCAAAGTGAGGCATGATCCAGGAGAAGGATGAACAAATTACCAGACAGAATCTAGGTCCCTGTCTCTGTCACTGATGCAAGAGTGTCTTTCCAACAGCTCAGTATCCAAGCACCTCAATGAAGTTTTTTCTCAATGAAGTACCAGACAGCCTTGAAAGAAGACACTTGGGACTCACCATCCAAGAGCCACAGCTGCTAAGCAACACCTCAGGGCTCACCCTCTCTGACCTGTGATCTTTGCACTGCACCCATGCAGCAGTTCAGCCCCAACAGCAAAGCCCAGCTTTGGGGTGTAAAAAGAGATGGACAGACATGACCCTGGGACTGTGGTGCAGGGATCCTTTCAAAGTGTTTTTTTCCAAGTCAGAACAGTTTTTCTCTGCTTATAAAGTAATTTACTGGTAAATCAGTCCATTGAGCATAGAGCTGAGATTTGCCCAAAAAAGGTCTTTAACTCCTTTTCTGGATTAGTTCAGATAAAGATCTCTTGGCATCCCCCACTACCAAAGAAATTTTACTGCTTCCTTGGTCCCATTCTTTGTCTAACTCATTTAAAATAGGAGCTTTCACGGAAAAGGAATTATTTTTATTTTGTGTTTGATATGGAGCCTTGGAAAACTCATCTTTGCTTGAGTCTCTGGCTCTGGACTTTCATGATACTAAAGAATAATAAGAAATAGAAAGGCAAATGTCTTTTTAAGACAAAATTTCCTGTTCCTCCTCATTTTCAAATCCATAGATCTCACTTTGCATAGCATTTTCATAAACAGAGAAAACTCTCTACAGCAATGAAATAAAATTAAGATACAGTAGTGCCCCTCAGAACACCCATCATACTTTCAAAATAGACCATTCACTTACTGCAAAGGTTATTTCAAGCTAAGAATCCATTTATTTGAATGTATTTCCATTTTAATCAATATCCTTTAGAAATGGTCTCTTTCTTAGTCATGTAAGGTGAATTGATATAATTTTAAGGACTTGTATTTCTTTTATGAATGTTCTTATATGGCAAGGACATATGTGAGATTGGATTTTCACCTTTGGTAGATTTGAGTCAACAGCATTTTCTTTACCTTAGTGAAGAAGATGATGAACGCCAGAGGCAAGTCTTTCAGAAGAGGAGACATTTCTACAGCACCTGAACACTGTGGTGACAATCCCTCATTCCTAATCCCAAAAGATCTCTTAGCAGTGCAGCAAAATCTTCCTTTCCCCCTGAAAGCCTGAGACACCTTCACCAAAAACAACTGAAAGACTTCCATTAAGTTCAACAGACTTTCAATCATGGTCTTATCCAAGATGAGTGCTTTCTTTTAATGTGTGAATAGAAGGTAATTACCTTTCATTACATCAAATGTAGCAGAAGATGGGCAAGTAGTTTTTTCTGCTAGGGCTTGTGCATTTTTGTAACATTTGCAAAATGCTGACTTATGCACATAGTTACACTCAATACACAATTACTCATATATAAATCTGCATTTGTGTTTAAATGTCACTGGTAACAAGAACGCTTCTGGTAACAAATTTGTTTATCAAATATACATCAGAAAATGGCACATTAAATAAGAAAATGTTCAATAAAAGATATGCTCAGCATTTTTACAGACAGTCTGGGCCTCGTCCAACAAACCCTGATGTAAAAAGAAACACTATCATTAATGTCTAAGGATCTGGATTAAACCCATAATGGGAAATTCTTAAATTTTTGCTTTCTTTACACTTTTCAAGTGCAGCTTTTCACTTCAGGACCCGACTGTATGCCTCTATGTACTGAGCTCAAAGATTGAAGCCAAGAGGACTTGTGTGCATTTCAAGGGAGTAAGAAGAGTCTTCTGTTCAAAAAGTGATAGCACTGCTGATTTTTTTATTTTTTTTCCCCTGAGAGGCCTCTGAAATTTACTGCTGTGTTTAGATTTCAGGAGGATTATTAATTTGATGGCAAGGAATTCTCAAGGATGACAAGGATAATCAAATTTATGAAATTACTCATATTAAAGAACAGCAAAGAAGACTGGGGCTCAGCTTGAGGAAAAAGAAAAAAGAGGTGATATACGCTACTGGTCTTAAAACCAAGGATGATGACCTGGCAAAGGTAAGCAGAGAAAGATTTCATTTTTCTTTCTAAGGCTAGAATTGAGAAGTAGCAGGTGAGGCTACCAGATGGCAGGCAGAAAGTAAATAATAGCAGGGGAAGGTAATCCAGGCTTGGAGATGATTCTGTCTGTTGCCTGAATGAAAGGGAATCCGAAGTTTGAGTGCAGTTACTAAAGATGGGCAGTGACATTTGAGAAGCACTGGGAGATCCATATGGAACCATCCACACAAGACCTATAGAACTGCAGTACCTCTCTGAAGTGGCAGTGGAGAGTGGAGGAAGATCCTGGAGCATTTCCAGTGGTGCTGGCATTGGGCTCAAAGCTCTGTACTTTGAAACTGATCATTTTGTGCTATAGTTTCTCTGGGTCTAGTGGAAAATCCAGGTGTGAATTCTGCCTTTGCACTCTTTCCCGTGTCTGGGTGGCAAATCACTGTCCTTAAGGTTTATTGAGGTATCCATGAAGCCGTTCTTTAATACTGGTAAAAAAATAGGAAACAACAGGTAGGTGCGGGGAATTTGGCAGCATGCAAAATCAGCACGACAGAGAGATGATTTTACTTCTGTTTATAGCACTGGTGAGATTGATATCAGAACACATTTGAAAAGATACTGAAAAATTGTCAAGGATGCAGTGAAGAGCCAGCAAAAAATATTAGAGAGTTTAGAGAAATGCCTCGCAGTGATAGATTTAAGCAGCTCATTCTGTCTAGCATATCAAAGATGTATTTTAGTGTAACCTGAAAGTCAAAACTGAATGATTCAAAATGGAAAAGTCAAAAAAGCAGCAGCTTTTTTAGGAGGCCTAACCCTCTGTCTTGATGTGACAATGCATCTTAACACAATTACAATGATTTATTTGTAGTCTGGGACAAAGTTACATGGCCCTTTCCTAAATTTGAAGAGGTATACATATATATTTATATATATGTGATGCTTAAGGAATTATAAATATGTTGTACTAGGTATAACAGAATCATTATTATTTTATAATTTAATTTTATAAAATTCTCAGTTTAATGAGTTGTTGGGGTTGTTGTTTAACCCTAGCCAACAACTAAGCACCACACGGCTGCTTACTTTCCTCCCTGTGTCCCCAGTGGGATGTGGAGGAGAATCAGAAAAAGGTAAAAGTCATGGATTGAGATAAGAACAGTCTAATGCTTTACATAAAGTAAAATATAATTAATAACAACAACAATAGTAATAATATTGAAGAAGAAAAGTGGGAGAGAGCAAGAGAAATAACACCCAAAAGAAACAAGTGATGCACAAGAAAATTCCTCACCACATGCTGACCAATGCCCAGATCAGCTCCAAGCAGTGACCAGCCCTTCCTGGCCAACTTCCCCCAGTTTATATACTGGGCATTAGTTCTGTGATATGGAATATCCCTTTGTCCAGCTCTCCTGCCCATGCTGACCCTTGGCTTCATGCGTACCTGTTAATAGGCAGAGCATTGGACATTGAAAAGTCCTTGACTGAGTGAGCACTGCCGAGCAGCAGATAAAATATCAGTGTGTAATCAACATTATTCTCAGACTAGATCCAAAACGCAGCACTGTACCAGCANTAGGAGGCCTAACCCTCTGTCTTGATGTGACAATGCATCTTAACACAATTACAATGATTTATTTGTAGTCTGGGACAAAGTTACATGGCCCTTTCCTAAATTTGAAGAGGTATACATATATATTTATATATATGTGATGCTTAAGGAATTATAAATATGTTGTACTAGGTATAACAGAATCATTATTATTTTATAATTTAATTTTATAAAATGCTCAGTTTAATGAGTTGTTGGGGTTGTTGTTTAACCCTAGCCAACAACTAAGCACCACACGGCTGCTTACTTTCCTCCCTGTGTCCCCAGTGGGATGTGGAGGAGAATCAGAAAAAGGTAAAAGTCATGGATTGAGATAAGAACAGTCTAATGCTTTACATAAAGTAAAATATAATTAATAACAACAACAATAGTAATAATATTGAAGAAGAAAAGTGGGAGAGAGCAAGAGAAATAACACCCAAAAGAAACAAGTGATGCACAAGAAAATTCCTCACCACATGCTGACCAATGCCCAGATCAGCTCCAAGCAGTGACCAGCCCTTCCTGGCCAACTTCCCCCAGTTTATATACTGGGCATTAGTTCTGTGATATGGAATATCCCTTTGTCCAGCTCTCCTGCCCATGCTGACCCTTGGCTTCATGCGTACCTGTTAATAGGCAGAGCATTGGACATTGAAAAGTCCTTGACTGAGTGAGCACTGCCGAGCAGCAGATAAAATATCAGTGTGTAATCAACATTATTCTCAGACTAGATCCAAAACGCAGCACTGTACCAGCAACTAAGGAGGAAATTAACTCTATCTCAGCCAAATCAAGAATAAGGGGATTTAATATTCAAAGGTAATTTCTTTTTCTTCACAGTGAGAGAAAAAGAAAAATCAATCACATATTTGTAAAGGGATGTTAGTAAATTATTCTTCCTACAATCTTGTAGACAAATAATGTATAGAATTTGGTTTCCAAAACCACAGGAACTGCCAGAGCTTTCTTATCTTACCTGTATCTCTCCTCATGAAATTCACAAGGATAACAATTGTAAAATTCCTTGAAAAGCTCTATCAGTGTTATTTGAAGGGATTCAAGATGCTGAAAAGCTTTAATGCAACAGTAAGGAAAACATGGACAATTGGTTTTTTTTCCATTGCTCTCTGAGCTTTGTTCCTCCACAGCACCCCTGCAGCAGTTTGGTGCCTCTCTGGCTCCTCATCATCATCTGCTCATTATTCATTAATCAGCTGCATCTTCACAGGTGGGGACCATCAACAAAAGCGGTGCCCTGGTAGGAATGGCTCTCACAAGATGTGAATCCTGCTCTCCTCACTGAGGCAGTGCTGATGGTAGAGGGAGCCTCCAGCCACTTTTCCACCACTAATCCACATTGCAGATTTTCTCTTTTTTGTAGAAAATGAAATTAGAACTAAGCCCACTTCAAATGGCCTGATGCAAACCAGGCTCTGGCCTGGACAAGCAGTACAGCCATGATAGCACACAGTCTTTTCCAATCCATGAGCTCCTACCAGATGACAGAGCTCAGTTCCACATGAAACACCATCTGCCCAGCTCAGTGAAATGAGCTCATGTCTTCTTGCACCTGGATACTTAAATATATTTGCTTACTTGGAAGTGTGTTGTATTTAAATGCAAGCTTCAAATAACAGACACATAAAGTAGCTGTATATAAATAGGAAGGTGGTTTGCACACAAATATAGCAGGACTATTAGAGGTGATCATTAGTTACTAATATAAGCAGTTTTTTGAACATTAGCATACTGTTATTCATAGCAGAATTCATGATGCATTTAATAAGTAAGTAATAGCTTCCTTAATAAACTTAGAAGCATAAAATTCCCTGTTCTCTAGACTGTCAAAGATGGACAATGACAAAAGTGATATTAAGATCTCAAATTTTCCAAGAGAAATTATCCATATTTACATTTAAAAAAAAATTCATGAGGGTATTTTTTGATCTATTTTAAATAGATTTTCCACTCATATTAAAAACTGTTGAAATTAAATAGACAGAAAAGAAAATCACAGGAATGGAAGAAAGTGTTAAAACTCTAAAGATATGCTAAATATGTCCTCCCAAAGAGCAAAAGTAATTAATTCCCTATTACATGTGCCTTAAAGGATTATGTATTCATAAGCTGACAATTCTGAAAGGACTATCCGATCAAGCTGGCAAACCAATCAACTATGACAGAAACACATATTTAAATCCCCCCTTACCCAAAACCAGGTGTGCTGCTCCACCAGTGAAACTGGGCAAGGGGAGGCTGTAAATCTTTCTGATTGCAGCCAACCACAAAGTCTACTTCCATCTTTCCAGTGTCATGACACTCCTCAGTACTCTCTCATGTCTGATTTTGTCAACATTTACAAAATAGCAAGGAGATGAGGTGGCTTGACAAAGCAGCAAGAAAAAAAAATACTTTCTCACCTGATACTCCTTCCAGAACTAGACCAAGGCCCATTTTGCTCTTCAGTCACAGTTCTGTGTGATTCATATCATTGTGAATTAACTAGGGTTAGACACTTCCAGGGATACAGCTGTGGGATTAAATTAAACATGGATCACTAAAGCCATGTGAGATGCTGAAATCAGCCCAGGTGAAAGTGGAGGCTCTCCAGGGAAGACAAATCTTTTTAGAAGTAATTTGGAGATACATAAACACATGGTACGTTCAACTATAGCTATAGCCCAAGCTACTGACTTCATGGGCATTAGGAAATGTCAGCAAAATTAATTTGAAACAGTTTTTTAAAAACTCTCCTATGTGGTTGTAAATATTGCAATTAAATTCATCTTCAGTGTTTCCAATTAGATTCCAAATGATTTCAAGTATGGCAGCTAAGAAGAAAACAAGCTCATTTGGGTTAATGCTGACAAATAATGAAATTTAATTGTGATTTAAGCTTCCTAATGTTCATTGATTAGTTCATTCAGAACATTCCTTGAATAACCTCTTTTAAATCACAGAGTTTAAATTGTTTTCTTTAGTTTTCTAAGTGCACTTAGGTCACTCACCTCCATTAATTTCTATTGGTTTCTGTTTTTCTTTACCTACTCTTTTATAAGTCTCTTACTCATCTATAAATCATCTTGGTTACACAAAATCCACTGAAACCACATCAAACTGCAGGGTAACATTCACTGATGACAGAATAGGAAAGAACACCCATAGGGGTTCACACAGTGTCAAGCCTCCTGGAAGACCTGGGCAGGGAGGATCACCAAAGAGACCAGAAAAGCTTGATTGTGCAGGAAAGTGAATTAAGGTAAAACATGAAGTTGGAGGTCAATGGTGACTTCTGAGTAGCTCCCTATCTTCTGGAATAAATTGTTCTATTTGTTTCTATACCAAAAAAACCACAACACACAAACCAGCACTAAAAAAATTCCCCAACCAAGAAAAAAAGCATAAATACACAAGGAGAAACCCTTGTAAAGTGAAAATTTGGTTAGTTTTTTGTTCTCTGGGTTTTTGGTTGTTTTGGGGGGTTTGGGGAGTTTTGTTTTGGGTTTTTTTGTTGGTTTTTTTGTTTGTATTTTTTTTGTTGTGTTTGGGGGTTTTGGTTTGGTTTGGTTCCGGTTTTGTTTTTTTTTAATTTTTTGTTTGTTTGTTTGTTATTATTTTTCCTAAACAAAAATTCAATTCTCACTGTGAATTCCAGACTTCCAGTAATTCTCCTGCATTCCTTCCTTACAGCTTTCTCAAGACATATCAAAGGACCCCATATATGTAACACAGGGGAAATCATGCTTGAACAGCCTTTGTAGGAACTAATTTGGGCCCCACCATCTTTTTTTACTTTAAATTCTCTGCTTCACAAATCCTAAAGACAAGATCACTTGGTGCTCCACAGCTCTTTCCTACTGCACTGCTAAAATGAAATGTTTCAATATTCTTGCAATGAAACATTCTGACATTATCAAATGCAATGAGAAGATTGAAATGATTCATTTGGACTCACTCCCATAAAAAATGTCACTGAAATCAGCACATTTTCCCAACAAGTTTTGATTTGGGCAAAGCTGCATGTACTATTTTTTTTTTCCTTGGAAAATGATTTCATTAAAAACAAATGACCAGCTTTAATTACAACTCACTGAGCTTTTGCTCCAAAAGTCAAAGCTATTAAAGCAGCACTTAGTCTGTATGCACAGGGAAACAGATTCTGTCTCACAAGTGGCTATGAAAAACATCTTACTCCCCCTCAGACAGGCTGGTATTTGATATCCCTGGGACTGCAACCCAAATTTGTGTCCTGCCTTTAAGTGGCATCCACAATTTGCAAGAAAAAAATCAAGAATTTAATAAACAATTCAAAGGGAAAAGGTGAAGGGCACATCCCAGCCCTTTGAAGAAAATTACCATTGACTTTTGAGTTTAGTTCTGGAAATGGAAAGCAGGAACTACAAAGCTGTGTCTGCATGGCACTGGAGCCTGCGCAGAGATCTGAGACGGGACCGATTGAGCCATCTTCCAAACCAGAGTCAATACAGCCATGCCAGAGCAGCCCTCTGTCCAAACTGATTAGGCT
This sequence comes from Toxostoma redivivum, assembly GCA_013397375.1. NCBI lineage: Eukaryota > Metazoa > Chordata > Aves > Passeriformes > Mimidae > Toxostoma > Toxostoma redivivum. Next base: position 51,886 of record VXBI01002845.1, on the reverse strand, counting down.
GCTGAAAAGCTGGATTTTGTGACTTTGTCCATGCTATTAAATTAAATGTGCCTTAGCCCAGAGCATGTCACCGAGGCCAGCTGGCATGCAACAGATCACGTCGGTATTGAACCCTCCGTCGCCGTGCAGTGGGTGGGTGCATCCTGACTGCCCCTTGGCAGGGACTCCTGCCCAAAAACTAACACCAAAAAAGAGTTCAGACATGGTTTGTCAGAGTGTCTGCATGCCTGAGATGAAGATACACCAGCAATTTATCGCTGCAATTAATCCATAAAGCTGTATTGCCCAATACTGCTTAATTTAGTAATAGAAATATGGCAAATTAATCTGTGTGACTGTCTTGTACCTTTTAATGAATATCCCAGCCTTTCCATGATTGTGAGACACAAGGCCTCATTGCTGTGCCTGTGGCCTGAGAGAGACCTGTCTGGTGCCCATCTGAGCCCTCACCTTGTTCCAGGGCTCCAACAACAGACCTTGTTCACAGCCATCCTGCTGCAGCTCCAGGGAAAAATGCTGACACACCTCTCACTCATCCCAGACTGTGAGGGGCTTATATTGTTTTTAACATAGATTTTCACTACATCACAGCCAGTTATTTTGTGTTTGGCCCTTCAGAGAATTTTCTTTTCCTGACAAGATATGATGGTGCTCTTGGTTGACAAGGACCATGAGTCACAGTCATAGAAACTTTAAGGTTGGAAAAGTCCTCTAAGAGCATGGATTCCAACCATTAACTGCCATATCCACCACTAAACCATGTCCCTAAGCACCACAAATATACATTTTTTGAACACTACTATGAATGGTGGTTTCACGACCTCCTGGGTCGCCTGTTCCATTAAGTAACTTTTCCTAATATCCAATTTAAATCTCCGCTGGAACAATTTGAGGCCATTTCCTCCTCTTCTTTGTTACCTGGCAAAAAAGACCAACTCCCCCTCCCCCCAACTCCCCCCAGATCATTTCAGGAAACTCTAGAGAGATATGATGAATCCAAATCTGGAATGAGATTCTCAAGGGAAAATAGGATCCTCTTTACCCTCCCGCCATGGTGCTGCCTGTTGGTGCCTGGTAAAAAACAACTTAAAACTCCTAAGTTTTGGGGCAACCTCTGTCTGTGAGTCAGAGACAGGGAGGATGTTAGGTTTAACTGGTCTCTGTGTGGCTCATGCTCTCTCTCTTTCCCTGTATCCTCCACAGCATGGCAGGTGCAGCCAGGGAGAGCAGGCACCAGTCACCTCACAAGCTCCAGGGATGCACACTTGTAAATCAGTAATATTGTGTCACCCAGCAGAGCTTTGAATGAGGCTCTAATTGTAGCACTTCTATGGAAAAACCACTAAATGAATAGCTGGGATGTCAAATAAAGAGGAGGTGATGAACATCAGGAAGTGCTTCTGGAAGAGGTGGGTTGAGGAGCATGGCTGGGTGAGTGAAAAGGAAAGAGTTAGGAAAGCAGTTGATGAAAGGAAACTTTGTATGACACTAAAGGAAATTCTGTGAGAAATTAAAGCCCACACAGGAACAAAGATGAGTTAAGAGCTCCAGACACTCAGCAGTGCTTCAGTTGGGTGTCTGGAGTCTTTGACAGAAGATGTGATTCATCAGCTCCCACACACACCTTTTTTAAAATATGCATGCTCATTTCAACAAATGTGAAATTTCCAGGAAAAGCAAGAGCACAGCACATCCACGCAGCCCTGAACAGCCTGGCGTGGGCACATTGACAGGAATGCCAGCCAAGCCAGGCACAACTACTGTGCCATCTTGTGTCCTCCTCCCAAGGGGTGGGCAAGAGGGAACATGTCCCTCTTCTTCCCTCCCTTCCACTGTTTCCCTTGGGAAAGATTTGGCTTCTCTCTCATCTGGGTTGGGTGATTCATCTCTTGCACATATATGAGAGCAAAGAATAAAAAAATATATGTTTGTCTCCTGTGGGACAGCTAAGATATGAGGTTTGGTGGATAGATCAGCATGCCTGGAGATCCAGAAGGTCCTTGAATAACTATCCAGGGGGTGCTGAGAGAATGCCACGTGCTGCAAAGCGGTCATCTGTTATCCACAGTTTGTTTAAAAACAAACAAACAAACAAACAAACAAACAAACAAACAAACAAACAAACAAAAAACCCCACTGTACTATCGTTTTAGAGAACTGCCTGGAAAATTATTCCAGGCAGTTCTCTAAAAGGATACTACACCCCACCAAAAATAAACATCCCACAGAAAATGTTTAAGTGCTCATAACCAGGGGGGGAGG
>VXBI01002845.1:37884-49271 GCA_013397375.1 Toxostoma redivivum | reverse complement strand
AACTAAGTGCTCAGACACTTTTATACTGCCTTATTCATGTTTGTATAAATAATATAATAAAAAACAACTATTAAAAATAACTGAAGCCTCTCTGGAGTTTTCATCTTCTTGAATCTCATGCTGCAAAATTTAGGGATCTTTGACTCAGAATTTATGTCTGACTTGTTACTGAGTACCATCACCTCTGTTGGTGAGAACAGCCTGAGTTATTGCTCTGGCTATGAACTGGACTAGATGACCTCATAGGTCTTTTCCATCCTTGTTTCTTGAAACTCTATTAAAGGCTGCTGTCAAAACCCCACCTCAATGTACACTGCTAGGAGGGGAGTAGGCATTTAAGTTTTCTGTCAAAGCAAAAAACTGGAATATGTAAAATTAAACTTCTTCCTCCTATCCCAGTTGATAGGAGTATGTACATAGGTCAGCAAGAGAAAAAGAAGTATTCCTCAAAATGCTCAAAATAACTTGGTGACTTAGACAAATTTGCCAAAGAAAATGAGATATAAAGAAAAGCCAGAAGTTTTTTTTTTTTTTTTCCTTTGGTTTGCCAGTCTGGTTTACACCAAGAGACTGAGCTGGATTATTATGTGGGACAAATATTTTCTTTCAGTAAGAAAAAGAGATAAATTAGAAGGGATAATTGGTGTAAGCATCTGTTGTAAACTCAATATATTCACTGCGTACAAATTGTGGTGAGTGTGGCTGAGAGTTTGAGAGCTATGGACATGAGTAAGCCCACCCTAATTGCAGCCTTCCAGGATGGGGTACAAAGTCAATACTGCTTTTTTATAAATCTGAGAGGATTAAATTTCCTAAATACATACCCNAAGGAAGGAAGGAAACCATGATTTTGTGATTTTTAGAATCAGAACCATGTTAAAAAATTGGGCAGGTATTCCCTCATGCCTTATAGACATCTGATGGTTTATATCTGAAAACCTTCAACAAGGGAGCAGCCAATGTACACTCATATTTCTAGGGATTTTACCATTCAAAGCTATACAAGAGTTAAACATTCCTGTGTATTATTTTTAGTTGCCTTGAGAAATGTACAGGAAAAAAATTCCAAAATATAGGGCAATGTGTTGCAAAAATAAGCACTTAAAAAAGAACTAAATGAAACTGAAAAACAACCCCATGTATATGATTACCATTTCAAACAGGGAAAGACTGACCCATTGGATACTCCAGAGAATGCTCCCCCATGGAAAGGTATTCATATTCATGTATATCAGCATTTGTAAGATCCAGTACAACATTGGGGTCATTTTGTTTAAAATATACTGTGAACTCAGCAGGATGCATCTGCTTTATATTAGTCTTGTGGAAATACTATAAAGGGCTTTGGGGGGCTTTTTGTTTTTTTCTGTTTTTACTTGGTGGATAATTGGGTAAAAACTGAACTTGTGTTAAAAAAAAAAGAAAAAAAACCACACAACTGATAGTAGAAATACCTTAGTACCTTAAGATGGCAGAAAGGAAACAGAAGTCTTAAAATTAACTTAGGTAGTTTTAAGGAAATATTTACTAAAGTATCTCACGATATTTCAGTATTCCCCTTATCATTTTATTGCAGTACGGTGTTTTTATTTCTATTCTAGCAACACGAAAATTTGTATTTTAATACTTAATACAACCACAGCTCAGGTTCCAGATCAACTGATCATCTTTTGGGACCGAGTAAAGTCTGTTCACCTTGTACTGTCATTAAAACACGTGTAAAGCTAGGAACTGGTTTAAACTGATCTGATTTGTAGCATCTTTCCTGCAATTTGTCATTCTCCTTGCACAGATGCAAATGACAAAGGAAGAGAGAATCAGGCCCTCTGTGCTGACAAAGGGCTCTTATCTTCACAATGTTTTGCTAGCTGATCATACTGTTTCCTTGTCCTTTCATTTAAGGGTCATCAAGATAAAAGTGTTTATTTGAATCCTTTTTTTCTCTTTCTTGCTCCCAAGCCCTATTATACATAACATTCCTACTAAGGTCGTACTATTGTTCCCTAAATATGCTTCTGCACAGCTTCATGGGCTACTCTGCTTTTATGGTTTTGCTTAATGAAGAAATAATGTTAGGTCTTCATATAGGAATTACGAGTATGACAGGGATCTTAAACACCATTCTCTCTTAACTTCCCCTTCACAGTCTTTCAAACCAACATAATCTGGGGGGATACCTACTTCTTCTATGCCCTGTCCCCCAGCTCTGCTTTGAGACAGAGCAGAAAGGATTTATCTGAACAGGGTCTTACAGCCTCAGAGTCAGCATCTCATACAATCTGAGATCAGGAGCTGCTACAGTCATCTATTTACTTTCTTTCTCAACTTAAATAAAACAAGAGGGGGAAAATGTTCGAATGAGATAGCTCCTGCTTATGTGAGCAATTCATGGGGAATAAAAATAAAAATCTATTTATCTTCAACCACTTGCAATGAATTATGAATACAGAGGTGTTGCCAATTTGCATAAAGCACGTACACACAGCTCATTCTTGCTTAATCCTTTTGCTTGAGCTTTTTATTATTTCTTATTATTATGAATTCAAGCACAGAAGGCAATTTCAGCACCTGAACTATTTAGAGAGGAGACTGATTATGTTATTATGGAGAAAACTGTTTTTTATCAATTGATTTGGCAAATTCAGGCTAAGACATTCTCCAGTTCCCTGGTCTCCCATCTTGATTACTGTGACATCCCGCTCAACTTATTTTGATTCATATTTCCTTGGTTTCAGCCATTCAAAGCACAAGCAGCAAAGCACAGAAATGAGCAACCATTAGTTTACCAGCAACATTTCAGTTTCTGGTCCATGCTTCTTTTATTCCTTGTCTACCACAGCTCCAAGGGCTCAGTTTCAGCTTCTTTAAAACTGATTCTCTTTGAACCCAGGACAACATTGATGCTGAGGAAAAGCTGGGGTTCAATGGAATGAACCCAGTCTAATTCTCCTTCTGAGGGCAGAGGTTATTTCAAGACTATACCAAGCTAAGAAGGTTGGCAAAAAGGTATTACTGAGGTTCCAATGCTTCTTTGTAGAGAAACTGAAGGTTGCATCTTTGCATGTTAAGAGTGTTAAAAGAGGAGTAGGCTGGGAGTGACATCTCTGTTTGATCACCTCTGGTTCACTGGATTCATGACCTGAACCTTAGCTGGATGCTGTTGCCTTTGACTGCAGTGATGGCATACACATGTAACACAGGGATACAGACGAGAGAAGAATTTAAAAATAAACCCCAAAAGCAACAACAAAACCACCAAAAAACACAGTATATGAAGAAATATAGGAAAAAATGGGAACAGAAGAAATACAGATGGTGAGTGGCCTGGAAGGTAGAGGGGAACAGCAAAAGAAAGGGGTGATGGGAGTTGTCACTTGAATGAGGCCAAGAGATGATGTGAAAAGAGCCTGCAAGATGCCAATCTATAAGCAGAAGAATTAGGTGCAAGAGACATAAAAAGGCACCCATTAATCTACAATGAGAGTCATCTACATCAGTAAAGTGGAGGCAGAGCAGGACTAGGTAGATGAAGAGAACAAGATAGAGAGAACTGAGACTAGAAAAATGACTTTTTGGTTTAGCTCAGGGCAGGAGGTCACTAATGACTTTAGCCAGGTGGCTTTCAGCAGAGGGGAGGAGTTGTGAGCCAGCACAGAGGTGCTCAAAGGGGAAAGCAGGAGAAGCAGAACTTAGGGCAAAATGAGGCATGCTCTGGCATTTTGGAGAACAGGGAGGGAGGGGCAGGAAGGTGGTAGGGAGGGCCTTAAGAGGCAAATGGAAGGTGCAGGGCATCATGGCAGCACTGAGTGATGCTGGTGCAGAGCCATCCTGAGGCATTGCTACCTCTGAACAGCTTTCTGTTCCTTTGTTTCTCTTCACATCCCCAAGACTTGTTCTCATCAGGAAAAAAAAAATGTCAAACAAACAAAAAAAAAGAGAAATTATGACTGGCAAAGCAGGAAAATTAATGGCATCAAGCACAGCAAAGCACTGTCACGGCCCAGAGCTCCATCCTGTAATAAGTGAGTGGCCCAGATGTCAAAAGGGTTAGGGCATTCCCTGCTGACACAGACAGGCTCCTAAGAGGGAAAAACATTTTGCCCTCATTTACAGCATGCTGCAGTGGGAGAGGGGGAGAAGGAAACGAGGTGGAAGATAACTGAGAAGTAAATTGATTTACATTTAAATGTTATGTTTTTATTACTATTTTTTCCCACTCCGTGTGAAATCTCATCCTTTAAACTAGACAAACCAGGGTAAACTATTTTTTATGTGTTAAAAAAAAATGATTGACATTCTGAGGTAATACTTTTTAAATTCCTCCAATTAAACAAAGCGAATTTAATTTTAAGTTTAATTAAAAGGAAATTTAATTAGAAAGAAGATTAAATTTTAATTAAATTTCTCCAAAATCCTTATCCTTGCCTTTACTGCTAATATTTCTCTCGGAACCAAATCCCTTTTTAATATTCTTAAATTCTATTCTAGTAAACTTCCCCTTTATATTAAAATTATATCTGCCTGGATGTACTCGCTACTAGGGGAAAAAAAAAAATCATTGCCCCTTTTAAAATACTTGAAGAGTACACCTGAGACACAGAGCAACTCAAGAGCGACCAGTAGAACATTTGGATACGCTCTGAGTGCCACACCACTAAATTAACCCGCCTGCTGCTGAACACTCTGCAGGCAGGGAAGCATCTGTGTGTCACCAGACACTCCTTTCCTGCATGCAGCTCTCTGCTGCTCAGCACACCCATGATGTCTATACTGCTCAGCACTTTCTGTGCTCTGTTTGTGCACAGAGTTTTCTTCTCTTCTGCTGAGAGATTTTTTGGGTGGGTTTTATGCTTGTTTGTTTGCTTTGTAATTTTATATTTGGTTGTTGTTGGGTTTTTTTTTTAGAATAGAATGGTTTGGGGTGGAAGGGACCTTTATGATCATCCAGTTCCAATCCCCTCTGCCATGTGCAGGGACACGTTCCACTATCTGAGGTTACTCCAAGCCCCATGAAGCCTGACCTTGGACACTTCCAGGGATGGGGCAGCCACAGCTTCTTCTGGGAAACCTGTGCCAGGGCCTCACCACCTTCACNCTCTCCTCTCCTCTCGAAACTGTTTTTTGCTTACCTCACATTCCTGTGATATCAACTCCAGTCTCCATAGCAGACAAAACTCTCTGGTGCCACAATGCTCCTGTAAAGGTTTGCAAAGCTCTGCTTGCAGGAGGCACAAATGCACCCATTTTGCCCCCAGACTGTCCCCCTGAATCTCTTTGGATGCATCTCTTGTGCACAACCCCCCGTCTCTGCAAGACCAGGGACTGGAAACCACCCAGCAGATGCAGAATGGAGGAAGCCATAGCAAGGCAATTCTTGTCCCGAGTCATGTGTTCTCTCTCTCACTTCCAATTTAGTTCTTTTTTTCCAGCAAAGGCAACCACATCCCATTGCAACAACCTGGTGTAAGGGGAGCTGGATGTGCTGGGAAGTGAAAAGGCAGGATGGCACTTAGTGTGACTTTCCAGAGCATCCCTGCCAACCATCCCCTGATACTTAAGTGAGGTAAGCTGTCACAGCCTCTGTCCACCCCTGTGATCCCATAGCCCAGCATAGTCTGGTGGGTCCTGCACAGGGTCACAGCATAGCAAAGCTGCTGTGAAACTGCTCAGCCTCAGGTTTATGCTGGGGCCAAGGATGGGAGCATGAGGAGGACGCCAGCCAGCACTGGCCTTTGAGCTGTGGTCAGGGTTTCTGTCCACAGAACCTTCCATGCTCATTATGAGTATGTGACCTATGGTCCCTGAGAACAACCCATGTTTATTTTAGCATGTTGCCATGGTGACCACTAGTCCTGCCAATGGATACTGACTTGCAAAGAATCATTATTTGTGCAGTTACTCTTACAGGTAAAATCTCACCTGCTGGATTCATATGCTATCTGCTTGCCCCAGCATCCCTTCTTTAACAGGAGTCAGGACCAGGCACTTCAGAAATTCCATGACAGGCCATTTACAAAATCCTGACTAGAGACGAGGCTTTGTCTACACATCTGTCAACTAGAAAAGTAATACCCTGACCTTAAAAATACATAAATGAAATGCCTATGCACATGAAATTCTTTTTTTGTTTGTTTGTTTGCTTGTTTGGTTGGGTTGGGTTGGTTTTTTTGTATTTTGTTTTTGTTTTTCAGGCAAGAACCTGCATGAGATGTCGAGTGGCTCTGCACCAGACTTTTGAAGGACCAATCACAGAAAAAAATTTTGCATGATTCATAGAGCTCCATTTACTTTTCAAAGGAATCCAAATAAAATGCAACTTCCTTGATAAAATTAAAGAGGCATTCCCAGGAGATGCTGTGTGTGCAAGGCCAGTCCCAAATGTCTCACTTGCATCAGAGCCATTACAGTACCACTCTGCATCTTTAGAAATACTCTGCATCTTTAGAAATACTCTAATGACCACCTGCCTACTTTGGCCACTTCTCTTGTAGTAGTTAACATTTCTGAGGTCAGTCAGGTTGTTCCTCAACAGGAGTCTTGGGGTTTTTGGGGCGTATTTTTTTTATTAAATAATCTTTCTATGTTCCTTTACCCTGAAGTCATCTATTTTGTTTGTGAGCGCATTGTGCTCACCTCTGATCTTCATGCTCTCCATGTGTCTCTCCTACACACTGCAAAAGTCAGCAGGAGCTGACCTTTCTCCTCACCAGCTGTCAGACCTGGCTGGGGTTTCTGAACAGAGGAATTACTGCCTTGTGGGACTTTCCTTTTTGTCTTCCCCATCTATCTTAAAAATAAACATGGACCAAATGACAAAAAATCATATACTACCAGGCTGTGCTGCAGGCAGTTACACAGTTATAGTGATTGGAAAACACGTGGAGTGGGGATTGATTAAAATATGGTAGGCCAATGGCATTATGCATCTCATTTTTTTCACAGATGTAGTCCTAAAAGTGTTCTAGGACAGGCTTGAAAACATGGTGATAATCTTTTATTTATAGTGATTAAATTGTTAACATGATGAAAATTTATATTCTTGTTTCTGTGTGCCACTGCTCATTTCCAAAACATCTCTTTTGGGCGGGAGATATTTTTATTACTAGCTTCACTTACGGTAGGATCAACATAGATGTGGCCTAATAGGAAATGCTAAGATATAAATAGGAATGGAAACAGACAAAGAAAATAACATTACCACAATTTTAAGTGAGAAACTGAGGAGTAGAGAAATCAGCTGTCATTACCTACTACCTGAAAGTGCTCTCTCCAGTTAATTTAAGGACTTTCACAAAATTCACCTGGAAAATATGCTGCAAAACAGCAGATTCAGCCTTGATTTTCAGAGTCCTAGATTGCTACCTAAAGAAAAAATAATCTTTTTTTTTTAATTCAAAACAAAATTAAGAGATAAGATAGAACATTTTTACTGCCAATGGAAATACTTGTATAAATATGTTATCATCTAAATGATTAAATATGACGCTGTCTAGATATATTGGATAAAATCATGACACTATGATTCAAAATGCAGCAGAAGAAGATAGCAGATGCTCATGCTTATCACCCTATTGGATATTCTTTCTGAGAACATGCTCTGGGCCATGTTTTTAGCCAGTGGGTTCTGTAACACTGAACTGGGAACTCCTCACACGTTAATGCTCTGTCATGGTAAGCTGTGTCTCATGATGGCTTACTGTTTGAGAAGGTAAGACTTTGAAACAAATCATAAAAACAGACAAGAAACTGAAAATTAAAGCCCCAGAGCATACTACTGTCTTGATTTAGTGGAGCTGGATTTTCCAGGTGATATACTCAACCTGTAGATCAGAATTTGTCTGCAGAGGAGAAGGAATACAGGTAGTGCTAGACTGCATGAAGTCAGTGGTCAATCTGATTCAGTATGTCACCTGGCAGGGACCAAGGAGGCATCAGAAGAAGGTTCAAGACATTTCTCTCATGAGAGAACCTTCCTGCTTTCCCATTGAAGGTTAAGATCTTCTCAATCCTGGATGTATAAGGATTTATTTTCTTCCTCTCCTCCTGCTGAAAGAAAACTGTTCTTTACCGTTTAGAGTATTCTGCAGACTATCTGGTGAGTAAGGAGCTTTCATCACATAGACACAAAAATAGAGAGAGTTTTATGGGGTGTGTTTCATTCCCGTTGGGTGCCCACCAGCCATGACTACTGCCCTTTGGGCCACACAATCAACCTCCTCACTCATGAAGATAAATGTCGTATCAGCCCTGCAGTAAGCCATCATCTATTCTTGAGAAACAAAGAGAGTATATAGCACGACCTTCCTTGAAATATTGGATCTATTTACACGGGTTTGCGTGGACCACATTACTTATGAGTCACCAAGGGGAAACTGAGCTCCTTGTAGATAAAGCGATCAGTGCAAACCACTGTAAATAAATCTGAAATTTCTATGAAGGTCGCACTGTGTCTGATTTATACTTCAGCACCCTATGAAATAATGTTGACCAGGTAAGTGGTTTTCAATTATTTTTTTATTCACATAAGAAAAGGTAAAAAAAAGAAAAAAAAAAACCAGAAACAGGAAAAAAAAAACAAAGCCAAACCTTTTTTGTAGAATAAGGGACTGCTCTATTTTAAAGTGCATCTGGTTAGAGAGATGACACATTCCCAGGAAGTAAGTTATTGTCTGGCATAAGGCTAAACGTTCCTGGACCTTATTCTGCCACCCAAACTAACCAGGATGACTTGAATGGTCATACAGGGCAGAGAAACCCAGCAGCAGCCACAGATGATCCTTAGACAGTTTGAAGCTCCATTTTCCTGATTAATCTATAACTTTGTTTTCATTATTAACTCCAGTAGAGGTCAAGCCTGAGAGAAACTTTGATATCACTAAAGTAGGTGCTATCGTAAGCACAGGTTTTTGGTCTTGCAAGGTAAGAAATGCTCCAGTGGCCATACTATCAGAGTGGAAGTCAGGAATTTTGCTTCTATCATTAATCTGCTTTGTGACCAATTTCACTTTTGCTTCCAGCTTTCGTCTGACTTGTCTGTTAAAGCAGGCGAGCCCTTGGTATTGGAGGAGACTAATTGATGCAATTAGGAGCAATAGTACGAGGATTCCATTTTAGGTTCATGGATATTGATAGGTTTTCTACTTGCTGTCCATAATGTCACTGCAAGGCAAAAATTATTATCTAGTAAGTGAACTTGATCATCTCATATGTCCTTCTGAGGCTCAAAATGCACATTTTAGTGTTTTAAAGAGAGTGAAAAAAACTATTTTAGAGCACCTAAGCTTAGTACGAGAGGAAAAATATTTTGAGAATTACAGCAAGATTGAACTTGCCTGGACTGTTACTCATTCTCAGAGAAATAAGTTTTACTTAACACCGTAGAAATTCAAGATTCAGAAAGACTGAGAGAGTCTTTAGAGACACTATGCAACCTTAGGGAGCACAGCAAATTAACTTCAAACCTAGCAATGACAATGATGCTCTCTGGAAAAAGAAAAGTTGGAGTTACTTCATGGTTCTTTTACAAACTCAGAGAAACATGCCTTCTTTAAAATTTCCTGGAAAATACGCCCATCATTCAAACTTTATCCTAGATTTTAAAGTTCTTAATAAAACGGCCTGAGTTAGAAGCTGATCTGAAGAACAGCCTTCCAGGGAGTCTGGCTACAATAAGGTTTTTCTAAACCAGACTGAGATTTTAAAAACAAATTAGTTAATTTAAACCTGGCTGAGACCAGCCTTTTGCCAGCGTCAGCAGCTCTGCCACACCTCAGGACCTTTTATCAAATCTATGCCTCAGCAAATTTAAATGCTAGTTTAACTGCTGTTGTTAGTTAAATGACAGTTAATTACATCCTTGTAGCTCAGATTAATCGCTTTAGCATATGAGCAGCTTACACATTGGACAGGATGGATCTGAAATGTCTCTGGGAATGCTGAGTCAGAGCAGCAGTTTTCCCTTCACTATGAAACCACCTTTCTGCCCCACCAAGGGCAAACCTGAGCAGCCATCAGCTCTCCAGTGCCATCCTCAGGCACAGGAGGTGTCATCTGGGCTGATCAAGGAAAAGATTGAGAACAGCCTCATGGCACACTGGACTGGAAAAAGCACTGGAACAGGCTCCTTGAAGAGGCAGTGGATGCCACATCCCTTGAAATGCTCAAGGTTAGGTTGGATGGGACTCTGAGCAGCCTGGTCTAGATGAAAATGTCCCTGATCATTGCAGAGGTGTTGGACTAGATGACCTCTAAAGGTCCTCTCTGACCCAAACTATGCTGTGATTCTATAGGATTGGAGACTAAAACATTGTTAAAGTAGAATGATCACATTAAACAGGTGGGGGTTTTTTTGCTGCTATAATTAACACCATTATGATTGTGTCAGTTCTTCTCACAAGCACCAGACAGGAAGAAACCCCAAGTTGTCCCAGTCCCTGTGTAAACTCCAATCCACATCCTAGAAAACTGCCACTTAATCTTCACAGTTAAATAACATTGAATGATTGCTATTTAATTTGAGTGCAATGGCTTTAGAGTAATTGCACTGCAAAACCATCTATGCAAAATATTAATTAATATTTTTATTTATTTCATGTGGCAGTTGGTTTTGCTGCCTTCTCTTCACCCAGTTTTATCAGTAGTCTGGCGACCCTCAAAGACCATTTGAGAAAAGGTACAGCCTTGGCAAGGGCTAAATACTAGCAGAAAACTCTGAAACTCACTGTAAAACTCTCCCATTCTGTTGTTCCACAGACCCTGCTTCACCATCTGCCTCGCGAATTAGATTTTTTGTTGCTGTATTTCACAGATTTAAAAATATGGTTATTATGATCCATAAACCAGCTTTCACAGAGATTATTAATTAAGTCCCAAATATTGTACCGACATGCTTTGTGAAATATATCTCCAACGTCAGAGCACTGCTGCTGTTATGACCCATCTGCATAATATTATCTTAAAGTGCTTAAAGGCCCCAAGTTTTGTGTTTGCTGCAGGGGTTGGCGGGGGGGAGTTTTGTTATCCATCGTAGCAGTTCAAGAAGTAAAACCTGGAGCCTTAAAGTCAGGTGGGTGAGATAAATTGAAACGGATCTTATTGCTCCCAAACACTCTCCTGGAAACAATGGCATCTTGACATTTTATCAGTCACTCATGCGGTCATTCTCAGCGGTATCAGCCAGAGCTTGAAGGATAGAGCCGTAAAGAAAGGATTGTCAGCCATAAACATTCCTCAAAACCATGAAAGCCACAAATGAAAGCTTAAGTAATGGAGGACGGAATACCCTTGATATTTCAACAATTACCTGCAACAACAGGCTTTGTTCAGAACCCAGGCCATTTTTTTAAAAGCCTTTAGTTGTCATGGCCAGAATAGGATACAAGGTGGGG
>VXBI01002845.1:0-37013 GCA_013397375.1 Toxostoma redivivum | reverse complement strand
AAAAAAAAAAAGGAAAAGAAAAATGGAAAAAAGAAAAAAAGAAAAAGAAATAATGAGAAGGAGAAGAGAAGGATAGAAGGATGAAAAGTTCTGCTGTGAAAAGATAAATTTGAGTGACTTCAGTGGCTGCATATATGAGGAAGTTTATGGAAATTTCTAATTTTTTTAAAAATCAAGATTTATTGCCAGATATTAGAATTATTAGGCTGCTAGCGAGATACTTATTTTTTCTTTCTTTTTTCTCTGAGAGATCATTAGAAAGACATTCATGCTGCTGAGCTGTTACCTCTCTAGTCATTTCTGATGTCAAATTACAGAGGAAAAAAATTACACTTGCAAGCACATGGCAATTTGAAGGAGCTTCAGTAACAGGCAGAAGCAAGCAAGTGGAAAAACAAAAGTGAATTCAACTTCATTACACTTTGGGAAAAATACCATATTTATGTGTAGGATTAAAAAAAAAATCTAGTTTTAAATAGTCTTTGTGCCAATATTTTAGCTATTTAGACCTCATAGAAACAAAGTAAAATGTAGTGCTTGGTATCCAAGTCAACCCAAACTCTGTAAGCAGCCAACATGAAAGGTTAAATGCTCTAGAAATTGCATTTGTAGAGTTTCTCAACTTAGGAGATTAATAGTTACTCAAAGCAATGGATAAATATTAGTAAAGGACCATTAGGAGGGAAAAACACATCAGTGAATCAGAGCTCCCCAGCTTATCAGATCAATTTTAAACAGGTTTGTCTTGGACTTTTCCAGCACCTTAATGAGGAACAAATTGGGTTTTTACCCCATTTTGTTTCCTGAGATTTTTGTTGATTTTTTTTTTTGTTGTTTGGTAAATCCAACCATTAATACAAATGGGTCAGTGGCATAAGAGTGTTAATTCCCTCTCCTTGCACATTCCTGAATACCATAATTTTATGAAAGTTCCCTTTTATTACTTTGGTCATGGTCACTAAAAATTTAAGAGCAAATGAGTTACTATTTTTTAATGTTTCCTACAAAGGAAGAAGAGAACAAGTAATGAATGTAAACAAACCCAGAAAACAGAAGACTAGCTTTTTTTGCCTTTTATTTATGTACATATATATACATAGACAACAATAGGAACAGCTAAGCTGGAGCTTGCACACTAGCATGAATAAACTTGTGGCCAGAAAAAAAAAATCATACCCTGTGCTTACAAGCAAATATTGAACCAGTCAATTACATTAGAAAGTTCTGTTTTAACTTTTAGATCTCCATGAGATTTAAAAAAAAAACAAAACAAAAACCATACCAACCAAACAAAAACACAAAAACAAATTAAAACAAAACAAAACAAAAAAATCAAACAAAAAAAAAGTAAAAAGAAGAATGATGGAGAGTGATATTTAAAATAAAGTCCTTGCTAAAGCAACAGAATGGACTCTTTTTACTCTATTAATGGTAGAACTGAGAGCACAGTAGGCACTCTCTGTTTAAACTGCTCACTTGCTTATGTAGAAACCTGAAGTCATTCAAAACGCTCCAGGATATGCCTGTGGCCCCTCACTGTCATTCCAAAAAAGCTGCAGGTCTCCATAAATCCTAGACCATTCCTGACATGGTGATGTGGATCTCTTAAACATCCAGGATTGCCTCAGATGATTCAAAACACCCAGGGGAAAGAAAGTGGAATTAACTTGGAGAGCTAAACTGTCTAAGACGTGCAGACATCTGCCTCTGGGGCAGGCATCTCGTTGACTATTGACTTCTGTGGGCTTCAAATGACATTTGGCACCTAAATGCTTCTGTGGAGCTGACTACAGGATCTTTTTCCCTGGGGTACATCTGTCTGGAGTTCGTAATATTGTTCTGCAACCTGGGGGCTGGGTTTTGCTCCTGACCACTTGAGTAAATCTAGATGATCCATTACCCACCTTTGCTTTCATTTGGCATTGTCTGAGTTTGGTGTATTTAAATTGCTGCCTGCAAGGCTGAATTTCACTCTGCCACAGTAAACGGAGCTCAGACTCTTTTGGACACTGTCAAAGGCTGAGGTAACAGATTAGTTTTCCCAGCCTTTGAATAGAGTTCGTAATTTTGGAAGGATGCTGGAAGCTGTTTATGTCCTGAGGTGTCTGTGAGATGGAAACTAGCTACCTTGTAGACCTGTAAAACCTCATAGAGAAACTTGCCCTTACCTCCAACAGCAATTGTATGTCTCCTGGAGGAGGAACATCTTGCAATCCCCTTCTACCCACAGACTTCACAGATCAGGGATAGCTGGTCATTCTCCTCCTTGGCCCTATAAAACTGTCAGGATCCTGCAAAAGTCTTAGTTTATATAAAGCATAACTTTTCACCAAAAAATCCTAACAGGATTTGACATCAGCAGTTTGTTTTATATGTAATTTTGGCATAGAAGGTCTAACAAGATAATTCAGAAATCTGTTTATACCAATTGCAGCTGACAAGCAGATGAAGCTGCCCTTATACATCTTTTCTTATAATCGGCATTGTCTGAGTTCTGCAAAGAATGATGCTAGGACGTTTAGAAGTTTTCTAAACTGGATTTCTTTTGGATTCATATATTCATCCCATTTTCATGACAAAAAAAAATGTTCTTTTTGTGTCAATACTTCACGTTTTTATAGGGGAAAAAACTGAGTTACCATGAGGTTAAATGTTGCAGTAGAGGTCTGAGCAAGTTGAAATACAAAGCAACACTTCTACTTCCTCCAATGAAATATGCATTTCATCTTCCATGAAGACTCGTTTCTTGCTAGTCTCTGTCAGCAGGAGCCATCAACATAACAGTGTTTTGCTGACCTGTGAAAGAGCTTCTGGTAACCACTACTCAAGAGCTCCATTAGGATGGAATCATTTAAGCTGATTCTGTAACAATGTGAAACTTTTGTAAAATGAGGTTAGGAGGTTGATGCATTTTATATAACCAAATGCAACCATTTTGGGCCTGAACTTGTGAGCTGCTGAATAGTCTCAGCTTCCATTAATGTCACAGACATGCTCAGCATTCTATGAGATCAGTATCAATGAAATCTAAAATCTTAAGATAATGTTTTAGTTACAGTAATAGCAGCAAAAGTGCATAGGAATTTGAAGGCATTTCCAAAATAAAAGAAACAAAACCCATGGCATGTTTATTTGTTACTGATGACAGTTTCTAGTTAAATCTTTGCTTTGTTTTGCCTTGCCCTGCCTTACCTTCCTTCCTCTTTAATCTGGACTACCTCCTAGAATACATAGCAAACCTAATCTAATTCATGACTCAATATATTTTTTGAAACCTCCTCAAACAATCACCAAGTATATTAATTTGTTAATAATTACTTGGGAAGTTCTAGTTTTTAATGAGCACAACGTAACACAGTCAGCCCATTAAATGTAAATGAAAGGGCCAGTAACCAATGTACATGAATCAGATCAGAAGCCTAGCCTGAAAAGAATCAAGTCTAGTTCCCCGGGGTTTTTCTCAGGAAAGTTTATAATTTAGTCACACCTATAAATATACTAAACACTATTGCAAACCTTGCTGAGTTCAGTTGCCTCTGGAGGCAAGTTCCACAGCCATATTCCTCTAAGGGATACAAATTTTATCACGTTTTTCAGGCTAAGTATATTAATTTCTAACCTAAAAAAGATCGTAGTGATACCATAAATGCCTATGGCATCTGAACCCATTAAGGTTTTAAGTTTTTTCTGGAAGATGTTCGAGATTGTCCATTCCCACTGACTGCAGCAGGCCTGAATAGAATCCACCAGGAAGATCAGAGCTAGGATACTTCAAAATATTTCATCAGTACAAGGAGAAACAGCACTGCTAAGAAGCACGTAAAATTATAGTTTGTGGGAAGTTAAAACCCAAAAAAATCCTTTCATCTTGAAACTTCTAGTACTTGAACACAGAGATCCCTCCTCTTTCTCAGGCTATTTATCATTTTTAGAGGCTATAAATTATACACACCGAGCACCAATTTTATACACCAACAACCATAACAATGCAGTTGCAAAACAGAACACTCTGAAGGGTATGTTCCCCTTTCAAAAAGTATAAGGAAGAATAATAATGCAATGCCTAGGTCTGCAGTAACGTTTTCCGTTCAAGGATCTCTAACTGATATAAGGGAGACATTACCCTCATTAAACACCTGTGAGAAAGGAATCTAGCCATTATCTTCACTGCTTTCCATGAAGAGTAAGAGTGGGGAGGGTATCCTAACATTTGTGCACCTTAAAGGTAAGTTTTACAAATGTTTTCTGCTCTTGCTATGACTGGTTCAACTCCATCAGTTTTAAGCAAATTCAGGAGCAATATATTGATTGTTCTGAGCCAAGACAGATTACATTATATATAACATGCTGACAACAATGCTGGATAGATCAGACTCCTAACACCAACTGACTGACTGTTGTTAGTATTGACATTCAGTTAATTCATTGGGAGGAAAAGTTGTACTAAAGAAATCAAAAGTGCACATCACCACCTTCTCTCAAGCCAGGGACTAACTGATGGAGTCTGGGATCTCCCACTACCTGGAAAGGAGCATGACTGTCTCTTAGGAGAGCCTGCCACAAATTGGAAGTGTGGAGTCGCCTCAACTTCTTGCCAAGGGGGCCATCCTGAGTGAAGAGGGCTGAGAGACAAAGCCAGGGCTGGCAGGATGCTGCACCTCTTTTCCTCCTGGATAGCTCTTAGTGATCACCATTTAGCTGAGTTCTGCATCACAGATCAGATCTAACCTCCTTCTAGTCACTGAAGAGTTACTGTGACCTGGGAAAAATCCAGGCTTTCACTCTTTTCTATCTAGAGAAGCCTAGAGCTGAGTAGGCAGCCTGAGCTTTTACTACATTGAGCAGCAATTCAGTCAGCAGCATATGGAGTGCTATTCAGCCCATTCAAAAGTGGGTACTTCAATCTGAATGTAGAGCTAAATCCCACCCTGTTTTACAGGGCATCCATTTTTTCAGATAGTGAATGCCAGAGCTGGCTTCCTCAGTCTTTTCCCTATGTGTTTATAGTCTGTGTGACATTTTGACTCCTGCTTTTGCTTTATTAACACTATTTTTTACAAAGTTTCCTAGAAAAACAGGCCTTGAGAGGCTCAACTGCTTACTTGGGGTCATCAGCATGGAAACAGAATCCAAATAATCTGTATCTTCTGTCCCCAGATCACAAGGCATCACCTCCACACATGGAAGATGTGTTTTCCACCAAGAGTTAACTTATTTTCCAGATAAAGTCTTCTCTGAAATCTCTCCATGGCTGTCACTAGAGTCACATTGTCTCCATTTGAAAATCACTCAGCTCCATTCTGGAACAGCCACAGGGAGGTCTTGCTATATTGCTGTATTGCTTATCTTTCAACTTTGCTGCCTCTTCTCTTTTTAATACTACATCTAGATCCTTAGGAGATTACAGATGTTATATATTCACACAGAAATACATAAACTAATAAGTCATTTCTTAGATACCTGAACAATTAAGAAATTTCAGACATGACTCAGAAGGAATTTTCCAATTTTTGCTTTGCTTCTTAACCATAATGGAGGTAAGTCTTTGTTCACCCTTGTTACCAAGTATATTTCATGAAAAATGCCAAAATTGCAGCTTACACAAAATGTCTTTTACCTTACTTTTTTTTCACCAGCTTTTAGTTAGATTGAAGATATTTAGGGAGGTTGAGGTTGAGGGATGTGAGACATTGGTTCCCCAAACTCCAGCACAGCCATTGTGGTAAGAGCTGAACAAGACATGAGTCAGAGCATCCTTGAAGTGCTGAAGAGGCAAGTAAGAAAAAAGATGAGTGAGGAAATGTCCACAGTGGCACACAGCCAAAGTTATAGGAGAGGTAAAGGGGACAATGAAACATGGATCAAAAAGCTCTTGTCTTCTGCTTAGTGCTCTTCCCACAAGGTGAAAAGGATTTGTTAATTTAGCCTTTCTATTTCAGTAATGAGACTCTCCTCCCTGTTTTTCAGACAAATTATATATTTATAAAATTCTTGAGATTTCATCTGGACTCTCAGAAGTCAGAATGAGATGCAAAACAAAACAAGTCATGAGAAGAAAAACTAAATTGCTTTACCCTTTCTATAGTAATGTTCACAGAAAACATGTGTCATCTAATGATTTTCTAGGGAAGGCTGAATCACAATTTTGCACCATGCTCTTCAACAAAAATCTTTCTCTCCTTCCCACTCTTCAAGTGCATATACAACTCAGAAGTGTGTAGTCTTTGCTCCTTGTAAATATGACTACCTGGAATATGAATTCAGGTTGGAGCACGTGCTTTGCTTGATCTGGAACTCACTTTGCCAAGAGGATGCAAACAAGAACATATAAGTGCTGACAGTTCTCCAATGCCATTTCCACAAATCCTCCTCCAGGGACAGATAAATAATGAATTGGCTGAATGGGAAACAACACTAAAGCATCTCAGCCTACAGAACCACAGGATATGCACCAGACACACATGGGTGAATGCTGAA
The DNA here is from genome assembly GCA_013397375.1 of Toxostoma redivivum. NCBI lineage: Eukaryota > Metazoa > Chordata > Aves > Passeriformes > Mimidae > Toxostoma > Toxostoma redivivum. The sequence goes on along the minus strand of VXBI01002845.1, from coordinate 30,536 downwards.
ATGCTGAGAACATTTAGTAACACAGATAGGACCTTGGGAATACTCATACTTGTCTAGGCTAACTGAAGCATAAATCTGGAGTAAATGGAGCAACAGTGATGCAAACTGTCATAACAGATGGAGAAGCAGACTCAGAGCTCCTACCATCTACCTACATGATAGGAAAAATCTTCATCATCTCCATATCAAGGCATATTTCTTGATATTTCTCTTTTGAAAGCCTACTCTGCTGTTTAAGCAGTGCTGAAATGCAAAATACTCATCTTCCTTTTTTTCACAGCTGACTCGCATTCCGTTAATTCAGCTATGCAAGGCTTGACCCAAATGATCCCTCTCTTGTTTGTTTGGGTTCATTACATTGCTGATATTGGTAGGTAGTCTTTATGTCCAAGGTTGTCAGTGAACTGAGTTTGATCAGGCAAATCTTTACTCCCAAGACCGTGCTGCTGAACTAGAATGGTGGAGTGTACTCTCCATTAAGTGCATTAAACAAAACAGTATAACAGCATGCAGCATTTTAGACTTGTAGCCTACAATTTCCCCTCCTGCTCATATCAGGGAGATCTATTATCCTGCAAGCACAGGATTTTTCCATTCAGTGACCACTTCCTTTCCTATTCATTACTAACATACTATTAACCATTTCAGCTGCTAAGAATTGAGCTGATGTTTGCAGAGGAGTATCTAAAATTATTTGAAGACTGCCTTCCTGATATTGTTAAATATTTCCTCAACTTCTTTATGGAATAGGGTGTTTTTTCCCTTATTTAGCAGGTAGATTTAGGTCCCACTAACTATAAGGGGACTATATACCACTAGGAATCCATCTATGAACTCTGGGACTTCTCAGACACATTTTGTCTCCAAGTTTGAGGAATTACTGCTTGTTATTGAAAATATTTACTTCAGCTTTCTCTATGCAAAAGACAATGAAAGGACCTACAGTCTTGTGCTGCAGCCATTAGGCTGTGTCATCCTCCTCTCCCCACTTAAAATCTCCTAGGTGTCTCCTCTCTTCTCAGCCAGAGAGGTGCACTGATTTAAGACAATGATATCAGTGGCCCAGTTTTCTACTGTGGGTTTTATATACAACATATCTCTTTTAGTAATCCAGTACCATCTTTCTGCTATCAAGCAAGCCAAGAGTTTCTTTCTGATATGACACATGTCGTTTTAGGGACTTTTTCTGATTTTTATGAGAGACTGCTCACTTGGACCCACCTCTAACAAGAGGCAGGAAAGGGTCTTAAGCCCCTTAAAACTAGCTTAAAAGGGAAATGCTTTTCATACAGCAGTTCTTCAGTTTTCAAATGGTTCTTGCTCATTGTGCTTTGATCCTATTGACACTGAATGCTCTCTTGCTATACCTCAGTGTGATATAATGGAAAGAACACCATGTGGTAGTCTGCAGAAAAGTCGATTAAACTAGCAGACATAAAACTGCAAACAGCTTTTACGCGTCACTAATGGACTGGGACCGCTTGGCTTTCATGATAGCTCAGAAAACCTTACACACCTGAGGTGCTGTAAAAATGGGTAACAGTTAAAAACAGGAAGAAATGTAAAGGACAAGGTGCAAAGATAGATGGCTTTTGGCATGAGCTGTTCAACAGCGTCAGACCATGGTCTGTTTACAGGTACAAACAAAATGAGCTCTTCTTCTCACGGGAGAACTGCCTTTTTCCCAAATGTACCCTGGAAACTTGGTGATCAAAAATTTGACTATTAGCAGAGTCCCTTTCCATCTGTTAGAAAGAGGCAATGGCTTTGGTCAACAGGGACATTTAAATTGTAAGTTCAATGTTTGGTTAACTAAGGATGAGACTCGGGATTTCTCTCAGACTTAGCAGAAACACTGGTCATTAAGTATATCCCCACATCATGTTTAGCTCTGGCCAGTGCTGTCTGTCTTTCACTTTCAGAACCTCAAGACTTTTTGTCTTGTCATCCTGCTGCTACATGATGCTGTCTCTCCTTCTAGGTCTCAGGACTCAAGAAGGACAAAAGTTCTGCCAAATCCTTTTCTCCTTTCCTCAATTGGCAGACACATGGGCTAATTCTCCAAGACAAACTTAACAAAGCAGTATCAGAGAAATGACAAATTTCTATAAATAATGCTGAATACTGCAAATTATATGCCTGAAAAATCACTTGATCATTAAACAAGAGAAGATGCCTTCTGTAAAATAAATAAACCATGAAAAGAGAAGGCAAACTTGCAATTTAATATTCATAAGGTCTGAACTGCTCAGGAAGATCTTGGCCAAATGTGAAGACACTCTGTGTGTCATGCACTTTTGACAGATGCTATCCCCAAAGAAAAGCTGAAGCCAAGTCTGACACCTGACTCATACCAAGAGGGAAGACAGAGAAATCTCCAGTGCTGGCTCAACTAGGCAGGAGACAGCAGGGTTTTTTATGGCAAAATCTTTTGACTGTCATAAATTTTCATGCTCTGTACCTTGATACCATGGTGAAAGGCGATGGATTAGATCCATTTGTCATTATTAAGATTCTTGCTCATAGTTGGAGGAAAAAAGTTAACTTGCAGACAGTATAGCTCAATTAAGCAGAAACCACACATCCTAAAGAAAACCAACCCTAATTGCAGAGCTTTGACCTAAAATGAATCAGGTTTGGTCTTAACTGACTGAGCACCAAAATGTATATTCTATTATTTTTTATCTTGCTGTGGCAATTAATGTAAGAAATGTTTCATGCCAAGTTAACCTCGCCTGTAATGTCCTCAGATTAAAGAAATTGGAAATAGCATCTCTGTCAGAGTGGTTGCACAGTGTTCTCATCCCCTGAAGGAAACCCAAGCTCTGCTGATTAAGAAGACTTCAGCTTTTGATCATGAGTTATTGGATATCGACCCATCATTCAGTCAGGGCTGCAGACTGACTGTCCTGAACTGAAAGACTTGGAATCAGATCACATCCAGGGGGAACAGCTCTCCAAGCAAAACTTCCTTCTCATCTAAATCAAGTCTACAAATAGCAACTCACGTTAGTCAGACATTCATCAAATGTGACATGCTTCATGGAGCTGGGCCACAAAAAACACAGGAACCTGTCATAATAACCTCATGAAAGACAGTAGATGGTCCTGATGCTGTATGACATGGCAGGGAGCAGATATCATGCTTCCCGAGCAGGTGAATGTAAAACTCAATCTTTTAGAAAGAGAAATTGTCACTCATAAATGGGGGGAGGGGAAAAAAATTAAAAAATAATTTTAAAAAATGGAGACTATCTGATCCAATTAAAGTATACATTGATTACCGTCAGTTTGCAAAAATACTGACACACGAGGATTGATCCTGCTTGAAGATGGTGCATGAAGCAGCAAGCTCCAAAACTGGGGCAATTGGTCTTTCCAAACCCACAAGAAGTAGCTAAACCCAAGCATAAAAATTCTCCAGAGTTAGGTATCCCAGCCTGTCTCTTAAAAAACACTACTAGTTTTTGGGTTTGTTTTGTTATTGTTCATTACAGAATACTGCAATTTAGATAATCCTGCAGCAAAGAGCTGCCTGCAAGTCTCCAGGCTATGCAAGGACCAGCTCCAGCAAAACACAGCAGACAAGATATGATGAGAAAGACCAGCTAGCTTCAACAGGGCAGCAGGACTACATCAGGAGGTAGCACAAGGGGAATGATTTGAAATATAGCAGAAATCAACAGTGGAAAAAGTANCTTAATGATTTGTTCATTCTGAAAATTTTCCCTTTTTTAAGAGGACATTTCCTCTCATCCCCACTCCTCCTTTATATCCCTTTCCTTCTATTTTCAACCTCCTACTATCCCATTTTTCCATAATGAAAGCAAAGATAAAATTAGAAAAATAAAATTAGAGGTTAACACTTTAAACCAAATTTTCACAACAAAAATTTCAAATAATCAAACATTAACCTGTTTTTGAAAGACAAATTAATTTTTTTTAAATCTTGCTTAAATAGATTTACTGGAAAAATTCGAAAGCCAGTAACAAATTAATTTATTTTCTTGTCCTAAAAGAAAAGAAATATAGATGAATTTGGTTCACCCAGTGAATGGTTCAAGGACCCATTGTGTCCAGTTGTGTCACATCCAGACACATACACAGAACTCACATGCGGATGTTTCTGTGCTATAGACAGTATAAAATGATACCTACATTTATAATACTAAAAGCGTATCCCTTTAGGTTAAATTACATCAATTTTCCTTGTGTCATTTTCATCTACCTTCAAAAAAGGAAACTAATATGTCTTATGAACACTTCAAAAATTCTATTTAATCCATTGACAAAATTATAGACAGAAAATATTAAAATACATTGGCCTATATATCTAATGTATTGATACATTTTCGATCAGTAGATGAAGTGATGCTATACACCAGAGAAATATTCCAATTCAGTGGCCAGAAGGAATGCAGAACACAGCCTTCCCATGGAAGAAATCATGGCTGCTCAACTTTGATGTATGGCCTTTAGCAAAAAATAGGTAATTGCTGAAGTAGGCAATAGCTTATAGCTGATTTTTTTCATGCAAAGCACTAGATGTCTGTAGTTTGCAGGTAGAAATTCTTTCCCTTTTTATTGTCAAGTTCTAAATTACAGTGACAGACATTTTATTAACAGCCTGTGATGGTCAGAGGCTGGGTAACAGTGCCCATCCGATTCATGTACTGGATGTTGCCATCTGTGAGCCTGAACTTACAAAAAACCTCCCAAAATTGCAATGCATCTTGGAAAAATCTGCACATGGAATTTCACATATGCACACCCCTCTTCCTAAGACAAGACATAAGAGATCTTTTATTCCATGACAAAAACATGATAAAAACGCCCCCTCCGGATGGTTGAGAATTTGCAGCAGGAAGGAAGAGTGCCTCAAGATTAATGCCCTGTGAGGAGGATGTTGTAAACAAAACATTATTTTGTATTGCAAATAAATATGTCTGCTAAGTGCTGTCTAAATCCCCCCAGGTACCAGTGGTCCACAGCTCTGAGAAAAATGCATTTGCAGAGCACTTAGTGTCATGAAAGCCCATCTCTTGGTGCCAAAGGGTTAAGAGCCTCTCCAAACCAGAGGATAAACTCATTAAAATGGGCCATTACTGGAGAAAGAAGAAGCCCCAAGACTCCTTCCCCACTTCTGTGCCAGGTTAGCAGGAGGAACCAAAGAGCATAATACAGGTTTGAGTGCACATAAAACAATAGTAAGCTCCATAAGGAATGAGGATTCCAAAGTAAATAGAATAGTGAAAGTCAGCAGAGGCAAAAGTTAAGTTAATATAAAATACTTGACTCTCAGGTAAGGCATTAAGATGCTGTTTTGGCAGCCAGAACTAATAGCAGGCTTGCTGAAAGGGTATTGGCTTCAGAAAGAAGACAAATACAATCCTAATCCCTTTTTCCTGCCACACACTGGAGATGAGTGAAACCCAAGGGGGAAATTCTTATTATAGCAAATAGGTGCAAGTCCAGAGGAAAAATTAAGTCAACTTGACAATTTACAAATTTCCTTTCAAGCATGAAAGGTGGATGAAAACAGAAGGTTATTTTTAAATCCAAAACATGGTATTTTGTATCTGTTAATATCATTGCTGAAGAATAAGGGACACAGGAAAAGAGTCCATAATGAATACAAGCTTCATTTCACTGGCACAAAGCCAGGACAAAATAACTTTTGTTAGACAAACAGCATTAGAAAATCTAATACCAAGAAGAGACATTTTTCCTTCTTCCCAGCAGGGGCAGTGAGACCTGGCAATTTATCCACAGCTTTCTGGGTGAAGATGCAAACCAAGGTAAAATCTGCTTATCCCTGACTTTGCTGGCTAAGGAATATAGGAATATATAGCACAATGTTCCTCAGATAAAGAAAAAAAATATATATATAATTCCTTTACTTTGTGCTTCACATTCCTTCCGATTTATTCCCCTGCAGACAAAAGAGGATTAGGCATAATCAAAGTTTGCCATCAGCATACCTGTACCATTCCACAAATGAAAGACCTTGAGCTGTGTGGAAAATACCCGCACTGTTAGGTGGGCATCTGCTTAACTCTTATGGACCTTTAACATGTGTTCTGAAATGCTCAGGCATGCCAGGACCTAGCAGTATTAAATCTTGCTTTTGTAGGTGGAAAAAATTGCAATCCACACTATGTTACAGTGAATTGACCGTACAGATCAAATTATATCCTACCCACTACATGGAAACAGATACGCTCCTGAATCTTGGGCTCAAATGCTCCCAGCTCCCTTCTGGCATCTAGCAAGCTGCACTTCCACTGTTTATTTTGGGGATGGAAAATAAATACCTCCCTCTCCAAATGCATTGTTGTTTGGGTGTACAGCAACACAGGCATGACGGAGTCAGTGAAGATTGTACCTGGAGTAAAAATAGCTAGTTTGGGGATGAAATGCTAAATGCTAAAATCACATCTTTCTTTGATTTTCCGAAAGTAGTTGCTTGGCGTTTTTTCTTCCATTGTAGATCCAGATATCTCTTCCTGTTGAGTGAGAAAATCAAAGCAGACTACTCTGTCCAAGTTGCTGTATGAGCCCTAAGCATACGTGACTGCTATGAAACTGCTTGACAAGAAGAAAGGATCTGATGCTGAGAAGTAGACAGATTCTTGGGGAAAAGAAACTGCATCTCAGACACTGGAAGAAAGAATTTTAACCTTATAGACCATATAGGAGGAGGAGTCAAAGGGATGTGGTAGATGAGATGAGAGAACTGGTTTGGAAATTTGCTCTGTTGTTTCCCACAAAGGTCACATGGCTGGAGAAACACGTCCATTCCTGGAGCAGTCTGTGAACTTAAGGCTGAAGCTGTGCAGAGATAACGCCCTGGAGGAAAGAACATCAATTAAAATTCTGAAATGGAAAACATCACAGAAATTCAAAAACAGACAACATTTAAATGTACCTGTCAGCAGATACTCTGGATTATCATGTGCTACCTCAGATAGCAAAAGAATTTCCAGCCAATAAATACAACAAAAATGCCCTATCACAACAAAATGATACAAAATTTCCACACCAAAAGAGGAGTCCCTCTAGCAGTATTTTTTTATTATTTTGCTCTACATGACTTTTAATATGATATTTATGTACCTTAGCTAACATGATGAGGTTTAGTGTGATGTAGAAGTCAATTACATTATTGCTACCATGAATTGCACTGTCGTGCCATTAATATACAAAAAGTGTTTGCAGGATTGGGACCTAAGCTGCTACCCCATAAAATTTACCCCAAATGCCTAGTTAGTTCTTTTTGTAATATTGCTCTTCTTTGACAGCACCTAATTAGATGATTGCTTGGTGAAAGATTTATATTATTATCTGTATGCATATATAAATGTTCACATAAATAAACACCTAATTATCTACAGATGAATATATAAATATCTTTACATGGAGGTATTTGAGCCAACATCAAAATATATCTTCTTTCCAGCAATGTCATCAAACAAGATGAAGACTTCTGAAAATTTCAGTTGGTTTGGGTTTAAAGATTTTTTGGTAAAGATTCATCCTCACTAATTTTATCTATTTAGTTAATTTTGTAAATTAGGTCTCGGTCACCCATGTATTTCTCTATAGAGTTGAAAGAGAGAAGGAGAGTAAGATCTTTGAGAAGGTGATTCTGCTCTTTTTGGGGTTGAATCACCCTCTGGAGGTGCGTATTTCATCCCTGCCTAGGCAGCCAATATAGGATTACTTCTTACTTAGCATAATGACTTTGAAGTTGAATTTGGTGCCTAGTTCCTAGTTCCTTGATTGGCCAAATAAAACAATGTTCCCCCTTATCAGGAGCAGATGAGTAGAAAGGTGTTTGAAGACAGTCAATTAAGCCTGGTTTGTTCAGTGGCTGGCCTCATCAAGCATCTGAAACTGATGACATTTTAAATTCTAGAGGTATCATCCCAACATGATTGACCTCACATGGTTACGTTACAACTTTTTGATAGCTGAAGTCACATGAGGTGCTCCTCTTGCTCTTCTTTTCATAAATATATAAGCATGTTTCCTTTCATCTAGGTGAATCTCAGATTTCCTTAAAAAATAATTCCTTAAAATTCAAGCACAGCAAGGATGAAACATAGTGGGGTTTCTTTTTGAATCTCTTGCGAGACTATACCTATCACTTGGGACAGAAAATTATTTAAGTCTGAGCTAGACACCCAGGTTCCATCACAGATAATAGAACAAGGTAAACATATTCAGAGACCAATTAATGACCAGGGTTGGTCTTGATTTTGGTGAAGTAAAAGTGATTTTAGGGAGGCTATGAAATGTAGGAATATCTTGCAACAGTGATAAATAGAAGGAAACGTGTTACGAGACAAGAAGAGTGAAGACAACAGTACAGCTGCTAAACATCTGAACTAGGGGTGTACATGGTGGAATTCACCTCATCCAACTTCATCCACTTAAAAGATCATTTTAAGTCAGGTCCAAGTAAATTTAAGCTCTTTTCTAGTTGATGGAGAGAGTATGACCAGAGGGCTCATCTGGTATCTCCATTATTGGCAGACAAAACACTCATGGCACGTGCCAGCACTTGTCATCAACTTTAGCAAAACCTTGATAACTAGTTGCTGGCTGGCTTACTTTTGTCAACTTAAGTGAGGTGAGATGGATTCCATACCAGATATTTCCTATAGAGGCAAATTCACTTTATTTAAATGTTGAGTTGAGAACAGGACACAGTCCAAAAATTCTTCTGTGCTATCAGCTCAGGAGGTATAAAGCCTGGAAAAAGAGTATTAGCTCACCTAGTCTAACCACTTGGATATCATCAGCTATTTACTGCCAAACAATTCTAATTGCACTAAACCCAGACAATGCTTTTGCTTAAACTTAATCTGTACTTGGCTACATTTACTTCTCAGTGTTGGACTGAAGACATCAAAAGCAAGAGAATTTCCCTCATCTCTGTAGTTTGTTCTGAGAGTTAATTCCCTTCCCCTTTTTTCCCCATTTGAATTTGCCTGGCTTCCAGCCACTGACTCTTGTTAAGACTTTATCTTCAAGATTCAAGATCCTTTTACAACCCAGCATATTTCCCTTAGGAGGTAACTTACACATGGTCACAGAGGAAATATAAAACAAAGCAAGGAACCAAACCTTACGCTCTGAAATCTCAGGATAATGCCGAGATCATCAGCTCATCCATGCTGCTGACAGCTCTTTGGAGAATGGGGATGGATAATGGTTATTAATGCAGCATGCAGAAAGGGTTTTTACAGGTGAAACTGTGAGAAAGGACAGTGTTACCTCTGCCTCGTCCAGTGATACACACTGCATGTGGCAGCTGGGGCACCACAAAAGAGACCTGGTTATACAGAACACAAATGTCTCAAGAACTCAGCAATCTATGGCTCTGGCCTCTCAAGGGACAGACTGCTTCCCACATTTCTGCTTCAGCTTGTTTCTAACCTAATAGCAAATGTCTGCCTTGACTGTACTCTGACTTTCATGAACCAGACAATGCTCTCTCCAATACTGCAAGTAGCAGGTGCCCCTGAGCCTGACATCCCTCATCCTCCTCCTTCAGCTTCCCCTCCTGGCATCCTGAGGTTATTGTGGCCAAGACACATGAAAGAGCACACAACTTTTATGGGAAGTGGCAAAATTCATATATGAGAAAGCACTTTTCCCTCCCTGGAGCTTCACCTTGACGTTGTGAACTGAAGCTCTGCTCTCTGTCTGCTGCAGGCCCACATAAAAAGAAAATTGTTTCTCATAAATTACTTCAGAAATGCGCATTGCATGTTAATTGTAAAATAAACAGTTTAAATTCATTTCATTGAGCACAACATCAGAAAGAAAATGAGCCAACTGCAGTAGATTATTTTTGTTGGATAGGTTTCAATCATCTTTACTGATGCCCTCCATTCTTCTCCTGATTACCATCACTAAAAACCCCCATAGCAAATTTCATTTGAGTATCTAAAAATAGAGATATTTATAACTTAGCTGTTTTTGTGTCACAGTTCTCCTCCCCCTTTCCTTCTTGCATTTCTGATCAGACTTATTTCAGAAATATGTAAAACATCCATGCAATGACTGTGTACAGAGAGGAATATGGGGACATCAGCACCTTCTTTTTTATTTGTACCATAGCTGGCCAAAAGGGTAGGTTCAGCTTATTCCCATTTGCTCTGCCCAGTGTTTTCCCATGAGACCTTTTTCTCTTGGCTGCTTTTATGAACAGTGCCTATTGACATTCAGATCCAGCCAGGTTAGCAAAGAGTTCCTAATTAGACTGGTTAAACAAACCTAGTTTGCTNAAAAAAAAAAAAAAGTGAAGCAGACAACACAAATAGTCCATCCCTCAGGCCTCAGGCCAGCAGGAGCAGAAGGGAATAGATGGGACAAGACAGAGAGCAGCATCTTCTTCAGCGAGTTGCATTACATCCAGGAGATGAGTGATTAAGGCATAAGTGCAAATTCTCAATTTGGAATGAAAGAGCCATAGCTCTACTTAGTTCACACCAAAGAGGAGTAGAGGAGTCAGTGGATAAGCTGGATGCAAAACCAGCAAGTTTCGCACATCTCAGAGATGGGTGTATGCCACCTTTCTCTGTTTGATTTTTTGTTTGACATCCCCAAAATTAAGCAATTCATATTGAAGTCAGAAGTCTACATGCTGAGCCTACACGATCACGCTGTAGGTTGCAAGTCATACCTTAAGGCACAAGATAACTTGAAACTTAGCCCAGGCTTATTTAAAATTCAGCTCAGGCTCATAGAACTACAAACCTCAGTTAACCCTGTGAACTTGGCTCAAGTTTTAGGGTTTGAACAGTCTAGGTCTAAACACATTTAAATACTTTGTCTTTTTTTCAAAAGCAGCTTGAGCAACAACTGAAAGCCTTGGGAAAAGTTCCTCTGCATAGGAAAATAGCTAATGCATCAAGTTATGGTTTCTTAATGGCATTCAATTAACACATCACCGTTGTTAGTTGATTAAAAATTAACTGTGAATACACATTTAACATTTAGTACTTACAAATGTTCCTTGATTTATTAAAATTGTCAGGAGTTAAGGAGTCTTGGGATAAGCAGGGAATATTTTCTTTGCCTATTTTGGTAAGTCTGTAATGAAGCAAGCAGCTTTTAATAGAGAATTCAGACTTGTTGAAAACTTTTCTGTAAAGCACCTTATAAATCATTCTTCAGATATTAAACACTCACTTTGCTCAGTTCATGCTGTTTGTGAAAGTGTATATTGACTAGCTGCTGTTGAACCAGAAGAAACTCCATGGTTCAGAATTGCAAAAGAAGGGACTGTTTTTGGGGAAAGTGCAGATGAGTTTCCTCTCGCATTGCGGGAAATGCCAATGGGAAATCTCCATGCTCACTCTTGAGTTGCAATATGGCAATAAATGCACCATGGGCCTTTTTCTGCATGGTATCCCAGTGCCACTGCTACACCAACAAGGCAAGAGGCGACACCCCCAGCCTGTAGTTATGAGCAAGCAGATGGAAAGCCATGCTCAGAAGCACAGCCAATGCTGGACATGATGTGCAATCCTCCACATGGAGGGTTTCCAGTGGCTGGCAAACCCACCCTACCTCTGATGTGACTTACAGGACCACTTCTGGCAGACCCATAGATGCAGCCAGCCTGTGTTCCCTGTCATCTCACACCGGTGTAGTTCCTCCTCTGTGGGATCTCCCTAAATTTGGATGTATCAGTACTGATGGTGTATACTGGGCTGGCTCTCATGGCACGTGCAGTTACTGCAATCACATGTTCAAATAGACATTTAAGCCTCTGAAGAAATATTTGTACTCTTGGATGTGGCTAATGTGTTTATTGAACCAGGTCCAGGCAATGACAGGCATGAGGACACTGCGGAAATAGAAACAGTCCAACCAAGAAGCAGCAATAGCAGTGCAAAGAGCTCAACATTTCAGCTAAAAAAGTCAAGGAAAAGAGAGCTTTCCTCCTATCTGAGCACTGACATTTCAGGTCTGCCTGCTTTAGTCCATGATCATGACTCTCTGATAATGTGACATATGGATGCAGATCACGAAAACAAGACCCCTACAATGTGAGCATTTGGTCACCCTGCTCATGAGATGCTGACAAAAATCTCCACAGAAGCTTTCTTCAAACACTAATATTCTGTCTTTGCTCTTCCAATTGCATTATCCCTAGTATAAGATAAATGAGGGGGGAAAAAAAGGAAAAGAAAGAAATGAAAAAAATGAAAAAAAACAAGCTTGGGAGCACTTTTTATCACGTTCCCCTCTGACTTGCTCCTGGAGAACACAGCAGTGTTTTTCACTAGTTCTGAACCTAATGAAACGCTTGTCATGATGCAGGGATTAATCTGATTATTTATTATTTGCATTAGGATGATACCATCTGCCCTTCCTTCCCCTCTCTTCTCTTCCTCACTGAATGATTAGGGATCTGTTGTGTTGAGCAACATGGGTACTGTATGAAGAAAAGGTGGTTATCACTGTTTCAAGGAAGGGAAGTGAGATGGGGAGAATTTAATGATTTAGCTGGTGTTTGCTGAAGCACAGTCAAAAGTATCCTATCCATTTCTGTGGGCTGTGTATCAGGCCCTAAGCATAAGCCTGCTCTGCATAAAACATCACTGTGAGACACAGATTTAAATTGGCTCCAGAATAGTCAAATGTCTGCACTGCAGCATTACCACCTGAGAAGAGGCTAGTTCTGGCTGCTGAAGCAGACTGGTCATCCCAGCTTGTTGCTGGTAAACTGAGGTCCTGCAGCCTCCTCATTCAGAGCTGGCTCAATGTACAGCACTCCAGGCTATATCATACACAAATGCCCAGGATAACCTCCCCCAGCTAGCACAGAAAGCAGTAAAATGAGGAAAAAAAAATGTTTTCAGTCTTAATAAGTACTTTACCACCATCCTGTCTCAAAGTGTATCTGCCATGCTGACAAAGCAGGGTTCGGGATGAATGGTAAATAAGAACATTGCTTTCAGATTTGCCTGCTCTCAACAATTCTGCTGTATTTATTGTGTCTCTTACCAGGTCTAAAAGTCTAGTTTATGAGAGACACCTCAAAGGGGACCTCATCAACATCTTTCAGTGTCTGGAGGGAGGTGTCAGAGGGTGGACCAGGCTTTGCTTAGTGGTGCTCAGCAACAGAACAAGGGGCAATGGGCACAAACTAATGCACTGGAAGTTTCATCTGAACACAAGGAAGATCTTTAATCTAAGCATCCATGAAAATCTGTGTCTTGTGTGCACTTAAAAATGAAGTGTCTGTGCATATCTGACACCCTTAACTGTTGAAGTATTTTGCTGCCATTACATATAGACAGTGATGCCCCAAGAAAAATCTAGCACTAATAACAACCCATTTTGCCCAGTGAGGATACTGAATTTCACATGGTCAGAAGTCCATGAGCTGATGACCACATCCTCACAGTGTCCCCAGACATACCCTACTTACTTAGTAGACTGGTCTTGTCCTGCCACTTGTTTACATGGACCATACACTGCTGTTACCAGCATTTACTGCTTAAGTCTGAGCCTGACATTATTCTAGGAAATTAAGGGAAAGGGCTTACTCACCCCAATGCTCTTCATGTAACAAGTGTGACAGAGCTTATATGCCTCAGAGATAAAGAAGGATCTACCCAGGCAACAAGAAAATTCTGTCAGAAAGCAGGTATTTGTCAGGCTGTGAAATAAAAGGCTCATCTCCACACACACAGAGAAGCCCAGAGCATAATAATGGTGAAGGAGAGGCACCCAAATAACTTCAGGGAAGAAATGAGCCCCTGCCATGGTGGTCATAAGGAGCACCAGCCCACCCTGGTGAATCACAGGAGCTGCTCCCTGGAGCAGCTCAGGGACAGAGAGAGATCAGCAGCCAGGGGCACATTATGATGTGCACTAGAAGAGTGTTTTGGGATAGGATGGAACTCATGGAATATTTGGGAGAAGTAAGAAAACTAAAAATGTAGGAAGGGGAGAGTCAAAGTGGTTTGAGAAAGTGAACTACGAGGAAAATGAAGGAAAAAGGGGACAAATTATCAGCTGTGTGTAGGCTGACTGGTGCTTTTATCTGAATCCTGTGTGTGTGTGTGTGTGTGTCTTTGATGGTGTGTGCAAGGTATCTGAGCTGCAGCCTCCTATTTCCAGGTGCCAGCAACATGAGGGAGTTTGGGATTCACAGGTAGCTACTGGTCAGATTGAGTGTCTGAGCCCAGCTACTGGTGGAGCCACATTTTATCCATGTATGAATATTTTACACAGACTGACCAGCAGAGATGGGACATGATGGGCTGTGGGTGCTGACTGTGTGTGAGCAGTGTCTTTGAGGAGTGTGGACCTGGATTCATTTCTATATAAGTACAAACATGTTTGTGTGCCTGTGTGCCTGCAGGGAATCCACATTCTGTACTCGTGGGACCTCTGCAGAGGTCTGTAGCAGTCTCATCTCTCCCAGGCTGTCGAATTTGGTATTTCCCTAGCAATATTTTCAAGCTACTAGAAATGCAGGTGTGCCATATGCAACAAATTCAGCGATCTCAGTATTCAGAGTCAGACTTTGGAGGCTTGGAGAGGTTACTATATCATAATGCTCTGTTTGATAAGCTTTGCCAGCCAGATCTGAGGAAAGAAAGGAGAAAAGGAGGTACCTTTGGACAGTCCTGCCAGGCAGATGGACAGGGGAGCTTTTCTTTTCAGTTGAATGATCCCAAGCACAATTGCAGGGAACAGTTTATGGTGCAAAAGGAAAGATAATAAGAATATAATGTAGAGGAAATTTTCAGATTAACAACTGTCTTCTCACTCTCTCCACAGGCTGATATTGCTTGGTGCTTTCATTTTCTGTGACGCTTTACATCCAAGCAGACTGTGATCTCTCTTGATGAAGGCACTGAGACAAAGAGCAGTTGGGTGCCTAAATATCTCTGAATATCTCTATGGACATAGCTCTGAAGACCCTGAGCATTCAAAATTCAAAATGGGGTTAGATTCCTCCAGCTGCAGAACAATAACTTTTATAGCCCTTTTCCCCAGACAGTCTCAAAGCCTAGAGTTTCAGACTATAATGAGAAGTTTAGAGCAATTGAAGTCTCTTATTTCATATTCATCTGAATGAGGACAGCCTGGAACCTGGGATATTGCACTTTTTCGTTTAAATAGCTAGACCTTTTTTATCTATGAAAGGGGCCTTGAGTAAAGCAAGGCCTTGTGCTGAACTTGAAGACATCAGGGATGGTTCAAGTTATACCTATCAGATTCAGAGCCTTAACTTTGCCTAATTCCTGGATCTCACTGGGATTTAGGTAGGAGTTAGCCAACCCACTGTTCAAATTTAGGGGTGCCCAGGGTAAAATCATGGAGACCAAGAGATTTATTATTCACATGGATTAAACAGCTGAAAGGTGGTGTGGTTTAGATGGAAATTTGATAGCATCTTTGGCACCAAATTTCTTGTTTGAGAGTGTTACTGAAATGAATTTGTGAGCA
Source organism: Toxostoma redivivum (assembly GCA_013397375.1). Classification (NCBI taxonomy): domain Eukaryota; kingdom Metazoa; phylum Chordata; class Aves; order Passeriformes; family Mimidae; genus Toxostoma; species Toxostoma redivivum. The sequence goes on along the minus strand of VXBI01002845.1, from coordinate 15,047 downwards.
AAAGAGCAATGGGCTTTGCAGGCATGGTTTGCAACTGGAAAAGGTTTCATCTCACCTAGTTTTTCTCATTCCATCAGGTAGCACTGAACCTGGGGTCCTTCCACTTACAGAAGTAAGCAGAAGGGACTCCTTCTGCAAGCTATGCAGCATGAATTACCCTCTTCATGGATCTGTCTCTCCCTTTCTTCTGTAAGAAGGAAGTTGGATATTTGTCTTAAAATAATAACAGGGAAGAAAAGATGGACCTTTCCTGGCACTACACTCTTTCTTCCCAAAGCCTTGTCCTAACCATCATTAAGTTTAAACCATAGAAAACTCTGGGAAATGACCATTCATTCCAAAATCTTATTCTACAATTGGAAGACGTTCACTAGCATGATGCAGCTTGTTAATTATGAAGCATTAAACATACCAGGCCAGATTTTGATATCTTGACAATGATGGCAATCTTGTATACAAATAGTCCTGCTGTAATAAATTGGACCATTTGTGTAATGGGATCTACCCAAGGCTACAAGTGACTCTGTGAATCCAAATCTGACACCTAATATTTATAACAGGGCATTAGATGACTCAGGGCTTCGTAACAAAACACAGAGTTTTTCAGCCTCTGGCTACCTGCTTTAATCTCACCGCTGTCAACCATGACAAAAAGTCAGCACCACATGACAGCTGTTCAGAGACATCCTAATGAGCAGGTATGTTGGAGGTCCCGGCGGACATCACCCCGGGAAGCAGAGCTGTGCCCCAGCCCCCGCGCTGGCAGCCGCAGCGGAGGAGCGCTGGCCTCCGGGTCAGGGTCGGAGCATGTCGGGTGGCACAAAGAAACCGGTGCCGTCGCCATCCTGCGGCATCTGCTCCAGGAGAAAGGCATGTCTCGGCACTCCAGACACGGCACCCCATCAGCATGCACAACCAAAAATAATCCCTCCTACCCCCCCTCTGACAACTTTGGCTCACCAGTGAGGCCTAAACCATGTATTCTTCAGGGAGCGCAGCAAACCCAGAGACCATAATTAAAATATGTTAATCTACACTGGGCACTTACCCATGGATAAACACTTCCATTTGGCACAGTTTCCTGCAATCTTCTGAGATTTGTGACTGATCTCAGAACCCCACTCCTTTCTCTTTTGTCATTTTTGGTCTTACTTTTGAGCCAAATAAATAAATAAATAAATAAAAATAAAATTTGAAGTGAAAGAGAGAGGGGGGGGGGAAAAATCACACTTTTTTCCCTCATAAGCTTTGTAATTTCAGCTCATTTTTACTGGGGGTGGGGGAATGCTGTCGCTAAGCTAAGTGTTCATTACAGCCAGGGGGAAAAAATGAGGTTGGCTCCCAGTTTTGCTTATGTTGTTAAAAAGAGCCTCTGAAGCTGCAGTTCTGGAACAGGTCTCCTCTTTCTTTGAAAGCATGCTGTTTGATAGACTGTCATTTGTCCCCTCCTTTCAGAAGAGCCAGCTGGCAGCTAAGTGCTAAAGCCAGTGACTTGCATGTGTTTCTCTGACATTTAACAAATGGGAACAGCTTGCAAATCTGCATTAACTCACTCTGTCTCACAAATAATCATCAGCTACGCGGTGTAGACATTCGAACATTAGCGCAAACACAAAAGGGAGCAGGAGTCTGTGGGAAAAACAAGTTGGCAAATAAAAGATGTTTCTCTGAGGGACAGATAAAGCTTTTTGGTTCAGATGTAGGATTCAGATATAGTTGCTAAAGATGGAGGGTGGTTGGAGGTAGGAGAAGAGCATGGTGAAGGGAACTAATCCTCTCCCTCGATCCGCAGGGCAAGTTATCGGATTTGCACCTGAAATTATAGTGTCTTTCTCCACCATTCACAAGTGTTTATCACTGGAGCATTCTCATTCTACAGCCTCCACCTGAGACAGTCTGAGGAAAATACAGAAAGTGTACCCAACACCAAACTGTTTCCTCATCAGTGTTTCTGAGTGGGAGCTTATGGATGTCCCCAGTTGTTTCTCTTTGTAAATTACCATAAGAGTCTGCTACTAGCATAATAAATGCTATGGGATAGTTCAGGTAACAAAGGAACATGGATAAACTCAAAAACATGATTGGTTCTGAGGCTAAAATATAGATAGCAAAACATTTACCTTGTAGGCTTATGTCAGAGATGTGGACTTTTCACTCGAAAAAGAAATACATACTTAATTCCTTTAGCCTCTCTGAAAACTATAGCCACAGTTTTCAGGGAATGAAAGACATATCCAGCTGTTACTTTATCCCAGCCTCTCTTTCTTTCCCCCTCCTGGAGACTGAATAAGCTCATGCCCGAGTAACAATGTGGACATTTTCCTCTGGTGTTAGAATATCCCTTTTCTTTGTTGATAAACACTCTTATAGGCAACAGAGACAAGTGAAACTCACGTAAAATTATGGGAGACCCTCACATACAGACCATATGTTTGTGGTGATCATCTTCCTTTGAAGTAACTCTCAAGCCAGGACTTTAGACCAAAAACATGTCTCTTACCAAATCTAAGTCCTGTGCCTGGGAGTCATCACAGACTCATGGCACCTGCCAGTACATCTCTCAAGGCTGTGGGTAGTGAGCTGCAGTGCAGAATCGATCCACTTCTTGGGCAGAAGAAAACCCCCACAGCAATGGCACGGTCATGATTTCCAGAAAGCACCTGATGGATTTGAGTGCAATTATAAATTGTTTTGCCAATAGAGTCAAAATACTTTGTGTTATTGGTTGCTGGGAAGAAAACATGCCTTGGCTGCCTCATCTAGCACACCAACATTTTCAGAAATGTTGGTGTTCAGAAGAAGGGTGACTGCACCTGTATTTCTGACACAATTAAACCAAGATGATATAAACTATATACTGTACCGCTTTGTCCCTGTATTCTCCTACCCTACATTAGTTGCAGTTTAAAATATGGATTATATTCAAATCTTTTACTTATCTTACTAATGTTGAGACAAAGAAGCCCAGTATCAAATCTTGTGCCAGCTTTTCCACCAGGCACAAGTCAGCAGCCTGAAAGACCCTGTGCGGACATAGCCTTTCTGTAACCTGCCTGGTCTGTAGGTAAAGTCTTAGTGTGCTCAGGACATTGTAGACAGCTTCTACTAGGAGCAAAAGCAGCCCCACACTTTCCTGAGTGTCCCAGAAAGAGCAGCAGAGTCAAAGGTGCTGGATGGCTGTGTCTCCCCTCACCTGGACATCTGCAGGCAAGTTTTCTTGGGAGTTAAAATTCAGGTTTCATTGAATCAGCAACCAGATCTAGTGGGTAGCATCCCTGCTTACAGCAGGGAATTGGGATTAGATACTCTCTGAGGTCCTTTCCAACCCAAATCATTCTGATTCTTGGCAAATAAAGTTATTATTTGTGTTAAGCTATGTTCCTCCTTTTCCCCCACCGCTTCCCAAATATATGGTCTACCAGTAAGAAATCATCTGGTCATTCCAATCAGCTACAGGAAGTTCAAGACTGTGACTGATAAATTATATGCACCATCTCTAATTATTACGTCATCTCTTTTCTCTCAAGTACTGGGCAATTTCAATGAAGGCTTAAGTAGGAAACTCAAGTCATACTTCCTTGTCACAGATGCACTGTACTTCGTTTGCCACTCTGAAATATAAGCACTGCCATTTTTCCTGTAGCATCCATATTTCTTTTCACTACTTCCCTCTACATCCTTCTCTCTCTTGTTCCTTCTCTTTCTCACAATACTTGGCAAGTTTATTCCTGAAAAAATGCCCATCTGTAAAAAATAAACAGAACAATAACACCTTGTAGGCATGATGTAAGTGTTGCTTGGGTTTTATTTTTGTACTGATACTTACATATTTAATTAAATACAGTCCTGGCAGCTTTGTAATTGCCTAAGAGTATTCTAACAAAAGCCTAACTGCTGAAGTGGGCAGAATTGCATATTCCTTCATTTTTCTTGCCTTCCTTTAGCGTATTCTGTGCAGTACAGCAGTGAGTGCGTGATTTACTATTGTCCTGGAACAATGTCTGCAAAACCTTACTTCTGATTTCCCTCCCCACCTCTGCCTGTTCATACACGTATCCACACATTTTCTATCTGGAGTAGTCCCAAGGGAAGATCTGATTCACTTTGTACAACTACCTGAAGTCAGTGAAGTTTCACCATCACGGATGAGTATGGCCCTTTCAAGCAAAGCTCTGTACTGGTTACAAAACATATATTAAACAACCCAAAAGGTATTCTTTTCCAGATTATGAAGCACCAGATCAGGCAGACAGATGGAGCAGCAGGCAGACAGGAACAGATAGTATTTTCTCTCAGAAAAAGAAATGGCAAATACTTCCATGGCTGAGCTCAGAGCAGTGTAGCTTTGGAACAAATATTTGAAAGGAATTTCAGGGACTTGGAGGCAAGTTGCAACTAAAGAAACAGATGTTGCCAATTGCAAGAAATAGGAAAGTGTTCTTAGGCATGCTTGTGCCAGGTTCAGCTCCTTGACCCTCTTGATGCTATAGGGCACAACTGGCCAACAGATACAACCAGCATGTGACTTCTGAAGGTACTGCAGTGTATCTTTATAGAACACCACAAAACAAAATAAAAACTAACCAGAAGTTTATTTCTGAACAACCTTCATCCTAGAAAATAAGTAATTTCTCAGACAATAGCTAGTCAAAATCAGAACTATAAAGCTCACATTTAAAAAGTTTTGCACATGGTCTTATTACCAAAGCCAAACCTTTTTGTGTAAAGCTATTATGCAAGAGCAAATCTCAGTGATGAGATAAATGCTAGAGTTATTCCTGAAACTTTGTTTTTGTGAAAAATGTTCCTGCTCACAGTGGCTGCCTTGAAACTAATGAATGGACCTTGTCCTCTGGGACAACTTGTCCTGTACTCGAGGAGCTTTAGATCAGGCCCAAAGCTGTTGGTTTTCTGTGATGAAGCTTGCCATGGAAAAGCAAAGAAATATGAAGCAGCAGACAGAGACTGACCTTTCCTAAGGAAAAGTTAGGCCTAGGTAACAAAGTCATTTCCTACTAACTCTCGGATCATTTAACACTTTATAACATTTTTAGATGCATATTTCCAACCTTAATGTCATTCACGATTGTTTGTATAAAGATATCACAGGAATGATTGGATTTGCTTTTGTTGTTGTTGTTGGGGCTTTTTTGTTTGTTTGGTATGGTTTTTGTTTTCGTCATTGGATAATAAGAGACACCAAACAAATATTTGGAGGGTTTAGAGCTCAATGACACAGAATACCTTAGAGACAAAAAATTTTAGATACTTTTAGAAAATACCTAGTGGCATTTTTTTATTTTTTTAGAGAATAAGAATCAGCCTAACCTTTTCATGCACATTGAGCAACAGTATCGATCCACAAACCTCCAGGGACAGCTTATAGGGAGAAGAGGTCAGGAAGAAATGCTCCCCATTGCATAGCAGGGTGTTCATCAGGAGGAACCACAGAGGAGACATTTGTTATTCACGATTTCCTGGAAAATCTCACTGACCTCTTCCGTGCTACTCTTTCTGTAAAAAATTTATGTGGGGAATGAGGCAAAAACAAAACACCAGATTAAACTACTGAGCCTGGGACCGAACTGGAGAGTTTAACCAGCATAAATAGAACAACAGGTTTGAGTTCATGCTAAAAAGTCAGACTGAAAGTCCGAAATCTGCAGCCAAAAACACTTTTAAATTTCTGGATAGCCCCTGCAATATCATTCTCATAGATGGAAATTCCTCTCCTAGTTACTTTTGGAAATAGACTGTTGTTTCTGGAAACTAGAATGGGGAAAGGAGAGTTGCTGCAATTGAGCTCTCACTTCTTTAGACCTGCTCCCTATTTCTTCCAGCCTTTCCTTCAGAAAATGTAAAATTGCAAAAAAACCCCCAAAAGATAACATGCAGGCATTTGTGGCTGTGCAGGCATGTGTTTGCATGTATGTGAAAGAGACAGATGGGGAGAGGATTCCTGACCCAGAAGTGTGATTAAATCCAAAGCAGGTTGATAAAGGATCTACTGTAGTAGGTTGTATTAAAAAAGAGAGTTATTGTATCTTCTGAACTGATCAAGGTGATAAAGTAACTGATCACACAGAAGAACTGCTGGAACTGCACCCAATTCTACTCCATGAGTAAACAGAGTCCTGTGGCTCATTCAAGAGGCTATAAATTTAAGCTTAGTATTTCAGGTCTATATCTAAAGAATGACAGAACCTCATATCTCCTGATTCATCTAGAAAGAATGCATCATCTTTTTGTACCAATCTAATCAGAAACACTTTTGCCACGTCCATTTTTCTTTTTTAAGTCAAAAAAAGGCACAGAAGAGATTTAGTTTTGGGTTTTCTTTTTTCCCCCCTTTCCTCCTGGATACGGAAAAAATAAAACCAACCTCGACTTTGCTAAGCCTCTGACACAGATACCCTCACTACACATCTCACAGCAGAGCAACTCATTCCAATCCTGTGCTTTAAGTACCATCTAGTGGTTACAAACATATTTGCATTTCTGTTGTTGGAAGGTCTTTGGATTCAGATTTCTACACCTTTTAAGAGATTAACTAGCCTTATCATTTTCTGAAATGAAATAAAAAGAAACACTCTTCTATTTATTCTTTCTCTTTTTTGAAATAAAATCTTAATGTCTTTTTATATTACATCATCTCAGTTCCACTTCAATATTTAGCAATTTCAGAGAAAAAAGGGCTCAAGAAAAATTGTAAATGTGGTTTTGTTTTTTTTACAGAGAGAAAATAAATGTCAACACATGATCCTGCATTACTTTTTATTTTTTAACGATTTTTCCATTAAGAGTTCAACACATCTCTGAATATCCATTTGAGAATTGGCCTTCAAGTTGAGAGATTTATTATTTTTGAAAGTACTGCTCCATCTATCTGCCTATCTTATATTAATATCTCTCTTTGTGTGTTCTGCTTTCCATATTGCCTGCCATCTGTTACATGATCACTGAGAGATAAGCCTGGTTTGCTTGTTTGATTAGTTATCTTGCTTTCTATGTCAGTGGACATTGGTTAAATGTACCCATTGTGTTGCTCACCTGGTATCAGCAAAGTTACACCGTAAACAGGGAGAGGTGACCTCCTCTTTTCCACCAAATCTATGTGATTCTCTTCCAGCACAGGGCTTCAAATGACATTAAGTAATCACATTCAGCCCCTCTTTAAACAATGGTTTGGGCGAAATTAAGATTTTATCTCATTCTAAAATAGACATTTATGACACATTAAATGAAAATGTTTAAGACAACTGTGTTCTCCCCGATTACAAAGGTTGCTCATCAATGCAGATCAGGTTCCTTGCTATTGACCACCAGTGATGGTCAAGCTCCTCCAAAGAGAGCCTTCAGGAGACTCTTCTGCCTGACTAGGCAGCCCAGGGCAGGAGGGTACCACAGCAGCTCAAAGGGCCTGAAATCAGGAAGGGTGAGCTGAGTCCTCGTGTGCTTCAGCTCTGCTAACATGCTGTGAGAGCCATCAGACAGCACAGCTTGTGCAGTGAGGTGATGATGCTGTTCCAGGCTCCAGGACTGCTCCAACAGCTCCCCAGGAGCCACAGACAGTGCTGTAAGGACAACCTATACACCAACCTGGGCATAAACATCTCTAGGTGTCCAAATTCAAGTGTTTTATTTACAGGCAATATCCCACTCAATACTTCAGTCAGCTAAAATTTGGCAAGACAAACTCCACCACAGAAGGTTACTAATTTCACCTTGTAAGTCTAACTGGCAAGTGATGTGAGAAAAAGAAAGACAATAAAGCATTTATCATTCTCACACTGCCTCAGCACGGGTTATTACCCTCTCTGAGTTTGTCCCCACAAACATTCAATTTGGTGTTTGTCACAAGTGATGGAGCAGGATCCCATAAAGAAGGTTCTGCTGCTGATGGAAAATGCTTCTGTCCCTGGTTCTCAGTCCCAGCTGCTTATGCCCTCTCCCCCACAATGTAGATTTCCAGCAATATTTGCATAAGTCATAGTCTAACTGGAGCTACCAAGATAATGTGCACAGGAAGAATTCTTATATGACAGTTTAAAAAGTCAGTTAAGTTCCTAACTGAGAAAAGCACCATTTAACTACTTTCCATTTGACAAAATTTAGAGATTCCCCCTTTTTCTGATAGAATACTGCTCATGCTGCTTTTATCATACATCATAAATTGCTGCCTAATGTTGAGCTGTGAATTTTCATCCTAGAAGTTCTGCTGGAGACATTTTGACATGAACACAAGATTTATTCCTGGGCAGCCAGTAGACCTGACACGTGTGATGACAGATATTCTTTTTTCAAATGAGTATAATGACACTGGAGAGAACAGGATCAAACTTAATGTCCCTGAAGTATTTTTCTGTGAGTTGCAGATGTACCTGCATGCAGATTCCTGAGGAATCCCCATCAGAAGCAGGGGCATCATGTAGGGTTATAGGAGCAAGAAGAATGTGCATGTTTGTTTCATCAGGCAAATGCATCTTGCCTGCAGGGATGAGGAGGGCAGGAGGGTGGAATGTGGAGACCTGGAGTGCAGCTAGTGGAGACATCCTGCTCTTACAGGGGAAGATATAGCACATCTGTGGGCTATTGCACATTTCTGTTACGTTTTCCAGAGTGGATAGTTTATTACATATCATTACCTCCAAACAACAGATAATCAATTTGGATGTGTCCTTATTTACCTGGACAAACACTGAAAGGCTTTGCAATTTAATGGCCTAACTGTTTGTTAGAACAAATAGACCTATTCAATTCTGAGATCACAGTCAATCTGACGGTTTATAGCTGGTTGGTTTCTGCTTTCGAACTGTGAAACCCTGATTTGTTTTCAAGGTGTAAAATTAGCAGTAACATTTTCACATGCTAACGGATAAGTCCCTTATTGAAACATATGACTGCACTTGCTCGCTGCAGAGTGAAAATAGCCTTGCTCAAAAACCCAGCACAAAGCCTGTGGCCTGCCTGAATTTCACACAAGCCCTGAAGTGATACCAGGTGTGAGCTGGCCCAGACACCAGCTGTCTGCTCAAGAGTAAATTTCAACTATTAATATATAGGTTGGAGCATGAGGTTTTCCAGTCATTATTAAATTATATTTTTTTGTATACAGCTCTGCAGAGTGGCAATGGAGTGCTTGAAGCAAGCATGGGCATTTATAACAGTAATACTCTGAAATTACTAGCCTTGGTAAATATCCTGAAAAGTGGTGCTAAGTCATCTTCCATTGGTTTAGCAATACATTCCACCTTGTAATCACACTAGTGTAAATAAACACAAGGTTAAAAAAATAAGGAATACATGAACTCAAACTCTGTCTGGAGATCTCTGAAGCCAAAGGAGTGAGAAGAGCATACAAGGAAAGGAAAACCAGCAAGAGGCAAAAATGCATTTTACCATCTTAAAGCATCATTTATTTTCTTCTGTTTAGTTGGGTGGGCCAAACTAAATTCTCCAAATTAGAGAGCCAAGATAAATTTTGAAAATATCAAACCAGAGATGAGAGAGAGAGTGAGAATTGAAGATAGAGAAAGAAAAATCTGGCAAATTAAACATCCTCCAAATCTGACCAGTGTGGAGTGAGCTGCTGTTTCCAGTACAAACACCATGTTATCCAGCAATATCTCAGCATTAATCTACTTGAGACCTGCTGGAGTTCAGATTTATTTTTAAAAAAATCTATTACGATGCACTGAAAAATATATACGGAGTATATGTGATAAAGGAGATACTGTAAATACACAGTGATGTTCAAAGAGGATGCTTCAAAGTGGCAAGTACGTGTTTCCAGCACTCTGTCCAGAGGACAGCTGCACCCAGATATGCAACTGATCTGCACCTATCTGCATTCTTCATTGTTTTTCTTTAACTGGAATACCATTTGTTCCCATGAAGAAAGATAATTATACAGTAATAATATTACTCTCCCGCCTTTCTCCTGCCTTTTTTATTCCAAAGTCCAGTCTCTTTTAAAGTCTCCACATAAAATAGGTTCTATATTTCCCTGTTAATTTTAATAGCCCTTCTCTGTAGCCACTCTATTTTGGATTTGTCTTTTCGTAGGCAGTAGTGCCTGTAAGTTCCTGTTTGATTTTTTTTGTACTTGCCTTTCCTGTAGTTGCATCACTGAAATGATTCACAGACATCACACAACTTCTATGAAGCACAGTTTTTTTCCCCTTCCTCAATAATAACTGATCACTCTTTTTAAATCAGAAATAGCTAAGTTACAATTCCTCCTAAGCTCATGAATGGTTCAAAAAGAATCCCACTAGCAACCTGAAGGAAAGTCCACATCTGACACAATGTTTTTATTAAGTCCATTTACATTTTGGCTATCTCACCCTTGGCCATGCTGAGCTGGATTATTTTTTATTTAATAAAATAAATAAATCCCGCTTAAATTACAGAATTTGCATATAACAATTTTCTGAACTGGGTGTTGCTTAATCACCAACCTACAAAGAGATGCCTTATTGGATACATCACAAATACCTCAAGGAGGTGAGGTTTATGAGAAGTGAAACTACACACAACACACAGAACACAACTGCTCCAGCAGCTCTAACTCATAGGGGGTATCCATGGACACAGGGTGCTTCACTGCTATATTCAGTTCCCAGTGATAACATGAACATCTCTGTTTAAACACTAGATCACCCAATAGTAAAGAAGCTAACACAACCATCACTTAGATTTTTCCATCAAAGAGCTTTGAAAACCTTAGATTTTTTTGTTTCCAGCTCTTCACATAAGTGGTATTTTTCAATATTTTACTTCATTTTCAGCTGAAGGTTCTCAGAAAATGGAAGGAAAAAAAAGACACAATGAATCATTTTCCTTATTACCATTTACACTAATATTATTATTGTCATTATCTGATACAAAAGTGAGTTCTTAAGCTTTTTACTAAGGCTTCTTGCCTCTGTATATCTGTGAATGACATAGGATAGGCTTTTATTGAAGGTTCTGAATAAACTTAGAGAAACATTTTTGGACCAGGGTTCTAGGAGCATTTATTCAGTGATTTCTAGGGATCCATCTTTAAATTAACTGTGTCTTTATATTACTAAAATTCTGCTTTTTTCATTACTGGCATAGCTTAATTGCTTCATAACCAGGGGGAAAAAATAGAAATAAAAAGAAGAAATCAAAAAGAAAGGCAGAAAATACCTGCCTGACTTAACCACATTAAGCAGCATGGTGCAGAATATAACTTAACAGTCCAGTGAACTGTCAGTGGCAGAAGTAATTGGAAATTGGTGGGATAGTTCTCTATGTGATGGGGATAGGAGTTTTTCATGCCTGTTTTTAATGGGCAAATAGCTCTCAGGGCAGCTTCATATTCTGTCATTAATTTGTAAAGATCCTTTATAACGTAGAAAAGTTAAGATAGCAAAAAAAAAAAAATCCAATTACATGTTTAATGACTTGGCATTTGTGGTAATGCTATCTAGCACTAATTCACCTGTTAGAAAACAGTCTATCTTTTAGTCCCTGGGGTTAATAGAGTGCAAAAGCCTAGTCTTATCTGAGGGTGGAAGAAAAGTGAGTAATTTTTTCCTACCAATAAGAAAGAAAAGCAGTGACAAAATTGATTATGAATTTTCAACTTGCTTTTTTGAGCTTAGCACTTCTATGTATTATTAAACACTTCTAAAAAGAAAATAACAGGTTTGCAATTGCTGGTTTCTGACTGTCCCCCAGGATTTTGCAGAGGCATGTGGGACTTTTTTCCCTTTGTAGCCAACATGAGCACCCACTGGAGTGAGGCTTATACCCATATCATGTCATGGGGCTGCAGAGGTGACTCTGCAGAGCCTGCCCTTGAGATCAAGGCCTGTTTCGCTTCTACATAGAAATGGGATTGGCAATAAATATGGTTTGGTCACTCAATAGATGGATGGAAGGATTTATCCTGGCCTCAGCTGCATGCTCATAACTACATTAAAATCAGCAGTGGATGCTTAAATGGGACTAAGAGCAGAATTTGTTCCACAGCAGCAAAGAAATACAGCTTATGAAACATACATATTCATTTTCATGTCTCCCTTTATCAGTCACTGCTTTATTTGCATCTCACCCTGAATAAAAGGTTAGAGAAGGCATTTGCAATGAACACTCCCATTTTAAAACATTTAAATAGTCTGCAGTATAAAATGCATATTCTAACTGAGTGCTCTGTGTGAATTTCTGAGTCCACTGAAAGGAAGAGAGGCAGCATTTGCTGTATTTATGCAACAACTTCTTTGCTTAATACCAGATTTGTCTGTGTCACAGCTAAACCAGGATTAGCAGCAGAAATGCTAAATTATGTTAGAATTCATATACTTCGTCTAGCCCATGTAAAACATGGCAATACTGTAATGTCAAACAAACCAACCAACCAACCAATCAACCAACCAACCAAAATCCCGTCATCAGTCCAGTGTCTAAAACTAGAAGTTTAAAGATAAGGTCTGTTTAATGTTGGACACAAGCCTTGAAATAAAGACTTATGATTCCTGTTCCTATCTCAGCTTGTGGGTCATCTGGCTGGAGATTGCTAATGAAGGCTGAATACTGAGCATCCAGACTAATGAAACCCAGGGAATTCTGTAATCTTGGGTTTTCTGAGCAGGGAGCCTCACAACTTGTACCTGAACATTTAAGGGTTATTTATGGTTTCGTCCTTAATGTTGGCTGGAGTAGAAAAAAATTGAGCTTCATATTCCTAGTTCCTGACCATCTTTCCTCTGTGACACAGAAGATACAAAATCTAACACACTTTGGTGCTTGGAGAGTTAACACTTCCAGTGTGCCCTTTAGTGATGTGGAGGTTACAGAGAAAATACATAAATCTCAGCTAAAGAACGGGTTTCACCCCACTTAATATTAGCTTATAAATGCAGGGTTTAATACAAGTAGGTCATCTAGGTTCTTTTTTTTTTTTTTCTAGGAGAAGAACAGGACTACAAATGGTGGAATATCCTGACCTCACACAATTACTGAAGGTGAGGGTGATTGCGCTGCTGTTGAATACTACTGTCTCCTTCCCTTGACTCTAATCCAAGGTGAGACTACCCCAGCCTGGGGAAAGTTATGTATCCCAACAATTAATAACAATATACAACATATATACAATAACAATTTAATTTTAAAGAAAATAAGAATATTTTGTTTATGGCCTCAATCCTTATTTGGATTTGGATACTATGAAAATGGGAGTCTTCTGTAACTGGACAGATGGATGGATGGATGGATGGATATGTTTGTTATTTTTTTTAAGTTGTTATAATTATTGCTTCTTATTTAGAACAACCTAAAAGAGATGTTCATCTACTTTGGGGATGCATGGGGTGCAGAGTCAAACTTGTTTTCCCTAAGTTAGTTGAAAGTGATGTGCCCTCATTCCTATGGTAAAGAACATTTCCTTTAGCAGCTGACAAGTTTTTCAAGGTGTTTCTGCACATCCTGTAGGGAAAGTAAATTGTCATCAATATTGAAAATTCAGAATATGTTGTTTTTTTTTTCCCTGAAGGTCCTTAGGGCTCTTGAAATGCTAAGTAGAAAACTGAGCTCAATGCATATGGAGGAGATTTTCATATTTTAAAAGTCAGACAGAGTGTCAGCCAGCAGACGCAGCAACTCCAAGGATCTTCAAAAAGGCAGAAGTAGAAAAGTTTACTGCTTGTTCGATGGACACATTATTTCAGCCTGCATTCTGCAGATTGAGAGGCAGATTGCCTAGGGTCAGAAGGTGACCCTGCCCTGCAGCATGAGCATTATATATATTTTTTTTTTAAAGTGCAAATTTACATTTGGCTGCAACCTGCCTCCTTAATGATGGATCAGCCTTTTGTGCAGGTATAAGCTCTGATTGATGGGGCACGGGGATAGGAGAGGAGAATGGAGAAAACAAGTTTATAAATTTGACATAAGATTTGAATCGCAGCAGGAACCCTGCCAGTCTCCTTAGGCATAAAATTGGACTGGCTGGAGATATGTAGTGCATGTGTGATGTTTCAGCACTTACTGCTTTCATTATATCTTTACTTACTCGTAACTTACTAGTTAACAGACTACTGAACTTGCAAAATCTAGCAGACTTTTTTTTTTTAAAACAGATTTTATGATGCAGGCAGGGGAGAAAGAGCTGAAAAAAACTAAAATTACGTACCTACATCATAGGACTTGATCTGAGATAACTGAATAAATTTCACTGAACTTAAATTACACCGATTTTCTCTAGGTGATGACCTGATTCATTATAGTATTCTGGTTTGGTTTCAGCTTTGTTTTTTTCCCCCTTCTGAATTGGCTGTGTTGACATTTCATGTTTCCTATTATTATTATTCCTTCCTCTTCTTTGTTTTGGGAATTATATGGCTTATTGACTAAACAGCATTAGAAAACTAAAGTTAATGGGCCAAACTCTTCTCTAGTGCAACTTTATTGAGTTCAAGTTATATAGAGATGAATGAATTCAGGAACTCCTCCAAAGAGAGTTATTTCAGAGGCTTATTCTAAAACAAAAGGAAAGTCCAGAGCTTTGTTGTAATTTCAATGGAAATTAGAAGTTTAAATAAGTCCAGTGCTTCATATCCAGCTGATGTGATGAAACCTGGGGGGTATTGAGCGCAAAAATGTAAAATCATACCTTGTTTTAATGGATTAGAACAAATATTTCACTATTATCAGAAATTTAGTAATACTCTTATTCATGTCTACCTGTTCCCTGGAGAACTGGTGCTTTAAGTGTAACTCAAGTGCAACCCTTCTCCATCATGTCATCATTTGTGTAGGGATTTTAAAAGATATGGAGTTGTGGTACATGGGGACATAGGTTAGGAGAAAGTTTGGCAGTGCTGAGTGAATGGTTGGACTTGATGATTTCAAAGGTCTTTTTCAACCTGAATGATTCTATGGTTTTTAAATTCCATCAACGGCAACTGAGAGCAGAGCTGGCTGACTATTATGACAAATGCCCCATGGAGCAAGGTAAGACTGTGAAAATCACCTCCTAAAATTACAAAAAATGCAATAATCTGGGGTCAGATAGGGGG
>VXBI01002843.1:1025336-1038770 GCA_013397375.1 Toxostoma redivivum | reverse complement strand
TTTTATTCTCTTAGTTTTGTCTGACCTCTGTTTTCAGTCCCAACAATGCACCATTGTTATCAGTGAAGATGAGGATGAGTTTGCTGTCCCTGCTCCTGCAGCACTGCAGTCCTGCAGGCTGCACCAGGCTTTGGGGGTTTCTTCCTGCAAGGACCTGGGCAGTCCCTCCCCTGGAGTGTGCTCTGTTCTCAGAGGGAGCTCGACATTATCTCACTTTTGGCTGGAGGCTTGTCTGTCTTTCTAGACAGGAATGAATAGCTGGGAGACCGGGGAAGAAAGAGGAAAGTTTTGTCAATAATTAGAAATTCAGCCAATTATAGAATGGTTTGGGTTGGAAGGCACCTTGCAGATCATCTGGTTCCACTCCTGCCATGGGCAAGGACATCTTCCACTATTCCAGATCCTCAAAGCCCTGGCCTGGAACACTTCCAGGGATGGGGCAGCCACAACAGCTTAACAAATGTTACATTTCTGTTTATGAAAAGGCTCTGTGGTGAGCTGGTAGCCATTTAAACAGCTCCCTTAATATAGTGCAGTCTGTCACAAAGGGCAGCAGTGGATTTGCAGCACCTGAGATGGATGAGGTGGCTCCTCTGCTTTCACCAGGAACCATTTATTTACAGGGTGAGGCTGTCAGCCCTGCATGAACGCTGCCAAAGCTGGCAGGATGAGCTTTTGTTGGGTTTATATTTCCAGCTTCTTCAGCCAAAGCAGCCCTGCTCAGGCCATGGCTTTGTTCTGAGAAGAATGAGATGGTCAAAAGGCAGCCCCTGCTCTCTGTGCCAGCCCCTCCTGCCTGGTGCCTGTGCTTGGCATGGTGCTGTGTGGGATGGCTCAGAGCAGAAATGAGAACTGCAAAGGTGTTGTTGCTCTACCTCCATGGAGAATCAAAGCCTGACTTTTCTCTTTAGCTGGGAATTAGTTGGGGGAGTGACTCACTCTGCTGTTGAAGCAGCTAATGCTGCCTGCAGAATTATCCTGGCCACTGCAGCTTGGACTCCTCGCTCACTCTGCTCCAGTTGCTCTTGGCTGTATTTAAGATTTGTAATTGTGGTTGCTTTTGCTTTGCTGCTTGCTAAGCTGAGGAGAGGATCTGCAAGAGAGGTGGGAGGAACTGTTGGGAAAAATCAGGGATTTCATGGCATTGCCAGAATGCCAGAGCTCAGCCTGGCCTAGCCTGTGGCCTCCTTTTTTCACCAGGAGAGATCAAACACCATGAGCTTTGGTTCTGCTGTCTGTAGCAGATTAATGTTTCTGTTCCACTGGAGCCTATGGCTTGGAAATAATGACCCGGTGAGAGGCACATCAAAATAGTCCATAGAAAGGTCATGATAACAATTACAGGAGTGTAATAAAAGCAATTAAGTATTCACAGCAGCTTATTCCTTGGTAAGGGTGGAGATATCCCATTTTGGAGAGGAGCAGAGGTCAGGCAGCAGAAAGGTGAGGAGCATATTTGATGTGGCAGGTAATGAATTCCCTGACTTGAGCAGGGTGAGTGTCCTTCTCATCTGTGCTCAGGGCTGGGCAGGAGCAGGGATCAGCACAGATTATGGAGAATCCTTCTTTTACACCTGTGCTCAAGGCACTGAGGCAAAAATCTGCAGGACTTTATGCTGGAGAGGCAGCGGGAATGGTGTAAATCCTTTGGGGAGAGGGAGCAGCAGCAGGATGCTGGAGCCTCCTCCAGCCAGGAGGGGAAGGTGCACACCCTCCATGGCTTCAGCATCTCATTCCTGGGCTGAATGGATCAGGATGGAGCATTGCTGGGGAGAATGGAGCAGGATGGGAGCACTCCCGGGGGAGAATGGAGCAGGATGGGAGCACTACTGGGGAGAATGGAGCAGGATTTGAGCATTCCTGGGAGAATGGAGCAAGATGGGAGCACTCCTGGCTGAATGGAGCAGGATTTGAGCATTGCTGGGCTGAGTGGAACATTCCTCACACCACAGGCTTTATCTGCTGCACTGCAAGCCTGTTCTTTCAGCTCTGCCAAAGGGTTTGTGGCCTGCATCCTCTGCTGTGCAAAGGCAACATTTTGCTGCCAAGGTGATGGTGTAACTGAGATTGAAGGCCTGTATGTGTGCAAAACCCTGCAGTGTTTGAAATGGAAGTGGGAGCAGTCGTCCTCAATCTGCTCTTTTTGTGTTGTTGTATGGTTCACAAGGGGGAATTGAAAAGAAAATGCCGAGGTTTCCCGTGCCAAAGGTGAATGTTGTGACACTTTTGGGGACAGTAATGGTGTTTGAGGGCAGGATTGGTCCCTCAGTGCTGGTGAGTGGTGTGTGCAAACCCTTCTCCTCCATCAATGCCAGGGCTGAGGAAGCAGGCTCGGATGTGAGTGCCTGGCACTGGGATCAGCAGCAGAGCTGGAAACAGGACCCCAGTGCCTGGGTCCTCAATCCTCTGCTGATCACAGCACCCAGGAGAACAGAGCCTTTCTCCAACCTTCTGAGATGGTGCCCAGGGCTGGCAGGCACAGCTTGGAGTGCAGACAGGGAAGGAGAGCTGCCAGGGCTGCTGGGGCTGGGGAATCTCCTGGTGATGCTGCTCTGGGAGGCTGTGGGGTGCTCTGGGATGCTGTGGGATGTTCTAGGGTGCTGTGGGATGCTGTGGGATGATGTAAGATGTTCTGGGATGAGGTGGGATGTTCTGGGATGCTCTGGGATGGTGTGAAGTGCTCTGGGATGCTGCAGGATACTCTGGGATGCTGTGGGATACTGTGGGATGCTCTGGGATGCCGTGGGATGCTCTGGGATGCTTTGGGGTGCTCTGGGATGCTCTGGTATGCCAGAGCTGGAGGGACTGGAGTTACTCCCTACTATTAACCCTGGTGCTCTGTCTGCTCCTCTCCACAAGCAGCTGCTGACTCCCTGCTGGTGTTTCCTGGTGCTGGGAATTTTGTTGAGCAGCAATTTCACCTTTGCTGCTGAGCCTTGAGCAGGGCTGGGCGAGAGGCAGTGTAATTAAAGTTTGTTCAGACAAAGGCGCTCGGTGACGAGATGCAGTGTTGCTGAATCCACAAGGGGCACAATTAACTGATAAGAGTAAACTAATTGTTATTCATATTAAATTAGGGCACAGGTGATTTGGAAAATCTATAGACACTCCCATATGCTTTGCAATTTTGCATTGCAGATTATGGTTTTATAAGGCCCTTCTGGGATTCGGATTAGAGAGGCAAAATGTGGAGCTGTATCTAAACTGAACATATTCCTTCCTGATTAACTACATGACAAAAACATAAATGCGACTATCAGAGGATTTATCTCTGTTTGCATACTAATTTTTCTTTTCCAGGCACGAACACAACAGGTTTTTTTATATATATATCCCAGTGATTTTGTTTAGTGGCAGCTTGGTAAACCCAGACAAGGTGACGTGATTTGTTGTCACGTAATAGTTTGGAGCTGGAGGTTAATAGCAGGGAATGGGGACATGGCAGGGACATGACTGCCACAGGAGCTGGTTCTTTTGTGCTGTGCCCTCATGGTATGTGGATATTTGCAGGGCTGTGCTCACCCTGCCAGGATGAGGTGAGGCTGCAAAGAGGTGTAATCTCTCCACACTGCCTGGGAATGCCAGGCTGGAGCTTTTGGAGCAATTCTGTATCAGGCTCTGTTGGTTTAAAACGTCTCTGAAATGAATATTTATAAATGGGACACGAAAAAAGAATCTAAATTGCTTGTGTGATCTTGGGACGTGAGATATTATGATTATTTATGCGCTTCTATGTCTCGCTTTATCAGTTCATTGTGTTGCAATCCCAGAGTGTCACAAGCTGCTCTTGAAGAAGGTTCTCTCTCAGTAAGAGCCAGAACTGCCTGGAGAAGCAGTGGTGGAAAATGTGGGGCCAGCAGAGCAGGAAATGGGGCAGAGGATGTGCCACCAGCACAGCTGGAGTGTTAAGGAAGAGAGAGATGCAGGCTTGGACTGGCTGCTGAGCCCCCTGACCCCTAAAAACAAAGGGCCTGTGACTTTTGTCATCCTGAAGCCCCCATCTGGAGTTGTGTCAGCACACCCAGAGACCCAGCAATAATTCCAGCAGTGCCTGCATGTGTTGGTTCCTCTCCTCCCTTCTCAAGCTGTGACACCCAGCAAAGACAAGAGGTCCCGACCTGTGCCAGGGGTGAGAGGAGGGTTTGAAGTGGAGCTTAATCACAGAGCAACGTGGGGAGAGCTGGAGGTGTTTGTTTGCTAAGAGGGTGCTCCCCAGTGAATGAAAGCCCCTCAGAGAACACTTGGGTGCATGATTTAGCACCTCTGCACCGTTCTGGTCTCTGAGCAATCTCTGCCCTGGATCCCGGCCAGGATAACGATCGGGGAAAGGCTGGAGCTGCACAAGGAGTCTGGGGGTTATTGAAGCACTCCTGGCAGCTCCCAGCAGCGTGTTACAGCATTTCCTCTTGGATGTTCCCTGAGTTCAGCTCACCTGTGGTGGTCTTTAGCCCACGAAGAGTTTCTTCAGGAGGTTGAGGAGCTCTGTCCATGGGGAGCTCCTTGCAGAGCTGGTGCAGGCTCAGTGTCTCAGCAGGGCAGAGAGGAGGGGGCTTGTGCTAGCCTGAGGTGTCTTTGCTGGAGGAAATCCCGGTGGAAAAACGCCAGGCTGGGGCTTAATTGAAGGGGAGAGCACCACCTGCTGATCCAGCACCAGGGCTCCTCTGGTGTGCTCTGCCTCTGACCTGCCCTGACCGTGCTGTGAGGCATCGTGAGAGCTGCACCCACCACCAGGGAATGGAAACATCCTCCATCCACTGCCTGAGCCGTGAAGGGATGGACAGCTCCTCCCTGCTGCCGGGGAACAAAGTGTCTGCCTGTGTTCGGGAAGGGAGGAAAGCCTGTTGGTCTCTGGCCCCTGGTGAGGAGCAGCCAGGACAGCAGGTGCTTGTTGGAGGGTGTTTTTGCTCAGTGTGCAAATGACAACTGAAGCAGGAGCAGGGATGTGTTCAGAGAGTGGGATGGACTGGGGTGGCTGAAGGGAGCACCACAGCAGTGGGTTGGGGGGTTGGTCAGATGGAGGGTGAGCACAATTTGTTAGTTTGGTTTCTGGGTATGAGCAGCTACAGGCACTGAGGGAAGAAGGGGAATGGTGTTAGTTTGGCAAAGTGGTCAGACTTGGGCACTTTTTTCCTCCACAACCTCTGGTCCCTCCCACCTGCCAAGGTGAGTGGGACCATCAAGTGACATAGAGACACACACTGAGGCATTGCTCCATCCTTCTGGATGAGAACTGCAGTGTGATGCAGCTAGAGCTGCTTTTGGTGATCAGAGCAGCACAACAACCATGCAAAGACACTGCCCTGACATTTCCCAATGCTGTCCCTTTGAGCCCTCAGGGTTCAGCCTTGAACCAAGGTCAGGATTGGGCCTGAGGAGTTCAGGGCTGGCATTTCAGCCTCTGGTCCATTCCACTGCTCTCCCCATCTCTGCTGGCAGTCATATCTCCAGTTTGGCACCACAAGATGATGATAACCTGGGGAAACTCTCTGAGAGGAGGAAGTTCAGGCAGGAAAACGAGGCAGAGTTGCTGGAGGTGTGAAGCTGTGGCTGGGGCAGCAGCAGAGGCTGACAGCCAGGTTAGATGCAAACAGGGATCCCTCCAGCTGCTCCCAGCACCCAGCACCGTGTCTGTGCGTGCTCTGCTGAAACACACCCTGCTGTTTGCTGAGGATTTGCCCTCATGCTGCTCCCTTTGCCCCTCACAGCCTTGGCTAAGAGCTGGTTGTTCACCCAGAGAGAGGCACTGCTCGTGTCCGTGCTGGCTGCAGCACGGCTCCGAGCACGGATGCTCCCAGCACTGCCAGATGGCAAACACAGGGACAGGAGAAAAGGAGCTGCAGCTCTGCTTCCTCACTGGAAAAAAGCCTGGTGGGAGAGTGCCTGTCCCAGCTCTGCTGCTGCCTGGCTGTGGAGCTGGGAAAGGCAAGACAGAGCAGGGTCAAGGACTGAGCCCTAGGGCAGCTGGGGCAGCACAGAGTGCGGGGCTGGGAGCATCTCCTTTAGGTTCCCATATGCCTCCAGCCCTGTGGTAACAAACCTTACATAAACCTCGCTGGAAGCACAGCATTAATATTTAAAACATGACATTTAAGGTATTGGATCTATGCTGTATTCTCCAGCAGAGTGTCTCTGTGTTTGCGTGTGCGCGCTCACGCTCCGGGCTTTGTTTTCCTTTTCTAGTGGCTTGTTGTGTGTATGTATTTTACTCGGGGTGTTTTGTGCTATAATAAGAAGGGGGAGGGAGCAGGGAAATGCTGCTCTGTTTATACACACTGCTGTCAACAGCAATGCTGCCTCTTCCAGACTCACATGCTCTGTGAAGCTCCCTGGATCCAGGCAAAGAGCACATTTATCCCAGGACTGCTGAGCCTCTCCTCCCATTCCCCTCTTGCTGGCCCTCTCCTGGAATTTGGCCCAGGGGAGCATGGCACAGCCTCATCCAGACAAGTGGATATGTGAAGGTTCAAAGGGACAGCGTTGGGAAATGTCAGGGCAGTGTCTTTGCATGGTTGTTGTGCTGGTCTGATCACCAAAAGCAGCTCTAGCTGCGTCACGCTGTAATTTTTGTCCACAGGGATGAAGCAATGCCTCTCTATGTCCCTCCTGAGCTTCCTTGAAACTTTCCCAATGCTTTCCACCTTTGTGAGTCATCTGAGGCACTGGTGCAGGGCTCAGCCTGAACTGTTACTGCTCACCCATAATTTTTATAAATCTCAGGTGTAGCACATCTCCTTCCCCTCCCTCCTGAATTTTATGTGTTTAGATTTTGTGGCAGGAGCATTTTTATGCCTCTTCTCTTTTTTTTTTTTTTTTTTTTTTTTTTTTCCCCTGAAAATATTCTGTGAATGTGCCCTTTTCTCATTCTGATATGGGCCTCAAGGGACAGATCCTCCCTATCCATCTCCAGCATGCCATAACAGCCTGGGACACGCTGGAAAAGCACTGGGTCTGAATCCACCCTTTTGATATAAGTGGACATTATGCATTTTTAATAGACATGAAGCTCAGTGAAACCCTTAGTACTAGCTGAGCTGGCACAAAATTCCCAGGCAAGGAGTCTTTGGAGCTGATCTCTCCCTAGGTACCTTGCAGAAAATGAGACCAAGGACAAAAAAAGGCCACATTCCCTTTGATTGCAGGAGCTGCTGTGGTTTGCAGAGGAGCTGGCTGAGCAGGAGCTGCCTGGCTGTGCATGAAGGACTCTGGGCTGGCAGTCCTTGCTCATCTGTTCTTCCACACAGGAGGTGCAGCTTGCAGGGAGAGGCTGCTTGAAGCTCCTTCCTTCCAGCATCACCCTGGACAGCGTTTCAGCATGGCCTGGAGGCATCATCTCCCTGCTTTGTCCAGCACAGGCTCTGCCAGGCTCAGCCAAGCTCATTTCCACCTGAGGCAGTGGTGTGGAGTCCTCCAGCTTGCTCCACTCCAGGAATAAGGAGTCTGGGAGTCCCTGTCCCTCTGATGATGCAGCTGGGATTTGTCAGTGGGCCTCCCACTGCTGATCATTGGTGGGGAATGCTTGGATTTCTGAACTTCTCAGCAGAAATCTCTGCATCCCCTGGAGAGGCACAAGTTAAAACTGGAGTCTGAATGCTGTAGGTTCAAAACCAAAAAGTCCAGTGAAAATGGTGGAAATTCCTGGTGAAGTGCTGCTGAAGTTCCTGCTCCATGCTATGGATCTCACATCCCTGTGTACTCGAGCTTTACCCAGAGTGTTGATTTTTTTACTTTGCTCTTCCTTTTTTGGTAAAGCAGAAGTAAATCTGTCTATACCTACAGGTTTCCATGGCACTGTAACCTCACGGAGAGGGAAGAGCAGGGGAGTATCTGTGGATCTGTGCATGTCCACTGTGGAACAGGAGGAGATGGTGGTGCTTGGAGAGAGGATTGATGTGGTTGGGAACAGCTCAGGACACGTGAAAGGTGTCTCTGCCCCAGGCTCAGCAGTGACTTTTGGCTCAGGTTAAACTGCCCAGCTGTGGCATTTGGAGGCACACTCACTGTGGTGTTCAGCCAGCTGGGACAGATCTGCTGCTGTGTGAGTCAGCCCTGCTGGCTCAGCTCCTGAAGGGCAGGATCAGGAGATAACACCTTTGCTCTCCTGCCCCCTCAAGCCGTGGATCCTCCAAGTGGTCCCTAAGGAGGAAGAGAGCATCCCTATGGTTCTGTGCAGGGATGGAGTATTCCTGCTGGCCTGGGTGCAGATGCCACAGCTTAGGGGCAGCCCTAGTCACATCCAGGCCTCCTTCCCATGGGAAGTCACACTCCTGCTGCCCTCTGTCCAGTGCCAGGACCCTTGTGCAACCCCCAGGAGGGACATGGGGGTCCTTGGTGTTTGGGGGGCATGGCTGAGCGAGGCCATGGGAAGGTGGTGCTACAGGAAGGGCAGTGGGATGAGATGTCAGAGTGCTGCCCGCAGCTCTCAAAGGCTGGCTGGGCTCTGCTGGGAGCCATCAGCACGGGCACGGGCCAAGAGGAGCCGAGGGTGCTCCTCTGGAGGGCTGGAAGTGGAGCTGAGCTCTGCCTGCCATGCTGGGGACTGGAGGGGAGCCTTCCTGGAGGGTCCTTCCGAGCTTCCTCTGAGAAATGCTGAGCCCCATCCCCATCCCTATCTCTGTTCCTGTCCCCATCCCATCCCATCCCATCCCATCCCATCCCATCCCATCCNTCTCCCTGTCTTTCTTTCCCAACGCCACGCTGCAGAAGGCAGAGCTGCGAGCCGGGGCTCGGGAGGCACAGCAGGAGCCAGGAGCTCTCCGAGGCTGTTCTTGGCGAGGGAAGCACAGGCAGGGATGCGATGAAGCAGCGTCGTGGTTGCTGCCTGGATTAAGAAAGAAAGCATTAAAATAAAAAAAAAAAAAAAAACAAAAAAACAAAAGACAACAAAAACACCACAAAGCCGCACGCAACAAACGAGGAGAAAAGGGAGGAGAGAAGGAGGCGGAGGTCGCTGGATGGGTGAAGAGCCGCTTTGAATCGTGCCTCTGTTCCCGGGGATTAAAGCATGAATGGGAGCAGCTTCCCGGCCACGATGGAGAGAGAAGGCGGCTCCGGCTGTGGCCATCAGGTAACTCTCGCCTGCTCTCGCTGCATGGGGAGCCGAGCAGGACACGGATCCTTTATGCACAGGGTGTGTGGATGCGCGCATGCAGCGGGCAGGGAATGGCAGGAAGCAGGAGACACTCCGAGCTGCTTTTCCTACCCCTCCCAGCGCATTTAAAGGACGCAGAGCGGGTCCCGGGGGCTGCAGTGCTGGAGATCACTTTGCCCCCCCTTTTGCCTGAGGACACCGAGCTGCTTTCCCTGGGGAACGCTGCCTGGCTCAGGGGAGATGCACCTCCAGGAGCTCCCAGCATCGCCCTCCCAGCCCTGCCCCTGCCCCGGGGCTCCCCTCGGGCTCTCGGGGACCTCCACCCTTCCGTGCATCCGTGCAGAATTCGGGGAGGGAGGTGAGAGGCCACCCCCTCTCCTCCCCTTGGTCATCCTCTGCCTTTTCTTCGCACCAGGAAGGGATGGGATTCAGGAGGAGGGGGAACTGAAATCGCTTTCATTCGTGCCAGCAGTGCTGAGAGCCAACTTTGAGGCTGCTTAAAGGGAAAAGCTTCCCAAGTGCTTGTCTTTTGGGGGAGCAGGAGATGGCTGAGCAAGGCTTTGCCATCTGAGGAGGGATCTCTGTGTTTGTTATAGAGTGGGAGGGCATGGAAAACAGTGATTGTGAGGGAGAAAGTCAGTGCTGATCAATGAAGCTGCCCACAAATGATGCTCTCCTCTCCCTGCTGGGCCTCTCTCTGACTCAGTTCCTGGGTCTCTGACCGTGAAACTCTGAATTTCTCTCAGTCAGAGCAGAAAGCACAACTTCAAACAGTGTTGGGAGGTGTCTTAACCCAGATGTTTGGGAAAGCCCCGAGGAGAGCCTGATGTTTACAGCTGTGGAGCCCCTGCCCAGTTATTCCCGGGGAGCAGAACCCTTGCCTGACCATCCCTCACTGCCTTAGGCAGGATCTTGCTGCTGCAACATCCATTTGCTCCGTGCTGTCTGCCACATCCCCCTGCTCCCCTCGCCTTCAGGGGCTTCTTGATGGCTCTTGGCATGGGGCTAGGAAGCATTTGCTTTGATTACTGAAATAATGATGTGTCCCAGAAGTCCCCACTGGTGCCAACACATCCTGAGCCCTGGAGTGCCATCAGTCACTGTGAGAGCCTGCAGGAACATTTAGGGAGTTTGTGGCCCAATGAGAGGGACTGGCAGAGACTCTGGAGTCTCTTGTACTGGTCTGCACACACTTGGATTGTTGAACATCCACCTCAGTGAATGGATTCACCAAGATTTGGCTGGAAGGTTACAAGGGCTGGGATTTCTTGGCTTACCTGGCACAATTGGGACTGAAAGGGTGTGGGAAGGAAAATGGAGGCACTGGGGAAAAGATGGGGAAAATATCTTCTTTCTGTATGAAACTCCAAACTCTGGTTTCTGTGCCAGCCTCAAGGAATGTAGAAGATGTTCTGGTGAAGGAATTCAACAATTAGTAAGAATATTTCTCCCAGGAGGGTTAATTCTGTGGTAGTAGCTTTGGAAACGGCCAAAGCCAGCAGGACAGTGAGTGTTGCTATAATGGGAAGGCAGCTGATCAATAATTTTATTTTCCTGTTTGAATATTTATGGGTGTGGGGAAGGCAGAGGAAGAAGCCTGCAATCAGTGATGTTGGCTCTGAGTACGTTCCCACTCCAGCTGGATTACAAATCCCTCCCTGCACCTTTCCACAGGCATTCCTAGGGAAATGCTGTGGGATTCCCAGCACTGCCCTGACAGCTCCAGTGGGAGCTGGCTGACCCAGCAGGGCACAGAACAGGGGACACAGAGCAGGGTTTGGCTCTCTGGGACAGAAGAGCCTCCATAAGGGTCTCCCTCAGTGCAAGTGTCCACAAGAGGAGAGGGGGAGAGCTTTCCCACATGGCTTCCCAAAGTTTCCTGACCCATCAGGGTGGCTCAGGGTGGACAGGGAACACAAAGTGCCCCAAGCCTGGCAGGGGCTGTCACCCTGTCTGTGTCACAGCTGTCATAGTGCCACCAGGGCCAGCCAGTCTGTGCCTTTGTCCTCATCAGGGCAAAGTGCCTCCAGAGCCCAGCCAAGCCCAGGGATGCTGGATTTCCTCTTCCCTGCCTGGTTGTCGTGCATCTTCCTGGGGTTTCTCTGCAGTTTTGCACCTCCTGAGGCAAGGAGAGCTGTGAGTACCTCCAGGGCGCAGGACTGGTTGGGTTTCAGCATCCTCAGCCCTGCTGCATCCTCCTGGCTGGCATCCTCTGGGAGATCTGGCCTGAGCTCACCAAGAAACCTTCCAGGACTGAAGTGTGAGCACACGCTCTCCCCTTGGCTAAAGCTGGCTGTTCCCTGCCAAAATGAAGCTTTCTGAACCCAAAACAGGGCATCTGCCCTTTCAGCCTCTTCCAGCCCCTCCTCTTGCCACAGCAGAAGCCTTGGGAAATGACAAGAACTGTCTTAAAAGGGACACCGGGGAAAATGTTGCATTTCATTTTTCAGTGGTTTTTGCAGACTTGTCTTTTGAGATGATTTTGCTCTCTCTTGCCCTTGTTCTATTTCTATTGTCTCAAAAAAAGTTGTGCAAAAAAAGCAGTTTTTAGTTCCTCCAACAAAACCCAGTGGACAGATCTGAATCCAGAGGAGGACAGGACGTGGTCCTTTCTTGCATTTCTGTGCATTTTCTCTGGCAGGGATGAGCAGTGCCAGAGGCTGCCTGGATTCCAGGACTGCTTTTCAGCAAGATCCCTGACTCCTGGGGATGCAGCAAGCCTTGGTCAGCATCTTCCTCTGTGGCCATGCCCTCCTCACCCTCCACTTTTCCTGCAGGCCTTCATTTCCTGCCTTGAAAAGTTGAGTGGGCTGCAGCTGGAAGTTGTGTTTAGCTGGAGGAGCATTTGGTGTCGCTTCAAGGCAAAGCTTCTTCTGGAATCAGTGTCCTTGCAAGGTGCCTCTGCAGTGGCTGCTTTGTGGGTCCTTTTTCTCTGTTCATGTTTCTGCTCATGTTCTGCCTGTGGAGATCCTGGATCAGTCACCTGCCCGTGCTTTGCTGCTGTGGTGGCAGGACAAGTGCCAAGCACGAGGGCTGGAGGGTTAGGATGGACTCTCCCTTTTCCTCCTGCACTCTTTTGACTTTTTGTGTTTGGGTTGGCAAGTTGAGATCAGGGCTGGATTCACCTCCAGAAGCTGAGGAGGGATTTGCTGAGCAGAGGTCATGGGGTGGGGCTCATAATTAATTAATTAATTAATCAATCAATCAATCTCCATCTCCTGATGGAGACACAAGGACCACCCCCAAGTGCTGTCAGCAGCACGGTGTGCTGGTCACTATGGAATTCATCCTGCTCCAGCTGGAATGGGAACTCCACATCCCCAGGGAATGAGAGAGTGGGCAAGGAATTCACAGTGCTGGGGAGCAGATCCTGCTCTCTCAGTGCTCTGTCCCAAAAATGTAGCCAGATTAACCCTCCTCCTACCCTTATTCCTCTCCCTCTGTGGGTTTTTTTGCTTGTACCAAGTGATACTTCCTAAAGGATGTTGTTCACAGGCTCAGAAAATTATTCCTGGGCAAGAAAACACCTTGGAGCACACACTTTTTTTTTCCCCATGTGGAAGTCAGTTCCTTCCCTCTGCACAGTTCTGGGCAGTCAAACACCTTGGAGCACACTTCCACACCCATTTTTTCCATCCTGGGAGTGAGTTCCTTCCCCGTGCACAGCCCTGTGCAGTTGTTCTCACTCTGTTCCTGCCCTGCCCGGGTACCACAGAGATTTGAAGCAATTTCCCAGCGGCAGTGGTGCCTCTGAAATCCCTCCAGCTCTGCTCTCCCTGTGAGCCACGGGCAGCACAACACGATATGCCTGGCTGTGCCTGCAGAATAAATAGGAAATGCTCGAGATCCCCCTCCTGCCTGGATCTGAGCTGTTTTCCTAAAGCCAGGACAAGAGCTAAGCTTCTATATAGGGATTTTTGTGCTGTTCTTGAAGAGCAGTGGAGAGGGAATTGGAAGCTGTGGCTCAGAGGGAGAAGTCTGCTCACCCCCAAAAGGTGGGGAACCCTTTGCTTTAGTGTTCTGAAGATTGGGGTGTCACCTCAGGCAGGTTCAGCTGTAAAGAAAAATAGGAATTTCCAGTGTGAAGCTCATCTGATCTAAAGGAATTCCTCTAAAATAGACCAAATAAACTCTCCCTGTTGTTTGGAAAAAGAATAAAGACAGCCAGCTCTGCTGAGGGGAGCTCCCTACTCCTATGGCCCTGCAGGGAGCAGGAGAATGAGACACATTTCACTCTCT
This sequence comes from Toxostoma redivivum, assembly GCA_013397375.1. Lineage (NCBI taxonomy): Eukaryota > Metazoa > Chordata > Aves > Passeriformes > Mimidae > Toxostoma > Toxostoma redivivum. Next base: position 1,025,443 of record VXBI01002843.1, on the reverse strand, counting down.
GACAGGAGAAAGAGCCATGGGATTTGTCTCTGTTGCCTTGCTGGACATCATTCCTAAATGCCCTGCAGGTTCTTCTGCAGATTTAGCACCTGACAGGCATAAAAAAA
>VXBI01002843.1:1007623-1025289 GCA_013397375.1 Toxostoma redivivum | reverse complement strand
AAAAAAAAAAAAAAAGTCTATTCCAGGAGAAATACCCTGAGCCTGCCTCACCTTCCATTCAGCTGGAAAGAGCAGAAGGATGGATGCTGAGGCTCTGCTCTGGATTTCATGAATGGATGAATGTAGAGACGCAAGAGGGGATTTGGAGGGGATTTGGAAGCCTGCTCCAGGATTTGTCTGGCACACAGAGCATTTATAATACTTCCAGCATTATCATAGCATAATGCCAGCGTGATTTGGGGCCCACTCGGGCTCTCAGTGAATAAAAAGCAGCGCTCCTGTCGCCATCAGGGGGACAGGGATGTCACTTTGGGTAAGTTGGAGTTTGCATAGTCCAGACTCTTGTCCTGGTGGCACCAGGCAAGGGCTGAGATGCTCCTGTGTGCTGCTGTGATGGTGACAGTGGGGTGGGTGCCTGGGTCACCTCCCCTTGGACCTGGCTCCAATTCCACCTTGGAGTTGTGCCTGAACTCCTTGGGTTTCACACTTTGTGTTTTCCATCTGCTCATCCAGCTATAGGAGAAATGTGTCCCAATGAATTTCTCTTCTCTGTGAGGGCCAGGACTGGGAAGTGTCCTTGGGGGAGTCCTGCTTTTTAGGGAATGAGGAAAAGCAAAGGCTGGGGGGTGGCACTGCCCTGCCCCCACAGCCTGGGTGATCTCTTGTGGCTTTTCCATCTGAATTCCAGAGTCTGTGACACCAAAAGTAAACCTGGAACTGTGCTTGCACCAGTGTATCTAAGTGAGATTTTTCCAGCTTCAGCTCATGTCAGCCTCATCCATCCATGAAAAAAACCATAAAATATAAAGCCACCCTACAGTTCTGTGGTAGGAATTAGTCCTGTGGAATCCCTTCCCCAAGGCTTTCCCTGCACAGCAGAAGCACATCAGAGTGCTGCAGCATTTCTGGGTGCTCCAGTGCAGGATTTAGGGTGTTTCTGTGGTCTGCACTGGAGAGTTTTGCTCTTTTGAGGAGGGCTGTGGGTGCTCACAGTGCATGGAGCTTGCATGTTCCATCCTGCTCCTGCTCTCCTGCCCAGGCTGTGCCACCAGCACGGGATCAGCACTCCTGGAGGGATTTCTTGCCTCTGTGGATGAGGGGCAATGCTGAGAGAAATCATCCCCAGGGTTCCACTGGGTGCAGGAGCCGTGCTCCAACCCAGAGCAGGGATTAGCTGGGATAAATCCTCACCAGCACATCTGGATCCAGGCTGGATGGAAGGAGGAAGCAGGAGCTGCTGTGTGGAGCTTGGCTGGATGTGTTCCTGGTCTGGGATTAAATCCCTGCCCTGCCAGCCTTCTGTCCTTCCGGGGAGCTGTCCCCCAGCCCAGGGGGAAGGCTGGATTTGTGGGGAGTGCAGGAGGGGCCCCGAGCCCCATTAACGAGGGGCATTGTGCCCACGATGAGGAGAGGAGGGCAGGGCTGCTCCTCCTGTCCCTTCCAGAGCAAAGGCAGAAATCCCTGGGGAGGGATCCAAGCCAGAGCAGATCTGCTCTCCTCTCCCGAGTTCAGCCTGGGAACGGAGCCACCAACAGAAGGGATTTTGTCAGGCTGGGTGCAGTACCTGGAGCCTATTTTGGCTCATGAATAACTTGATATTTCTCCTGAATAATAGATGCACGTGATGGTTGCTGAGAGGCAGAGCTGGGAGGGGGCTGGGTGTCTGAAGGAGGGAGGGAGGCAGTGCTGGGCTGAACTGGGAGCTGGCTGGGGGCTGGAAAACTGGCAGAGGTGATGTCTGGATGTAAATGTGTGTGACTGAGACAGAGAGGGGGCCTGGCTGGTCCTTTTGTGTGTCCTGTGGTCAGCAGNATATATATTTTTTTTTATATTAATGCAATACAGCACTGCCCAGCTTGGGCTCTGGGGCTGGGGAAGGTGAATATTTGTAATGATGCCCTGCCTCCAAGAGGGGCTGTGTCCATGGCAGGAGAACCATGTTTAAATCACAGGTGCTGTGAATAAATCCCAGCACAGTTCATGCTGCGGGTCAGCAAGCCAGGACCTGCCTGCCAGAGCAGGTTTGGGACAGCCCAGAGCTGGAGCTGAGAGCTGTGGGGATTTTTGGGGGGCACTGGCTGTGCTCAGAGCAGCAGGATGCTTTGAGAGGCAGCCTCTCTCTTCCTTGAGAGACAGCTTTCACCTGACTTTCTAGTGGCACGTTCTGCTTCTAATTTGGGAGAGAGGGAAGGATAATCTGGCACAAGCCTGCCACCTCTGAAAGGCTGCCAGCCAGTTTATGGCACTCTGTCTGCCTGCTCCCCACAGCCCTGGAGATGCAGGAATATTCCCTCCTGCCATCCCATGGAGGCTGCAGGGATGCAGAGCTGCAGGAGAGGCTGCTCTGGCTGAGTGATGTGGGCTGGTGGGGACAGCCAAGGGTTTATTCAGGTGGGCTGTGATCCACCTGGATGGGCAGCAGCTGGTTATGGAGATTGGAGCCACTGAAGTCACTGCTGATGAATAATTCTTTCAGTGTCTTTCTTATAATAGTGTCACATTCACCAGGCATGACTCGGACATATTCATCTTCCCAGAGCATGCAGCTGCTGGAATGACCTTCTGCAGGGCTTTGGAAGTGTTTCCTTCTGTTTGTCAGGTCAAGGAGCATCATTCCTGACATGATTTTTTAGCAGGGACAAAAAACTACAAGTTTTTTTGGGGAGTATAGAAAAGATGGGTTGGAATCTGTGTGGAACAGGACAACTCTGCCTGAGACTGGGAAGCAGTGTGGTGAGAGCTCAGCTCACTCTTGGGTAGCCCAGTTTGAAGCCTCATCTCCCTTGGAGTTAGTTACTCTGAGTTATTAGTTCCTTTAACTCTGCAATTCCCCCAAGAGTTCAGAGAGGAGCACTGAGAAGGGGCCTGGCAGGCATAAACTGAATAAAACCACTCTGAGATTAATCCCCTGGCAGCCAGGGGGATCTGGCTGGATCCTGCAGGTGTAGATACTGTCTGCCTCCAGCCTGGCAGGCTGGCCTCAGGAAAGAGGAAAAATGGCAATAAAAGGCACCTTTCTATAAATAAAGCCCAAAGGAGGGGAGGAGGGGGAGCTGCCAGTTTCTGCCCTTCGTGGAGGAGTGACTGGCTGTGGCATTGAGAGGCTGCAGGAATTCTGTCTCAGATGTTCACCCCATCCATCTGCTGCTGCTGCACGTTCTGGGGTTTTGCACTCGCAGGACACGAGTGGAAGGGGAGCAGGGGGACCTGAGCTCTGTCCCTGCCACTGTCCCTTGGCTTTGGGAAATATGACAGCTGTGAAGCCGCTGGTGGCAAAGGATTTGTGGCAATCCCCTGAAGCTGCCACCCCACACGGGCATCTCCTTCCTTCCAGCTGTTTGTCTTTTGAAAATGCAGCCAGCACTGCTCCTGCCTTGCCTGGCAGCTCTTTTTGTCTCATTCCAGAAGGCTCTAAAGGCTCAGAGTTATAACTCACCTGAGAGTTATTGTACAGAGCAGAGGGGGAGCTCTGCAGGGCTGGGGACAGAGCTGGGAGTGGGAAAGAATCCACATTTGGGGTGGGATCAGCTCCTGCCCCCTCTGCTGCTCGTGCTGTGGGACACTTTCAGCTTGTGCAGCTTGGGATGCTTCCCAAAGCTGTGCTGCACTGGGTGGATATGGGAAAAGAGAGCATCAGGGAGTTCAGGGAATCCTGTTTGGAGGCAGGAGAAAGCAGTGCTGAGAGCCAGCACTCAGAGGCTGAGACAGAAAATCCTCTTTTTTGTCAGCATGACAGTGACTGGGAGGACCAGGAATGCCCAGAATCCTCACTGATGTGCCACATCCCCATTTCCATAGCCTGCATTTCCCAGGAAGCCCCAGTCCCTCAAGCTGCCCCATGCAGCACCTTCAGAGCCCATGCAGCTCTGGTTCCTCCCTCTCTGTCTCAACCATCATTTCTGCTCTGGCTCATTAGCAACTGAGTCAATGAGTTCAGTAACTCATGTTTTTAAAGATTAGTCATCTATAGGAATGACATTTGAAAGACTGACAGTTCCAATCAAATCACAAGGGCTGCTCTTGTGCTTGAAGATAGTTGTTTAATTTAAAAAAAAAAAAAAGGTAAAATCAACCTGACTCATTAAGTGTAGTACCTCGAGACGCAGCTGAGGGAAGTACAGATGTGGTCCTAGGAAGGAGGAAGCTGCCAGGCTGGTGGGGTGTGGGTTGGGCAGGCCTGAAGGGAGTGTGGTGGAGCTCTGGATGTTCCCTTAGCCCTGCTCCCTCCTCGGGCAGGGCACAGCCTGGTCTGTGCCAGGCAAGGCAGTGACAGCCGCAATAACAGCGCTGTGATTTGCCTGGCTGATTTGAGATGCACCATAATTACTGCATGATTACAACATTCTTACAGCAGCAGTTACAAACCCCTCCAGCTCCTCAGAGCTCCCCAAGGGCTCATCTGGCACCTCACCTTGCAAGTTAAACCTGCAGGGGAGTCTGGGTGTCCCTCAGGCATGTCTCAGCTCTGGCTGTGTCAGAGGAGGGCTGTGTGCCCTCCTCAGCACCTGGGGATCAGAGTTCCTGCTGCTGACACACTCTGGGGACGCCGGGGAGAATTTGGTAGCAGGATGGTGCTTGGCCAAGCAGGAAAAGCTTTTCCAGGGGCTGAGGATGCTGCTGGGAAGGGCAGGAGCTGGGGAGTGATGCTGGCAGGGGGACAGCACTTGGGGATGTCTTTCTCCCTGTGACAACCTTGTGCTCACTGAGTCAGGAGTTGTGAAGCTGGCAGCTTCATTCTGTCTCCAGCTTCTGTTTTGATGCATTTCAGGGCTACCTAAAACAGAAGTCAGACAAAATTAAGGAAATTTATTTATTTATTGAAGGGCCTTCAGGTACATTTAGGGCAGACAAAGCCCCCTAGGAGGTACACCCAAAATGGACAATGGGTCACAGGTTTGCACACTTTGATAAGTTTGGGCCATTTGCACATTGGGGTTCATCTTCCAATTCCAGCTCCAGGTAATGAAGTCATTTACCCCAAGTTTGCTCCCCCAATCACTTTTGTTTCCATCTCTGGGGCCTGAGGCAGTGAGGTGTCCTTGATTGCCAGCCTGGAGAGGAATTGTTGTGTCTGCCCAAAATGGGAGAGCAGCAGCTCACACTGGGTGTGGAGTTGAGAGTTCTACACTAAAGAATTGCAGAGTTAAAAACGGATGAAAAATAGAAAAGCTAAAATCCTAAGGCACCAGTTTGGCTCCTCCATTTCTCATTCAGAGATCTTCTGGATGACCTTAAGTGATTCTAAAATGAGGAGAAATTACCTTCTCCAGGCCATGGTGCTGGTGAGAGCTGGGCTCTGCCGGTGTCAGGGCCTGTGCCATCGCTGTGCTCAGCTCTGAGCTCCCTGAGCCTTGTGATCCCTGGCCAAAAGTGGGCAGCTATTTCCATCTCACCTCCAGAGCAGGCTGAGGTGAGCTGAGCTGAGCCAAAATAACTCAGCCACAGGGAAGAGTGAGAACCAGGCTGGGGCTGGAAGCTGGACAAACCGGAACATTCATCCTGAGCCTTTCCTCTGAGAGCCAAATCCCATTTCCTCAGGCAGTGCTGGAAAGGCTCCGGGTTTATTGCATTGGCACACGGGGTTTGATGCTGCTAGAAGGGAAGGAATGGTTCCCTGCCAAACACCTCTCACAGGGAAAATGGGCCAGGTTATCCTGACATGTCAAAGGTGCCCAGGCAGGCAGAAGCTCATGTTCCCTGGGGAGAGAGCTGGTGAGGAAAGGATGATGACAGCACCTCGGGAACCCTGTGTACTCCTTTGAGTAGGGCCAGAATTTGGGCAGGGAGCAGAAATCCACAAGGGTGACAATTTAAAAAACGACCTTCCAAGCAGGGTGTGTAGGTTTGTGGCTGCACTAATGGACTGCAGGGCTGTGAGCACCAATTGACTGCTCTGCAAGCTGCTGAATTACAGTTGGGCATCTGCTAAATCATGCCAAATTCCTTCTCCCCCATCCCTGCCCAGCTATGGCATCAAAGAATCAATGTTAATTCCTCAGTCCCATTAGTGTCTCCTGCAGGGGTCACAGGCTGTCTCTGTGCCCTGTTTGGGCACCCAGCCCGGAGCAGGGATCAGCATTTGAGCCTCATCCCTCTAAAGGAGCCATCTAACACGGATGGGAGCTGGGAATTTTCTCCCTAGGCTGATGTAGTGGCTGATTTCTTGTCCAGCTGCTAAGCAGGGAGCTCTGAGTGCCACACTGAGCTTTGCTGGAGCTGTCCTGAAAGGCCTTGGAAGTGAAAACCTGCTGGGAATATTCCTGCTGATGTCTTATCAGGGCTACCTCAAAACGGAGGCCAGACAAAATTAAGGGAATAAAAAGCAGTTCTATTTATTGAAAGGCTTTCAGGTACATTTAGGGCAGACAAAGCCCCCCAGGGGCTACACCCAAAATGGACAATGGGTCACAGGTTTGCACGCTTTTAAAAGTTTGGTCCATTTGCATATTGGGGGTTAATCTTCTAATTACAGGAATGACCCCAAGTTTGCTCTCCCTCAACTCACTTTTGTTTTAATTTCATGCTTGCTATTGAAAAGAGAATAATCATGTTTTTAAAAACTAAATCCCTGTTTAAGGTGTTTAGAGGACCCAGTTGTGTCTTTCTGCAGTGGGAGAGGGTGAACTTGCTCACAGCTCTGTGATCTTCTTTCTCCCCATTTCTTTTATACATTAGAATCAGGTTATTAATAACTGTTCTTAAATAGAGCAGGATTTATTTTCTTCCAGGGGTAGGGAAAGGACTTTTTAATTAAAAGTGAGTGCTGATGGCTGTGGGGCTGCTGAGCTGCTGTCAGGTGTGTCCCACCCTCTGTGCCCCCCAGCACTGGGTGTGGGAGGAGAGAACTCTCATCTCCAGATGTGCAATTGAGAACTTTGGGAATTGGGACATAAAATGAGGCCTTTTGGCTTGCTGGGCACAGCTCTTCTGCTTGAAGGTTGGATTTGTGAGCTTCCCCAGGTGCCAGTGTGAGCTCCCAGCGTGTCCCAGCAGCTCCAGGTGCTCCCACAGAATCCTCCACCATTAATTCACTCAGGGTATGAAAGCCTGGGGATTCTCTCACAAGCTGTGGGGTGATGGAATCCTTGCTCCAGCATCAGTGAGCACCAGTCTGTCTCCTTTTATTGCTCTCTTGTGTTGTACTGGTTTGGCTTGTTAGGCTTCCTTGGGTGGAGGGAGAAAGGAAAGTCCAGAGGAAGCCTTGACACGTTTGGCTCGATGGTTCAGCCTTGGAAAAATGCAGTTTGCTGGCCTGCAGGGTGGGAAGGTGAGGCTTTTCCTCTGGAAAGGTGAGGTTTGGTCATCCTGGACTGCCACCTGTTCCCACGAGGTGTCACATGGCAGCTCAAAGCCCTGGACAAAGCATATGCAAATCCTATTATGGAGCTGTGGAATTTAGCCCGATCACGTTGAAATTGGGTCATCCTTTGTTAATGTCACTTTTTCAGATCCATGGGAGTCAGCGGTGCACAAAATATTCAGTGCAATGCAGACCACAGAGGTGGAAATAGAGAGCCTGGGAATGTGTCTGATGCTGGCAGTGCTGATGTGGTGTGAGCTGAGCAGAGGGGACAACTCGAGGTGTGTTGTGTCACCAGGTGAGGAGGCGTGGATGGAGAAACCCTTCCATGAGATCACTGTTGGAGCATTTCCCCAGCACTCACCCACGAGCAGCCTCAACGAAATTCCACCAACTTTCCCCAAAGAAAAACAACTCCCAGTTGCCTTTCTGTTTTGGAGGTGGGCTGTAAGTCAAGCAGCTTTTCATCCTGGGAGAGATGCTTTTTAAAAGCCATTTATCAGGGAGGGTGCTGGAGAGGTTTCCTCAGCCCACACCTGAGAGAAGCCCCAGCTTTCCTGGCTGGAGAGAGAGCTGCCAGCCCTGGCAGAGCAGAGCATCCTCTGGAAGCAGAAAGGGTCCCTAAAAGTGGTGCCATTCCCTGGTGAGGCTGTCCCAGCATCCAGGACCCTCACCACTGCTGGTGCCAAGTGGGTGACACTTTTCGTTTTGTTTTGGTGTTTTTTTTTTTTTTTTTGGTCTTGCTTTGCTTAGCACAAGAAGGTTGCAAAGCCTGGGTTCATCCCTTTCCAAAATGAATAAAAGGATTCCTGCCTCTTCCAGCCTTGGAAAAGATCCCTTTGGAGCAACAAGGAGAGGAAGTGCAGTGTCTGCAGTTAGGGAGAAATCAGGACAGCATTTGGGCACTGTGAGAGCCCATACAGGAAAACCAACACATTTAGGACAATAAATCCAATCTTTCCAAGCTTTCCCAGGAGATGGGCCTTGCTGTTGGAAGCAGGGGAACCTTGGGACTGTGTCACAGCATAAGAGCAGTGCCACCACACCTCCTGTCCTGATTCCACCACGGAGGGGGGATTAATCTGGAGAAGAGAAAGTTTCTGATGCTTGTTAAAATTTGGCTGAAGCTCTGAAACTCAAGGGTTTTTATGTTTTCCAAAGTGGGTGGGTGGTTCATTCTAATTCTGGATATGCAGTTTATTCACATACACAACTAATCCTTTTTCGAATCCTGTTAAGTTCTTGTTCTTCTCAGTATCCTGTGGCAATAAGTTCCAGCAGCTAATTGTGCTTGTGTTGAGCTCCCTTTATCCACTTTACTCATGCTTGCTTTAAAACTTAAGGGTTGTTCTCAGAAGCTTGGTTATTTTTTTTTTCCTTGGGAGATAATCTCTGTTCTTGATCCCATTTGTGGCAACAGGGCTCAGGCTGGAAGGGAAGGGTGGGGTGGGTTTTGTTGCAAGGTCAGGGAAATTTTGTGCCTCAGTTTCTGTGGCAGCTTGGGAAACACAAGGAATGGCTCTGTAGCCAAGAAAAGTGCAGGGACTGTGGTTTGCAGGTGAAGCTGGAGAAAATATTGAGTGAAAAAACAGCCTCCAGAAACTGAGCTTCCTTTCTAGGCTTTTCCAGTATCTCCAAGTTTCTGAAATCTAAAAATTAAAAAAAAAAATAAGAATGCATTATTTCTGGCCAAAGGAATTATTTTAATTTTCAAAATAAAGAAACAAATGCTGGGTGAAGAGATGATTCAAACCCTTACCCTCCATTGCAGCAATGGTTTCAAAATTTGGATTCTCATGGATGAATCCAGGTCTCCTCTAGCTGGGAGAATTCTCCTGAAGCATTTCTGATCATTCTCCCTCCTTTGTTGACTTGCAGCCCAGGGTTTGTGCTGCACAGATCAGCTCAGGGATGGCCATTCCCCCTCACAGCTGTCTGGGAGGGCTGGCCTGAAAATCCTCTGTCCTTTTGTCCCCTGGACTGGGAGAATCTGAGCTTGAAAACACCACCCCTGATTAAATCCTCCAAGAAGCAGCAGTTCTGTGTGCTCATTACTCAGTTCTGGCTATGTTCTGCTTAATAACTAAACACTAATTAGCTCCACAGTTTTGCTACTATACTTATAATAGCCCCCATTAAAGTTATGGGGTTTTTAGGCAGTAATGGCTTACAGAGTAATTAACGAGCAAGAGGCTTTTATTACTACCTTTATTTTTAGCCTGTGCTTTACAAGCCTGTTCTGCCAAACACCAAAAAATCTTAGACAGAGGCTTGGAGTGCCCATGCCCTGCCAAGCAGGGATGAGTGTGGAGCACCTGGGGCTCAGAACTGCAGAATCCCAACATTCCAGACTGGGTTGGGTTGAAGGGAACCTAAATCTCATCCAGTTCCACCCCTTTCCACGGGCAGGGACACTTCTCACAATGCCAGGTTGTTCCCAACCCCATCCATCCTGTCCCCTTGTGCTGACCCAGCCTTGTCCCCAGTGTCTGCTATGCTGTGACCACCCTGTGCCTCAGTTTCCCCCTCTGGAGGTGGGCAGGACATCCCTGCACTCACATCCCTGGGGCTGATTTCTGTGCCACACACCTGCCTGAGCCTGGCTGTGAGTTCAGAAGGGTTTTTGGGGTCTCAGGGGTTGTGTTTTGAGGTGGGCAGAACAGAGGGACCAACTCTGTCTTGTGCCACTCCAGCATCATTTTTCAGCAGGGATCAGACCCAGCTGCTGTTGCAAAAGTGAAAGGAGCCCTGAGTTCAGATTTTGGGAGAGAAAAGCTTTTGGTGAGAATATCCTGAAGTGTGAGTGTTTATTTTCCTAGCAAAGCTTTTGTTGCAGGTTTTGGCAGTGTTTGTTTGTTATTTCCTGGCTTGTTTGGAGCACAACAAAGCGTTTGCTACATTTGTTTGGGGATTTTTTGGGTGTGTTTTTTTTCACATCTAGACAATGTTTTTACTCCAGTAAGATGTATAGGTACAAATTCAAATCAAGCCATTCTTTAGTTTAACATTTTCTGAATCACTTCTCTTCAGTGTGGGCAAACCAAGGATTAATGACACTGGGGCTGAGCAGCCCCAGAGGAGGAATGAAGGTAAAACTGACTATAAAGGTTGCAGATCAAATCACTCGTTCCTATGGCAAGTGTCAGAGCTGATGCCAATTAACTTGATTTAAAAAAAGAACCTTCAGTGTTTAATAATCCAGCATGTTACTAACACGTGGCTCCAGGATTTATTAAAGCTTTTTTATTAGATCAGTGCCCTTTCCATATTGTCATTCCTCGACACCATTGCCCTCTGCCGGAGGATGGGGATCTCTTTCATCATGTGGCATCTGATTCTTCCCAAAACCATGCAAAACTCCTTTGTTTTAGGAGTACTTTAACCCCAAAATCACTTGCATTTGAGCCAGTGATCTGTGGCTTTCACCTCACTTTTCAAAAGTGAAAAAATAAAGAGGAAACAAAAAAAAAGGCAGGATAGTTTCTGTAGTGGAAAAGAGAGTTTGATGGTTTTAATTGATGTTTAAATTTGTTCCTCCTCCTTCATTTCCCTGGGGAAGAGGAGATAGGAGAAGTTTAAAAATGGCAATCTGAATGAAGCAGGTTTTGTTTTGAACTGTGGGAGAAGGAGAGTGGTGTTGTGATGGGGAAGGGCTACAGGGAATGCCTTGCAGAGGAACATCATTTTCCCAGACCAATTTTTGTCTCATGCCACAAACTGCAACAAAAATCATCGCCTGGCTTTGGCAACAAGGGAATTTTGGGATGTAGGGCAAGCCCTCTGTCTGGGGCTGTGAAGCTGTGACTCCTCTCACTGATTTAGCAGTGTAAAATCCCAGGCTCCCATGTAATTCCTGGCTGATGCTGTTGACAGGAGGAAATGGATTTCACCTTTGGCACGTGCTGAGAGGGGGGAGCGTGGCCTTGTGACACTGAGAGCCAGTGTCACCCTGCACCGAGGCCCTTGGTGGCATCAGGGTGTTGAGAGGGAAGCTTGGAAAGCTCTGCATGGAGATTTCACAGTGCTCTCAGCTGCCCCAGAGGAATTCTTGCCATGTCCTTCAGCCAGGATCATCAATAAAAGCAAATCCCGTCAGGAATTAGCAGTGAGGAAATGCTGCAGAGCAGAGCCTGTGGTGCTCTCTGGATGCTGCTGGGCAGCTCAGGGTGCACAGCAGGGCCAGAACTGGGCTCAGGCTGTGCCTCTGTGTCCCTGCCAGCCACCCATCTCCATCTGGGAGCCACCCTGGGCTCGTGTCCCTTTGGGGACACTCACTGCAGCCCCTGCAGCTGAGTCTCCTCTCAGCCAGTAGCACTGATGGTGCAAAGGGAGCTCAGCCAGCTCTGGGGGGACAGGGGAGGTGTAAGAGATGGAGACTGCAGACAGTTCTTGAAATGCTGTTTATTGCACAGACAAGGTTCCAGCAGTTGAGAGTTGTGGGTGAGCCCAGAGTTGCTGGCTAGAGGTGAGCTGTGTGTCCTGAAGCCCATTTCTATTCATGTTCCAAAGCTTTCTATCTCTTCCTCTGCTGTGCATCTTATTACATAACAACCAATCAGCATCATACACAATACCTTTAAATTTACATGTAACCTACCAAAACTGCTAAAATTACTATATTATGTTAGTGGCTAGCCAATCATCTGAGTTTGTAGTTATGTGTTAAACTTTGAGACTTGTTTTGTGGTGGAAATTTCTTCTAGCTTTGGTAAAAAACATCTTTCTGTCTGCCCATGCTTTTTTGCTTGGTTGAAAACATGCCTCATTTGAAGAAGACTTAACCTATTGTTTGAAGGCCACTTAGTCTTTGGTCTTTAGTCATAAAACTCCTTCCAACTCGACTAAACCTTTGTTCTCTCAGTTGTTTCAGCAACAACTGGCCCTAAAAGCATCTTTTATATATCAAAACTTGCTTTCATTTCTACAGAACCTTCTGTATATCTGTAAAACTTTTCTGTTAAATTTTCATCCTTCCCAACAGAAGGGAACACTGGAACATTCCCTGTGCCTGGCAGCTCTCCCTGCTGGGCCACAAGTGGGCTGTGCACAGTGACAGCTGAGTGACCAGGGAGCTGCTGGATGCTCCAGAGCAAAGGAAAAGGAATGGATACTGGACAGAGAAATGCACAAACCACTGGAGCCTTCTCCTTCTCCCCAGGGCTGAGGGGTTGGAAAGCAGAGCAGCACCCCAGGGCTCATTTGCCATCATGGCAAGCTGATGGGACAAGGCTGGATTGAGCCTGGATGGGCAGGAGGCAGGGAAAAGGCAGCTTTGAGGTTGGGGCACCGTGTCTGGAGGAAGCTGCCCATGACAAACAGCATTTGGTGATGCCAGCCCGCTGTGGCAGCTTGCCAGGAGCTGTGAATGGGCTCTGAGTGGTTTTTTAGCTGTCATTTCCTCCCACCCCATCTCCAGCAGCAGAATCCTGTCCTTGGTGCATTTCTGGGGAAGGCACTTTACCAGGTGAGGTGTTCAGCCCTTCCAGCTGCCCCTTGGGGCCCTGACCTGCAGGGATGCTCAAGGGACCTGTTCCAGCTTCACCAGAGGATTCCAGGGATGCCAACACTCTCTGTCCTCTGTTCAGGCAGCAGGGACAGCAGGGGTGAGGCCAGATGCTCTTTCCTCAGGGCACTGTGCTTTGGCAGATCGAGGCCAGTGGGAATTCTCTGGCTCCAGGAGTTGGACAGGGATGCAGCACTAGGCTGATGCTTGCTGGAATAATTCCTCCTCTTCCTCCCTGGTTTATTTTGTCTGAATGAGGCTGCTTTCACCAGTTCTGAAAACAAATGAGAGAGCTCTGACTGGGGAACTGGTTGTTTGCTAGAGTTGGCTGGAAATTTTCCTACGAGTTTGGGTTTTGTATGCATGGAAAAATAAATGATTCACTGAAACTTTAACTGAGGGACATTTACATGACACTTTTAAGGATGAAGCCCAACCTATGACCTCCTTCCCTCTTGTTTTCCCTGGTAAATTAATACCTTTGTGATTGAAGTGCTAATTTGGAAGAATCAGGTTCTGTCCAGCAACTTGAATATTGCTTGATTGCAAGATTTCTTTAGAGGAAAAACCTGTCAGTGAAATGGAGCCATTTCACTCCAAGTGGGCTCAGTGCTGGGAGCTGTCTCTACAGCCCAGTGGCCAAGGCAAACTCAGATCAATCCAGTTTGGGCTAATCAAGGATCTGAACCTGGATTTCTCCACGCAACCAAGAAAAAGCCAGCTCTGGGAAAATATTTGCACAAGTGGCAGCAAGAGCCCAGGCTGGAGGGGGTTTAAGGAGGGGATGTGATAACTCCCAGATCACTGTCAGAGGGAGAGCAGTGCTTTTCCCAGAGCATCCTGCTCCCTCTGCAGCATCCCTGGGCTGTGCCTGCCTGCACTGCAGCCCTTTTAGCAGCCTCTAATGCGTTGTCCCACAGGGGAGCAGCAGCACTAAACTCTACCCGTGTTTGCAAACTGCCCGCGGTGCGTGGCAGCCCCGCTAAGTGCTGTGCTCACCGGGATAAAATACAGTCTGCTTAAATCTTGTATGTGCATCAAACTAAGCCATTGTGGCACTTTAATATACTCCAGGCACCTCCAAGAGGGAACCGACCTGAGGAGGCTGAGCTAAAACTGGCAGTGTTGGAGCTGCCTGCAGGATGGGCTGAGCTGAGGGAACACTGATGGCAGTGATGCCTTTTTGTGCTACCTAAAACAGAGGCCAGACAAAATTAAGATAATAAAAAGCAGTTCTATTTATTGAAGGGCCTTCAGGTACATTTAGGGCAGACAAACCACAATGGACAATGGGTCACAGGTTTGCACACTTTGATAAGTTTGGGCCATTTGCATTTTGGGGTTCATCTTCCAATTCCAGCTCCAGGTAATGAAGTCATTTACCCCAAGTTTGCTCCCCCAACTCACTTTTGTTTCCATCTCTCAGGCCTGAGGCAGTGAGGTGTCCTTGATTGCCAGCCTGGAGAGGAATTGTTGTGTCTGCCCCAAATGGGAGAGCAGCAGCTCACACCGAATATGGAGTTTAGAGTTCTACACTAAAGAACTGCAGGGTTACAAATGGAAAAGTTAAAATCCTATTCATTAAATAGGAAAAATATGGGATCACTTTTCCCAGGAGCAGAGGTGCAGCCACCCTGAGAGCTCTGCCTGGCCAAGGGAGAGGATCTGGAGGTCCCAGCATGTGCAGATGTGTCAGGGCTGTGGTTGTGGCAGTCTCTGCTCCTCCCTAGGCTTGGCTGGCTTGAGGGGAAGGTTCTGTTTCCTGGGATGGCTCAGACACTGAGCAACTTTCAGTCAGCTGGCAAGAGAGACTTGCTTGACAAGGGCAGGCAAAGGAAAGCAAGGTCCTGGACACCCAGGAGGGATCTCCCTGGAGGGTGGCACACTGCTGCTGCTCCCTGCCTCACTGGGGTTTGTTCTTTCCGAGGAGAACAAAAAGAACTATTTTTCTGGTACTTTCTCTGCCTACTGGCCTTTGCTCTGTGTTGCAGGTTTGCTTCCCCATGAGTCCCTGAGGTTCCTGCTGGCAGCTCCAGCAGTGCTGTGCACAAGTGCCCTCCTGCTCCTGGGCTCAGCAGCCGAGGCCCCTCCAAACCTGCTTCTGCAATGGGTGGGTTGTAAGCACTGGTAAGACCCACGAGTCGTGTCGCCTTGGCTGCTCCTCCCTCTCTCGCGCTCTCTCTCTCTGTCCTTGCTCCTTCCTGCCCATTTATTTCTGTTCTCCATGTGCTCTGCTGTTCTGTCTCTGGGGTTTTCACTGTCAGGTAATGAGGAGCTGTGGGCCCAGTCAGTCTTGGAGATGCCGAAGAGACGAGACATCCTGGCTATCGTGCTGATAGTTCTGCCCTGGACTCTCCTAATCACCGTCTGGCACCAGAGCACCATTGCTCCACTGCTCGCAGTGCACAAGGGTGAGAGAAACCAAACCAAACCAGCCCATGCCAAGCCCGTGCATCCCCCCTTCGTCCTCATCTCCTCTCTCATTTCATTCCTCCATGGCAGCCATGCTCATCTCAGCTCCCAGACCATGCCCATGCAGCAGCCTCCCCACTCTGCTGTAGGAACAGCCCAGTGCTCCAGGGGCTCTTCAGAGGCATCAAACTCCTCGCCATGGGATGTGCTTGCTGCACCTGGAGAGCTCTTTATGGCCTGAATCCAGAGTGCTGCCTCTCTTTGTTCCCTGAGAGAGGATTCCCTCCCTGCTGGCCTCTGCAGAGCTCTGCACACAGAGTTATTCCAGTGGGAAGGCTGCAAAAGAGAGAGCACAGGAAACAAAGCTGCCACTCGAGGCAGCTGCTCTGGGAGACGTGAGGCTGAGAGCACTTTTTAAGGAAAGCAGAAAAGCAGTGCTCTTCCATTTGAAGGAGAAGGCAAGAGCCAGATCTCACCTGCCTGGGGGAGTTAAAGTGCTCTGAGAAGTTGACTCCACACTGCCTGTCACACTCTGCAGTAAATACAGCCCTGGCCCAAATCAGGGGGCTCCAGGAGGTTCTGAGGGAACTCTCTTGGCCAGAAGCATCTCAGTTTGGTCCAGTTCTTAGCACAGCAGCAATATCTAAGGGCTGTGAGGGTTCTTGGGGGCTGGAAGAAGCCACTCTGTCTTCTGCCACCTTCCTTCTTGGTTCTGCCCTTCTGCTGCTCTAGGGGAAGAAGGCCAGCTCATTTTCAGGACCCCTTCATCCCCTCTGGTCCTTTTTTCTGAGGGATTCTCTCCCCTTTCAGTGTTTGTCCCCATCCTCCATAGCTGCTTATCCCTTTGCTGGATACACTCTGATGTGCAGTTTGAGTTGCAGGAAGTTCAGTCTGTCCTGAGCAGTTTTCCCTTTCTCCTGACAGCCACCTCTGAACTTTGGACAGGGAAAAATGACTCTGATCCCTTCTGGAGAGTGGGCAGTGTTTCAGAGGATGAGGGATCTACTGGGCTCTAAAAGAGAGCTTGAAAGATGACTAAAAACACGCTGCCTGTCTGTACAGCAGTTTGATCACTGCCCTAAAAGCTGTTTTCTGTGAATTGCCTCTGCAGTCACAGCACAGAGACTGCTCCAATGCCTGGCTCAAGAACTCACCAATGGCCTTTGTGAGACCCTTTCTGCTTCTCAGAGCCCCCAGTGGAAAGTGAGGGGTGGTAGAGACCGACCTGAAAGCTCTTGAGAGGAATCATTTCGTTCTTGTGAAGCATTTCTGAGATGCTCTGCTCACAGGTGCTGAGATGTGCACCTGGAGATGCCCAGAACAGCAGCATTTCCCCATGCCAGGGCTCACAGCTGAGGCTTTGACCTGCAGGGCTTTGCAAACTGTCTTGGGCACCATCCTGGCTAATTACATTTCTGTTTGTGTCCAATGCATTTCGCAGATTTATTTCTGAATTGATTCCAGCGTTCCCTGCTCTTGGAGAGCTCTGCTGGGTGATGCTGAGGTGCTCTGCAGCACATGGGGCCTGATAGCAACATGTACCCTGTTCCCCAGATATCCACCCCCCTCTGTCAATGCCATGGAGTACAAAGCCTTCATTTGGTTCAGGTATCAAAGTTTGTGCTGCTGGAAGAATAACATGCTATGAAAAAGCCATGGGTAGTCCCCTGCTGGGTCAGATCTAATGGCTCTCTGTTCCTGTTCTTTCTCATCTCAAGTTCCTGGTAGTTACCTGATTTTGAACAATCTGTGGCTCAAAGTGTTCTGTGCCCACTGGAGAGGCAGCCTTACATCCTGAGTGGGGGTCCCCCTTCATGTCTGCAGACCGTGGCATTCCTGCTGCTCTGCAGTGGAAAACCTGGAAGTTGCACCCTGGAAGAGCGGCAGGAGCGTCAACACTGGTTTTCCTTGAGCTGATTGTGAACAATTTGCAGGGATTTTACATGTTTGGATCAGAGTATCTGATCTATAGGCTGTTCATTGCTCACATCTGCACCCCTGAGGGGGCTGTTATGTTCAGAGATTGGAGGGGCTTTTTTGAGGCAGGGTAGTTAGAGGCAGGAGAAAGTCTCTGCAGGAAAAAAACCTACAATTACAGGCTTTAATTTCCACTCTCCATTTCTGGATTTGAAGTGTGTCTTTCCCCACTTCCCTGTGCCTGTCAGAGAGCAGTGGGGCACTGCAGTGTTCTGCCCAGACTGTGCTGCTGGGGATCTTCACTGGCCTGGTGTTTTCCACCAGGTTTTTCCCTGTCTCCCAGTCCAGGTGCTCCAGTTGCTGAGATCTGTGAGTCTTGCCCCAGAGCACTAGAACTCTTCAGGGATGATGGATCATCACTCCACATGGCTATTTTCCTTATCTCCATCTACTTGCTCTACAATCCTGTCTCTTCTGGGTGCTTTGTGAAGCTGCTTATTGTGAGCACTCAGCCCAGTTGCTCTCAGGCCTTTT
>VXBI01002843.1:971612-1007602 GCA_013397375.1 Toxostoma redivivum | reverse complement strand
TTTTTTTTTTTTTTGGTGCTGGTTTTCTAGTAGCAGAATCTTCTTTTCTCACATGTCTTTGTCCCTGATTCCTTTATCTATGAAATCTTCCACCCGAGCCTGGCACCCACGAGGGTGACCCGCTGGTGGCCGCAGCCCGCTGGCTCAGCCGGGGGGGTGCCGGACACCCGAGTCCATGTGGCTCTCTCTTCTCTCCATGCCCTTGCCCAGATGATGGTGGTGACTCCCAGCGTGATCTCGCTGCAGGCTTGGACTCCAAGGAATACTGCCTGTCGGACCGGGACATTGTGGAGGTGGTGAGGACAGAGTACGTGTACACGCGCCCACCGCCGTGGTCAGACACGCTGCCCACCATCCACGTGGTGACCCCCACGTACAGCCGGCCGGTGCAGAAGGCCGAGCTGACCAGGCTGGCCAACACGCTGCTGCATGTGCCCAACCTGCACTGGATCCTGGTGGAGGACGCGCAGCGCCGCACGCCGCTCATCACCCGCCTGCTGCGCGACACCGGGCTCAACTACACGCACCTCAACGTGGAGACCCCCCGCAACTACAAACTGCGGGGGGACATGAGGGACCCCCGCATCCCCCGGGGCACCATGCAGAGGAACCTGGCCCTCCGGTGGCTGAGAGAGACCTTTAACAAAAACAACAGCCAGCCCGGGATTGTTTACTTTGCTGATGATGATAACACCTACAGCCTGGAGCTCTTCGAGGAGGTAAGGGTGGAGTGGTTTTGGTTTTTGCTGGTTTGGGGTGTTGTGCTGTGAGATAGGGTTAGGAGGAAGGCAAAACAGGCTGAACTTTAGATGGTACAAAGAGAAAAAAAAATATTCAGGAAACCTGTACAAACCACCACATTGAGCCTGCTGGGGGGATGAGAGATGCTGTGAGGAGGTGCTGGGCATGTCCTCTCCTGAGCTCTGTATTAGTCCTGGCTGTAGTCACTGCAGCTGTGCTCTGGTTTTCTCTGGAGCTCTGTTACCCTGTGTGTGTTTCCAGAGCCAAAGCATCCTGTGGGAAGCAATGGGAACCCCAGTTTATCTGTAGCATGGGATCAGGAGGCAGCTCCCATGGAAGGGGAGTTAATGAGGAGCCGCCTTCCCTGTGGGGAGCCTTATTAGGGTTGGAACATCCCCTGTCAAGAAACCTCAGCCATCCTTCCCTCCCTCATCCCAGAGACTTCCAGCTGATCTGATGTTACCCACCTTCCTCCTCCACCACTTGGCTGTCTGTTAATTCCTTTATTTGAGGGATCATTTTCATTCCCTGCCACTTGCCTTTGCCTGCTCCCATCCCAAGGTTAAATTCCGTGGCCACTGGGAGCCCCGCTGAGGTAGCAGAGCCCTGTCAGAGCCACCCCTGAGCTGTGTCAGCACAGCCACAGCCCTGCCAGGACATCGTGTTCAGAGATGTTCTCTGTGTGTGTCTCTGCCTTGCTGCACACGTGAGGAGAAGGAGTTTGTCAGGGATTTTACTTTCCTGGAAAAGCAGAGCCCTCCATGCACTGCCTGGGTGAGCGGTGTCTGTGCCAGGAGCACAGCTTTTTGTGCAGCTTTTCCCCCTGGAGCAATTCCTATTCCAGTGTTTGGGCATGGATGTCCCCCGGGCTGCTATCAGCAGGCAGAGGGGCTGAGATCTCCCCCTGGAAGTTTGCAGCTCCAGGGCTGAATTTCAGCATGTCCTGACAATCTGGTTGGGCTTGAGCAGGGGAAGCTTTTCCATGGGCTTTCCCACCTTTGCTCTTTGTTCCAGTCCAGCTGGGGCTCTAAATGAGCTCTTGTCTGCAGGTTTGAATGGTCTTAGAGTGCCAGGTACCTCACCTGGCTTCCAGCTCAGAAATTACTTGTTTTTTTGCTCTCTTGAGCCCAAACTCTTGCAGCAAGGGACAAGAAAGGAGGATTGCTTCCTTCCCCACCAGCTGCCAGTTTTCATACCAGGGATCTCCTCATTTATTTCCTCGTACATGCCTCTCTCCCTTCCCCAATGGCTCTCACTTTAGCTTGCACAGCCACAGGAGTACACACGCTTTGAAAGCTGAAAGTGAATTCAGACTGAATTTCTTTCTTCCCCCGTCCCCTTTGAGGCTGGCTCTGGCAGCATCTTGAGAGAGACTCCTCACATGAATAAAGCAGAAAGGATTCCTTCATTCACTCGTGTGCTGTGCTCGTAGAGGCTTCTCCTCTCAGATATGTCTCTGCAGTTAAGGTCACTGAGCCAAGGAAATGTGCTGTGAAATGCAGGAGACACACATTATTGTTCCCTGTGGACAGGGGCTGCCGTTAGCAGCTGTATAATGCAGAAGGGCAAGTGCCAGAGCTCTTCTGCTCGCGTTTGCAGTAATTAGCAGTGATGAGATTAGCTCTGGGAGATCCCTGATCTAAGAGAGCGAGCTGAGAGGGGAGCAGGAGGCTGATGCTGGCGGGGAGCAGGGCAGGGTGCTGGGGGTGAGTGGCATTCCCAGCGTCTGCCTTTGCTGCTGGTGGGTTTTTGGGGTGTCTGTGTGGTCCCCAGGCTGTTTCTGCAGCCCTCAGCAACACGGCAGTTTACAAGTTTGCCCAGATGGGATTTGGCTTGCAAAGCACCATCAAGCCAGCAGAGTGAAGAGATCGGAATATGAAGAATGGCACAAATCTGTAGCTTTATTCCATGGAGGTATCCAGTCCAGCATATCCAACGGTTGGGGCTTTTATATCTTTTGGGGGTTTTACATTTTGCACCAATTACCAAGGGGATTCTAAATGCTAACCAATCCATGAAGGATTTTACATTCAAAACTAGCCTATTAATGCTAAAAGGAAATGAACCACTAATATTACAGATAGATAACACAGAGGGTCCGCTGAGGGGTTTGCTTTCCTTTTGGAATTCGTCACTAGGCAAGCAGTTTCTTATCTTTTAAGGTATAGATTTCCATGGGGCCCTTTCCAGGGAGACAGAGGTTTTCTGCTTTGTGAATGGTTTCTGCTCCTTCCACACGCCTTGGCAAGCTCAGGTGGGGGTGAGTGGCATTCCCAGTGGCATTCCCATTGGCATTCCCAGTGACATTCCACCTTGGCAAGCTCAGGTGGGGGTGAGTGTCATTCCCAGTGACATTCCCAGCAGCATTCCCAGCGGCATTCCGCCTTGGCAAGCGCAGTGGCCAAGGGGCTCAGGCTCCGCGTGTGCCTCCCGCAGATGCGCAGCACCAGGAAGGTGTCGGTGTGGCCCGTGGCCTTCGTGGGCGGCCTGCGCTACGAGTCGCCCAAGGTGAACGCGGCGGGGAAGGTGTACGGCTGGAAAACCGTGTTCGACCCGCACCGGCCCTTCGCCATCGACATGGCCGGCTTCGCCGTCAACCTGCGCCTCATCCTGCAGCGCTCCCAGGCCTACTTCAAACTGCGCGGCGTCAAGGGCGGCTACCAGGAGAGCAGCCTGCTCCGCGAGCTCGTCACCCTCAGCGACCTCGAGCCCAAGGCCGCCAACTGCACTAAGGTACGCTCTCATCCTCGCGTGGGGGAGATCAGGAGACAGAGGGGGGAGAAATCCCGGGTTTCCCCATCATTCTGTCGCTTCACAGGACCACAGAGTGTCCTGAGTGAAAAGGGACACACAAGGAACATCCAGTCCAGCTCCTGCCCCTACAATCCCACCCTGAGCTGTCCAACCCCTCCTGGAGCTCTGGGACACACAAGGAACATCCAGTCCAGCTCCTGCCCCAAACATCCCACCTTGAGTATCCCTGGGAGTGGTGTTCAACCCCTCCTGGAGCTCTGGGACACACAAGGAACATCCTGTCCCTACAGTCCTATCCTGGGTATCCCTGGCAATGCTTTCCAGGTGCTCCTGTAGCTCTGGGATCCACAGGGATCATCCAGTCCAGCTCCTGCCCCTACAATCCCATCCTGAGCATCCCTGGGAGCAATGTCCCAAAGCTCCTGGAGCTCTGGCAGCCTCGGGGCTGTGCCCATTCCCTGGGGAGCCTGGGCAGTGCCCAGCACCCTCTGGGGGAAGAACCTTTCCCTGATATCCAACCTAACCCCAGCCTGGCACAGCTCCAGCCATTCCCTGAGTCCTCAACAGAAAGAGGGATCGGTGCCTGTCCATCCACTGCCCTCATGAAGAAATTAAAGATGGCTCTGAGCCTCCCCTCAGTCTCCTCCAGGCTGCTCCTCTGTGTTTGGAGGGAGCACACCCCCATTTCATGGAAGCTGGGAATGGGGGATTATGCACTAAAATGTGTGGAGGCCCCCTAATCTCTTTTGGTTGCAGGCTGCTGGTGGTTGTATAAGCCTTGAAGTACAGTCTTCCCTCCCCTGTAACTGTTCTTTCTTACATTACCCCTAAAAACGATTATTTTCAAGGTGGGCCTTCCTGCAGCCTTGCTGAAGCCCTGGAGCAGGGAATTCCATGGGTAAAATGCCAGTTATTGAATGGGAATTCCCAGCTGGGGGTTTGGGTGCTGTGACACGCTGAAGTTTGGCTCTGTGGGCCTGTGTGAGCTGTACCCCAGGAGGAACAGCCACAGCCTTTCCTGGCTGCAGGGAAGGGCTGCTCACACATTCTCTGCCTTGCTGCCAAGCTGTCTTCTCCCTCCTGACATCTGTGCAATATCTGTGCTGTAGGTGCCTGCAAAAACCTGGATCTTTCTGTGTCAGAGATAATCCAGAAATGTTTTAGTGCCTAGGATGTTGCTCTGAGCCCCAGGAGGCTTCCAGGATGCTCCATTTGAGAGGGATTTTACTGCTGTCAGCTGAGTGATCAATGCTGCCTGTACACGTTGCTGGGTCAGGGAGCAGGACCCCATGTGCTAAAAAACACAGAAACCACTCATGGTTCTTCTCCTGAAGACTTCCCAGTCTGAGAGGAGAGATGAATCTGTCTGGGCTGACAGAGCGTGGGAGACACCATGAGACAAAGTTAGAGTGACAGGCATCAATCACAGCCCATCAGCCACAGAGGTGCTGTCAAGGGCTTTGAAGCTTTGTGAGTGGGTTCCCTAAATATGGAGGTGTGCTGGGGTCCCTCTGAGATCAGAGACCCCCATGTAACACCCTCACACCTTTGTGTGTTAGAAACATCAGCCAGTCTCATTTAGAGAGTCTTTATTGCTTAATTACCCCAACAGAATTGTTCTTTTATTGCAAAGAAGTTGTTATTGCCATCAGCCCCAGAGTTGGATCCAGGTCTCCATCCTTTTTGGGATAGGAAAGAAAATGTGACTACTACCCTTTGCCTGATTTCCATGTGCTCTGCTCTATAGCCATGGAAAAAACCAGGAATCTGAATGTTCAGTAGTGCTCTCACAAGGAATCCAGGAATAAGGAGGAGGAGACAAGGGGAAGGAACAAGTCTGGGTTTTATCTGATGCCTGCTGTGCCTCTCAGAATCCACATTTCTGTGCTTATGGCTGTCCAATGTCAGGAGAAATAGCCCAACCAGCCTCCCAAGAATGAGAAAAGAGATTGGATTAAAATTAGATCCCTGTTCCTGGGCACTGTGTGGAAATAAATGTGTTTGCAACAGGCAGGAGAGATGGACAGGCTGCTTTTACACTGTGTACAGAAGATTAGGGGTGTTTACTCCGTGGCCAGTTATTCAGTCCTTGGTCCATTGTCCCTGCTGTAAATAAATACCTGTTGGAAGGGAGCTGTGCTGAAAGGCTGGGGGTGGGAAATGACAGCCCTGGAGGAACACGTGGAGGAAGGAGAGGAAGGAAAATGTTGTGACCCAGGTCAGGGATGGGGAGGAAGCAGCAGGGATTGCAGACTGAGTTTCTTTTCTTGGCCCAGCTGGGAGAGTTCACAAGGGTCCTTGTTGTGAGTGAATGCTGTCTGCTCCTGGCAGGCTCTGAGTGCAGCTTTGCAGGTTGGGCTCTGCCTTTCTGCTTCAGCAGCCTCCATTGCCCTGGAAATCTCCATTTCTGCTTTTACTCACTCATTTCACCAGGAGAAGAGCCTGGGCCAGCAGCAGAGAAGGACCAAAGCCAGCTGTGGTCTGGGCTCCTCTGACCCCAAAATCAAAGCACAGGCTCCTCTCTTTCTCCTGTGCTCCCAGCACTTGTCATGCTTTGCTTCTGTTAAACATAACCACACACCTGCTTTGCAGGGAGATTTACATTAAAAATTATGATGTGCTTAGGCAGAGTCGTTAAGGAGGGATCAGAGGAATGTGTAAGATAAGCACAGACATCTGTTCTCCAAAAATGCTGCCTTCCCTGTGAGCACTGCTGGTAATATTGATCAGAATTCAGCCCACAAATGCACACTCCTGCAAAAAGTGGAAATTTAGGCCAAAGATCACATACTCTGCTTATTTTCTTGGATTTGGGAACTGCCCAAATGAAGGAGAAAGTAAAGAAAGTTGGTATTAGTTGCTGAAGAGAAAGTTATCCCTACTTACAAGGAGGGAAGGATTGGTTTATCCCGGAGCTGTAAGGAAACAGGGATTTGCCAGGGTTCTCTGTATTTGGAGTTCTGCTGTTTGTGCATTTCCCCAGACCCCCAAATCAAACCATCCTCTCTTCAATCCCTTGGCACAGGAGGGAGGGCTGAGATTTGGCATTCCTGTGGGGCTGATGGAAGGGGGGCACGTTCTGCTCCCCAATTTCTGTGAACACCCAGGAAACAATCTGCAGTGAGCTCAGCCAGGGAGGAGTAAAGCAGAGACAGGGGCCCATGGGCACCATTAATGCCACAGCTGGGAGAACATTTTATTGTCAGATCAGGGAGCAGAGCTGCCCTTTCAGCCTGGTGTCTCTTCTTTTCCCATTCTGTAATTTCCATTTCAAGCAACAGTTCCTGAATCCCTCCTGGGAGGGTCTGTGTGCTGGAAACCCAGTGATTCCCTCCCAGTGTGGGTCAATCTCTTCTGTTTGCTTTTTAATCTCCTGTTGGGAGACAATGAATTGTTGTGCTGTGGAGATGAAGCCTTGTTCTCCTAGATCTGTTTTGAGTCCTGTGACTCCAAATGGCAGGGCTCTACATGAGTGGAAGGGTTTTGCAGGAGTATTTTTAAAGGGGAGTCCCTCGGGTGATCTGTATGAAACCACTGCTCAGGAAAAGTCAGATATTTGGTTCCCCTCACTGTTTGGTCTCTTGTGAGACATCCAAAGCTTCTCTGAGGCATAAAACACGCTGCTTGTTGAAAAAAACAAGCACTGGCTGAAAGGAAAAGCAAATGTTTCTGTACTAAATGGTGATCTACCTCCCACGTTAAAGAACACAGCATGAAAAATGGTAAAAGCTGCTGTATCGAGCTGCAAACTCTGAAAATGGGTCCGTTTTAGCTCATTTAATCTGCCTTTTTTGGCACTTGGCTTTAGCAGTGCAGAAGTGGGATGCAGTTGAAGGAGAGCACTGATGATGTGTAGCTGTGGTTCTCTGTGGTGTGGGGTTGAAATGTGAGTGAGTCCCTGGGCCAGGAGCAGGGCTGAGGGTGCAGTGCCAGCAGTGCACAGGGCTCTCCCCAGCTCTCTCTGAAGGGGAGAGCTGGATCCAGGATTTCTCCAGCACCTGGTTTATCCTCTCACATCCTTGCACAGCCCTGAGAGCCACTCGTGAGCCCTGTTGGGTTCTGCCTTTTCCTGGGCAAGCAGCGCAGTAATTGCAGCTGTGGGGAGAGCAGGGCTGGAATCAAGGGTGACTTTGATGAGCAGGCTCTGAAGTGCTTCTGGGGGATGATGAAATGGAATTCTGGACCCACTCCAGCCAGCAGTTGGTCTCTACTGCTTCAGTATTAGCAGAGATTTAAGCTCCACGCAGGAGGTGACTGCTCACATCAGAGATGGATTTGGTCAAACAAGCTCCTTGGGAGGGTGGGGGAAGGTGCTCTGCTTGAACCAGGAGGGTTTGAAAGGTGCTTTGTTCATCCTTTAGAAGCAGAACGTGGCCTGGTTTTTCAGGAAGGCAGGAGCTGGGTGGATTCTGTGTGCAGGGGATTGTCATGGCAACCAGAGGGAAACCCCACGAGTTTCAGCCAGGCACAGGTGAGGGGGAGCAGGAAACCTTGGAGAGGATAAAGCTGCTCCCAGCACTCCCCATTCTAGGGGGAAGCAATGAGTGTAATTGAGTATTTTAAGCAGCTTCCAGAGCTGTCTGAGCACAGCAGCAGAAACAATTTCCTATAACAGCCCCCCTGAAATACTCAGATTTTGCCAGCTCTTCTCCACAGATGTTGATCTCTGTGCAACTTCACTGCCAAGATCGAGGGAAGCTTTTGGGAGAAGCTTCAGTTCTGTTTTAAGCAAGATGAGGAGGGGTTTTAATGCCTGGGACAGAACAGGGGGTGGCTGTATGGGGCCAGCATTCCAAAGGGATTGGGGAGGGGGCTTTTGGGGGGATCCACAGGGTGATGCTGGGCTGAGAGGGTGCGTGCAGCCCTGAACTTGTGGGAAGAAGGGAGGATGCAGCACTGCAGCAGCAGTGAGTCCTCCCCAGCTCAGTGACATTCTTGTGGCTTTTAGGGTCTGGAAAGGATTTAAAAGTGAAAAGAGAAGTGATGCCTGCTCCCCAGTAATGGATTTTCAAGGATGTGCTGAAGAATTCAGGTTTTATTTCCCCCAACCAAAGGCAGGGGTGGTGATGGGAAGAGCTGGTTGTGCCCTAAACGTCAGGAATTTGCATTTCCCCTCCGAGTGACTCCACAGCTGAGGGTGGAAGGTGCTAACCAAGCAGTGTGAGGAACTGTGGGGAAGCAGGGATGTGATTCCTGGCTGGGAGGGAGCTGACTTAGCCCATTGGAACGCTGATGAGCCTTTGGAGGGAGCTGCCTGATAACTACATGGAAGGAGCAGGTTAATGTCCCACGACAGCACACTGTAAAATGGGTAATTTCTGTGCACTGTGCATTTTGCAGAGCAGCAGCTCTGCCTAAATGAAGGTTTATGCAAAGCCCCTCTCAGCAGTGGATGCACCATTAGGCTCCAGGGTAGCTGGTTAAATTGCACTATTGATTTAATGTGCAGGAATATTTGTTAGTGCACTGGAGAGGTGCAGCTAATGACTTCTGCTGGCTTCTTCAGATTTTAGTCTGGCACACAAGGACAGAGAAGCCTGTGCTGGTGAACGAGGGCAAGAAAGGATTCACAGATCCCAGTGTGGAAATCTGACTGTGCAGAGACCAACACCAGGTAAGAGCTCGTGTTTCTAACAGCAGTGAGGAGCTACACAAAGGCAGGAGAAAGAGAAAAACTCCTTTAAATGTGCTTTTTCATTTCCATTTTTCACAACCCTGACCTTCCCTTACTGCTAAATTTCTCAAGACCATTCATTAATTTCTCTTTTAAAAAGTTAATATTTTAAAGACAAAATACCTGGTGAGAGGTTGAGGGGAAGAAAAATGCAGGGAGTAGGAGTTAAGCAGAAGTTGCAGCATTAAGAAAAATCCTTGTCTAAACAAGGTTGCAATATTAACTTTAATGCAGCTGAAGCACAGGGGTGAAGGATGGGGATTCATGCACCTGCAAACACCTGAGGAAAGCTAAAGCAATACCAGCAAAAAGATTTTTGGTCAGGCAGAAACTTTCACTGAGGGAAATATTTAATTTAGACCCACACTGAAGCCACAGGGAGTATGGGGAGGTGTGGATTAAACCCCACCTGAGGTGTTTGTTCACCTGAGGAGAGCATGGGGTGTCTGCTCCAGTGGAAAGGAGGGAAGAACACACACATTGATGGCTGGCTTGTATTTGTTCATGCCCTGGGTGTTTCTGCAGTTGGTTTGCAGGAGTGAAGGACGAGCTATTCACTTGTGCACCCAGCCTGTGGAGCTGTCCTTTATTATTATGGGCAAAAAAATAAATGCACAGCTTTCACTGGAGAGTAGAACCAGGCCTGGAGGGAGAGGAGGCTGCTGAGAAGCAAGAGCAGGAAGGGGGTAGATTTGCTCAGCAGAGGTGACCTTTTGCCTGCAATGAGCCCCTTATGTCCCATTCCCTGGGGGAAGCAGGATGGAGCCCTGGCCTTGGCAGGGCAGCAGGAGAGCCTGCACCAGGGTCTGTGTGCCAGGGAGAGGCTTTGCAGAGGGGCTGTGATGCCTGGAAAGGCTGACCTGGAACAGAGACTAGGCAGAGCAAAAGGAATAAAATCTGTATTTATTGAAAGGATCCACTTTGGGCAATGCAAGAGCCTGGCAGAGGCTACACCCAAATCAAATCCAAGACGGATCCTGGTCACAGGTTTTTACATTTTTATAAGTTTTGGTTCATCTACACATTGGGGTCAATTATCCACCCACAGCCCCAGGCTATGAAGTCTCAGCCCCTGGCTTGCCCCCTTTCCCTCGCCATTGTTTCTGCTTTTTGGGTACCAGTTGTCCTTGATTCTCCAGCTAGAAAGGAATTGTTTTGTCACTACCCTGTGAAGAGAATTTACTAACACCTAATATGAAGTTTCAGAGTTACACACTAACGAGCAGAGGTTCTGAAAAATATAAAAGCTAAAACCCAAGGCATCAGCTGGAGCTCTCCAGTGCTGCTCCCCCATCCTCATTTCCCAGGCAGCACAACTCTGGGATCTGTAGTTGGACAGGGCTCAGGGCTCTGGGATGGCTCTGCAGTGGGACAGGGCTCTGGGATGGCTCTGCAGCAAGGCACAGGGGTGATACCCATGCTATTTGTGTCTCTGTTGCAGAAGATTTCTTCATGCACAGCCTGGAAGTTCCTCTCCACAGCATCCACCCAGCCAGCCAAGCAGGAGCCAGGACCTCTCCTGGTTCCCACGAGTTTTAGCCTTCTGAAAAACCAAGCAACTCTGCATACATGAACTGCCCGGACCCCCTGCCCTTCCTCCTGGACTCGGAGCACAGCAGAAGCTCGGGAGGTGGAGAACAAAGCACAGGAGCCAGGACTTCCAGCTCCTGGCACCGAGGCTCCGCATGGGATGTGGCTGCACTAAGCAGGGGCTGTTTGCCAGCGCCTGGGTGAGGCTGAGAGCCACGGGGGGACTGGTTTTGCTGAGAAACACGGACCTTGTGGCCATATGTGTGACAGCCTGAGCAGCTCTCTGGCCGTGGAGGGGACGGCTGCCTTCTGAGATGGCACCTTAGCCCTTAATTTTAAACCTTCTTTAATCAATGTTTGTTACGCTGCACAAGACAGGAAGGGGTTTGGGGGAGGGGGGAAAGCAAGGCAGGTTAGAACAAACCCTTTAAGCATCACTGTTCTCTGATTTCTCTCTCCTTTTCCCTCCTCGGTTTGGAGGGCACCCTGACATTCCACCGTGGTTGTGGAAGCATGCAAGGGTTGGGGGTGGAAGGGACTTCAAAGGTCCTCTGGTCCAACCCCCTGCCATGGGCAGGGACACCTTCAGCTGGACCAGGTTGCTCCTGGCCTTGAATATTCCCAGGGATGGAGCATCCCCCACCTCTCTGGGCAACCTGTGCCAGTGTGACACCACCCTCCGTCTAAGGAAAGGTCCTTATATCTAATATATCCTCTTTGAGTTTAAAACTATCAACCCTTGTCCTACCCCTGCTTTAAGGTTTGTCCCCATCTTTCCTGTAAAGTCCCAGAGTGGGATGGAGGGACAGGAGCAGGGAACTGCTGATCACCACCAGCTCACCACTGATCCTGGATGGAGCAATGTCTCCAGCATGTGGTTCTCTAAAAATGCTAAAATAATTGGAAGTGGGGTTTAATGAGATTGCTGGGGCCATACACCATAATATTCATCCAGATCTTGGTCCTGTTTAGCCCTAATTTGGTTCCTGTGAGCATTAGGTGTGGGTTTCTCTGAAGGATGCTCCTAGACAAAGGCTCTTAAAAATTGAAAGTGCTTCAAACTAGGGATTGGATGCTAAGAGGTGATTTTAGTGCATTTCCCATTTGATTGGAATGTATCCTCCAGCCCCAGCCCCTTTTTCTGCCACTGCAGAGCTGGTGTGAAAAGCCACCCTGGAGCAGTTCCCAGTCCCCTTTGATGGAGAGAGCAGCACCCTTGGGAAGGGGATCCTGGGCTCAGGGCTCTGTTTATTCAAATTATTATTTATTATCTGGTGGTGCTGCCACCGTGGGTGACTGTTTGAGACTGCCAAACTTGCTGAGATAAAAAGTGAGGTACAACAAGCCCCTTCTCCCCAGCCAAAACCCCTAAATTCCTTCCCCCTTCATAACTGTTGACAAACCTTTGATCACCCCCCCCATCACTGTCCCAATTCCTTCAAAAGTTTCGAAGCACAATTTTACCTTTGAACTGAGGGAAAAATGTAATCCTGCAATAGACTTGGTTATTTTTAGCCCTAACACATAGAACTATTAAAATGCTCTGGGTTTGATTGTTGGCTTCATGGTGCAGAAGTCTCCCCTTGGACTAATGACATTGTGTATTTCCTGATATTTCAAAGGAAAATATTTTTTGTAAGTTATTTTCTCCCACTGTATATCAGAACCATTGGGGAAAAGTCGCATTCTTTAGTTCCCAGCCACAGAAGCCTTTATAAAAATGTTCCTTTTAGATGCAATGGCTGAAGCACTACTTGGAAAGAAAGTGTTGGATGCTGCTGGCTGCTCTGTGGGAACAGGTATTGTTACCTTGGATTAAAACTCTGCACTCAAGTAGATTTATTCTGTTATTGTACTGGCCTTCCAAGTTCCCTTCAGTCTGCAAACCCTACAGAGGAAAGAGACATTTTTCAAGGACTACCAAGTTTTCATAGCACTGAAACAGTTTCCAACTGCTGTCCTCTCTGAGCTGCATGCTTTGGTTCACTAATCTGAATTCCAGTCCCCGCTGGGTTCCAACCTTCCCTCCTTGGAAGGAAATAACTTTCAGAAAAATGCAAAGGATGGAGTCCTGGACACAGTCCTGCACATTTGCTCTGGCCACAGAAGCCTGGGCACTTTCAGCTGTCCCAGAGCTGCTGTGGCCCTGGGGAGCAGAGATAGGTGTGACCAGACCTGGCCAGGATGGAGTGTGTTCCAGCTGCACTGTCTGTTCTCAGTTTTAAACAAACTGTATTTAAATTTGTTAAATAAAATGATGGTTTCTAAGAGCCAGAATACCCTGCACCTCCATTACAGACACAGGCTGGTGTTTCTCCCAGAGCTCAATCCTGGGAGTGGCATAGGAGGCAGCGACTCCTGGGAGGTTCTGAAGGATTCACAGCTCAGGTTTGATCTCTTCCTTTCCCCAAGGAGGCTGCAGCTCCTCTGTGCCTGGAGCTGGTGAGTTCAAAGAACATTGTGTTTACCTAAATCCCCAGTTTCTCTTTAGAGGGACAAAAAGAAAAAGGAAATCAGGACCCAAGATCCCAGAGCAGCTTTAAGGAGAAAGCAGGGATGAGTTTTTCCACTTGAAATCCCTTTGCTTCTACCCCAGCCAAAATCTGATCCCTGCTTGCTTTCTAAGGGGGAATTTCATCTTTAGGTGCTTCACATGGTGAGCACTGGTGGAGAGGCAACTGCAGGACTCACTTCTTTTCTCCTCCTTGGAAATTCTCATTCCTGCCTGGCCCAAAATATAATGACACATTTGACAGAAGACAAAACACATCTCACTTTTTAAACTTTTTTTTTTCCTTTTGAGAGAGAGACGACCTCCATAGTAAAACTTAAGTGGAAAAAAAAAGCTGAAATTAAAAGTCACTTGACAACCACCTTGCCTTCCAACAAGGGAACACATAATGGCCTTCTAGCAGAGACTTGCTAAAATCTGCCTCAAAGCACACCAAAATGGTTTTCCACACCTGATTACTCACATGTTCACCAACTATTTTCTCCCTACCTAATTATAAAAACAAGGAGGCCAGCGATAGCACATTGTGATAGTCCCTGGAAAGCTGAGCTCAGCTTTCAGTTCAGATGGCTTCAGTTCTTCCTCTCTCTCTCTCTCACCTGCCTCCAGCACCTTTTCACTCCCCCACATCCACCAGATGGTCCAGAGCATGCGCAGCCATCCGGGCTGGGGGCCTCAGTAGTCCAGGGAGATGAGCTGCTGCATCCATCCATCCATGGAACAAGGGCCCTGCTTCCTCTGGCTGTCCTCTCCTCTAACTCACTGCCAGAGGGCAAATCCTTCCCCTGGCTCTAGTGGAGATTAGCATGCCCAAGTGCTGAGCCCTCAGGTCTCCAGACATGCAACCAGAATACTCAGGATGAGCCAAACTTGGGAAAGCAGCTCTCAATCCACGTACTGGGTCCGTCCCAAATAAGGGATGTCCACGGACTGGATGATGCGGCCGGCCGTGCGCTCCTCAAAGATGACAATCTGCAGGGAGACACAAAACGCCTTCTTACAGAGCCTGGGGGGCTTAAACAAGCTTAGGAGGAGGGGAAGGAAGCACCATTGAAAGAGATCAGTCACTGTGGGTCTGAACACACCATGTGGTTGGTGCAGGGATGAAGCAGCATCACATCAGTTTTGTCTTGATTTCCAACTTGAGGCAGAGCTGTGAGGTTCAGCTGCCATCCTTGGCTGTCAGAGCCAGAGCCAGCTTTACAGCAGCACCTTCCCTAACTTTCAGAGATCTTAGGAGATAGCACAGGCTTTCAGCTAAAGGATAATTGCTGTCCTGTGAATGTCTGGCTCTTTGGGACACGGATCTTTAACAATCCCAACAGGCAAAGAACAATCCCAGCAGAGCCTCTCTCACCTCATTGCCCCCTCTCCTTAGCCAGGGCCCAGGAAGGTAAAGTGTTTCCTGAGGTCCAATCTTCCAGTATCTTCCCAGGTTCTGCCCATTGACAAACACCACTCCTTTCTCCCAGCCCTGGAATCAAGGCAGAACACTGAATTACTGATGCAACTCTGCTGCAAGAAACCAAATCTGCTTTCACACTTGCATTCTTTCCAGACACTTTCTGCAGGTTTTCTGCTTGCTTTCCCTGTGCAAGTCCCTGCAGCCAGGAACATTTAAGCAAGCCCTGTCGAACAGGAGTGATCCTTAATGCACTCATTAAAAGGATAAAGCTTTCAAAAATGGGCAATTTGTGATTCGTGCTTGCACAGGAAATTTCTTCGCTTTGAACAGACAGGCCTTTATTCCTTCCCAAGCATGGAATATCTGCCCTCACCTCTTTCCCAGGTGACAGAAAAACTGAATTGCTGCTGGCTGCCTGATTTACAACAAATATAATTTTCCCAATGAATGGCAAAGTGAGCAGGACTGTAAGGCTGGGCACAAGGTTGGCTCTAAGGGAGGGGAATCAGAGGAGGAAGTTTAATAATATTTAAAATCTCATCTGAAGTTCTATGCAGCCTCCCATAGAAGGATGACAGGAATGCTAACTCCCACGCCATGGCCACAAAGAAGTGACTCTTTCCATGTCACACTGATGAGGCAGGAATAAAACAAGGCCCTCCTTTATTTTCTGTGCCCATTACTCCTCTGCAACTAGAAAATAGCATTTGTATGCCAATAAAAAAAGACTGAAGTGGTCACTGGTAGCTCCGCAGGGTCACTTTTCTCACAGGACCTCTCCAGACTGAACAGAATTACCTGGAGGAGACTGTCAGACCCTCAGAATAATTCTCTAAGAGGGGGAGGCTACAGACACAGAAATCAGTCAGAGCTGTTGCACAATTCTCTCTAACCAGCTTTTTAAAAATCTTGATTAAGCACTTGCCTGCAGCTTCAGGAAGGTGTCCTGTGGCTGCTGCTCTATCCACAGCCTCCCCCGGAAGAACGCCGGCCCCACGAAATAATCCGGGACCGTGCTCCAGCCAGACACGTGCTGCAAGCTGCAAGAGAGGGACAGCAGGGACACTCACACAGGACACAGGGCCACCTGCCTGCGTCCCCACCACCCACAGCCCTGGCTGGGGTACAACAGGAAGGTACCTGGGGCTGTCATTTCAACGGGAAATGCTTTTTACATTTGTGTGTGGCACCTGTGTGGTGACAGGACAAGGGGAAAAGGAGTCAGACTGAAGGAGAGCAGGTTTACATTGGATATTGGGAAAAAATTCTTTCCTGTGAGGGTGCCCAGGCTGCCCAGGGAAGCTGTGGCTGCCGCATCCCTGGAAGTGTCCAAGGCCAGGCTGGAGTAACCTGGGATAGTGGAAAGTGTCTCTGCCCATGGAGGGGTGGGATGAGAGGATCTTTAAGGTTCCTTCCACCCAAACCATTCTGGAATAAAAGCTCTGCTTCATGTTGGTCGCTGAGGATCCTGCAGATGTGCCAGGGTGCTTTAAATGTCTGTGGCTTGCTAAAGGAGACTGCAGAACTGACAGGATTCAAACCAGACATGCCTGCCACAGCTCCTGTCGAGGAATACAAACACACCCTTGGAAGTGTGCAGTAATTAGGGGAAATCTGACTTTATTTACCTGTAGCAGCAATTTGGGAGCAGGGCACAAGCAGAAGAAGAAATAAGGAGAGCAGAATCCCAGAGAAGCCTTGAGCTTCTGTCAGAACATGCTCCCTCCAGCCCTTACAAACTGCATCTCTTGGACTCGGGGAAGTTATTGATCCAGTGCAGCCTGGCTGCTACTGAATTATTCAACTAAAAGCCTGTGACAGCTCCTTTCACAACACTCCTCTCCCTCCTCCCCGAGGGGACTGTGAGCTGATTGTGTTTCAGTGCTGCTGGTCAGCAGCCAGGAGCTGAGGCTAGTGGTGACTAATCTTGCTTTTGTTTGGCCATGGCAGCTCACTTGCTTTAATGCTCCTCACTGGAAATATTCCTCTAACACCCTGCAGTCCAAAAGGCTGTGAGTTACCCCATCAATAACAATCCTCCAGGTAGCCCCTCAGCACCTGGTAAACCTGTCCTTAGGCATTTCAGAATGTGGACTTTTTTCCTTTTAAAAGCCATTTTAGTTTAACGTGGCCTCTCTCCTTCCCTCCTACACAAAATGGGGCAGCTGTGATGTCTTGGATGCACAAAAGTTGCTTTCTGGTATTAAAAACATCACTGGAAAGAGTGTCTCTGGATTGTGGCCAGAGTCCATAGGGCATCTGCTGCCTGAAACATTTGCTGAGGTTTTCTCTATGTGCTGACAGAGGCTCTTCAACATCCCCCTGCTAAATTTCCTTCCTTGAATTTAAGCAAAACAACATAAAAGAGAGGGAGCCATCTGGATTGTTAATGCACTATCAGTAGCTTTCTAGAATTAATCCATCCCTTGCCAGGCTGAATTACTAAATATATCAGCCAGATTGGTAATTTGCAGAAAGACCCAAAATTTCCACCATGTGGGTGTGAGGGGATCCTTCCCTTTGGGTAAGCCTGGCTTTTGCCTACCTGATCTAACCCTGCTGCAAGGAAACCTTTAAATCCTGCACAGTGGGATTAGATTTCTCCCTAAGTGATGGTATGGATCAGCTGGCACCAGTTCCTGCACTATTTCAGGCAAAAGTATCAGCAAGGAACACATCAGTGCAAAAATCCACCTCCCCACTGCCACCTCAGGTTGCCTCATTTAGCTGCTCCCTATTAGACACAGCACTGCTGGAAGGTTTCAAATGAGGAAGGGAAAAAAAAAAGATAAAATCCCACAAACCTTTTCATGAAGGCAGGTTTCATCTCCAAACTGTAAATCTTGAAGTTCCTCAAGGGGGTTTTATTCAAGAAGACATCACCAATTAAGCCTGCAAGAGCAATGGGGGTAATGAAGAGCTGAGGAGCAGCTAAAGCTGATGGATTTTCCTATTTGAATCTGAGGAAATCTGAATCTGAGCAGGAGATGGAAAGCAGCCACGTTCTGCAATGGAATTAGAGTCCATATGGTCCCACTGCTCATCCAGATTGAGTGGGGAGCATCACTAAACTCTGGCCTCTCCTTTCTCTCCTTTAACTCACCAGAACACACTGGGATGTCCTGGCACAGGCAGCAGCTGGGGGCTGTTGGGGTTTAGTGAGCTGACCATGCATAGATTTTTTTAAAGCAGTCAATCCCTTCCCCAACAGGCACAGCAAAACATAACAGAGCCAGCAGCAATGCCCAGGGCTGCTCCAGGGCTTTTCACCATGGGATTTTAAGGCACCTTAATAAGTCATTCACCTTCAGCACCCTTTTGTTCAAGTTGCTCTCCCTGAAGCAGGTAAAGCCTGGGTGCTAGTGCAGCCTCCTAATCACAGGACTGAGGTTTATGCAACTTTTCTGCACTAAATAAAATCGATACAGTCATGTGCCTAACTCCATTAATCTATTTTATAGAGCTTTTGCACATAATGCCCCACTAAAATAGAATCAACCCCTTCCAGCTCCACCACTGTGTGTGATAGGCTTGAGCATTTCAGTCAATTCTGTTGAGGGATGCAGTTCCCTCCCCCTGACACTGTGTGAGCTTTTAAATGGTGTGATCCTTCAATATCAACCCCTCAAGGGAAAACACAGATTAAAAAAGGTATTTTCCTTCCCTCCCTGTGATAATATGCTCACAGAGCAAGAGAAAGGGAGCTGAGCATCACCTAGGAAACCTAGAGCAGAGCAAGATTCATTGATAGCCCTGGCTTTAGCTGCACCCTCATAAAATAAACCTCAGTGCAGGGCCCTGAGCAGCCACTGCCTTTCCTCTGCTCACTCCACAGGAGCTGAGGATGTTTTTGAACACATTCCCTCCCTCACCCCATTTCCCACCAACTCCCAGTGCTGACCAGCACCACGAGAGCTGTGCTGGGCCCTCAGCTGGTCCTGTCCAAAGCACACAGACAGTTCTGAGAAGTCTCTGGAAGATGTGGGAGCACAGAACCAGACCCACCTTTCCTCTGCTCGTTCAGTGCCAGCCCGTAATTGACTCGCCCACGGTTCTCTACCAGGAGCCTCAGCTGCCTGAAGCCCTGCTAAAAACAAACCAGGAGAAGCATCAGCTGCACCAGCCTCAGCAGAGGTGCTCAAGGGGGAAGTGGCACTGCTACCTTTGGCAGCTGCAATTCATAAATTTACTTTCAAGTTCTCTACAGCAAACAGTGAGGAACTTGCAGCCTTTGCACAGATTTCTGGGTTGTTTTGTTTGAACTCTTGAATTTTTAATTCCCAATTTGACAGCACCCACAGAGCCAGAAACGGAGTTTGACACAGGAGTTTGACACAGGACAGGCTTGTGCCAAAAACTCTCCCACAAGCCCTAAGAAGAACCAGTGCATCCACCCCTCACCTGCTCCTACAGCCTCTGTTGAAATGTGCTCAAAGTGTTCTTAGTGCCAGCTTCTGCCAGGGTGAAACTGCTCTCAGACCTAAACAGACACATTCTCCCTCATTTAATTTGAGAACTAAAAGCCTCCAAAGCCCCTTCACACCTGCTTTGTGCTAAGGAAGATGAAGCCTGCATGGATCTAATCTGCAATAACAGGGTTCAGGTACTCAGAGTCCTGGCTGTGGTAAGAGGGCTGGCAAATTTTGTGCAGCAAGGGCTACAATAACTTGAATTTTCTCAATGGAAAAGCATTCAGGCCCCACTTTTCAATCACAAATGGTAACTTGGCAGTGAAATCTCACTATTTGTGTCTGATTAGGGTACCAAGCTAGTCTGGGTTAGGAGGAGGTGCCTTTCTGAGACTTCTCCCAATTTGGTGATCTTGTTATCCACACCCTGAGCAATCCCCAGCAGTTACCTGTCCCTCAGGAATGGAGAGCTCCACTGTGTTGTAGTCCAGCTCCCCCACATACATGGTGTTAACAAACACCTGCAGAACAGAGCACAGGAGACCAGAGCAACTGCTCATCAATTATGTCACAATCACATCACTCCAGCTGGATTTGGGGAGGAAACTGTCTTTGCTTGAACCTACAACTCAAGTGTCTGTAACTGTGTCACTGTCAGCACAGGTGGGAATAAAATAATCAAAATATTCTCAGAACATTCAACATTCTGATGTTTAAAGATGCTGTAAGTTTTAGCAGGCTGGAACTGGAAATTTAATTAAAAGTGATAAAGGTTTGGGGCTTAGCTCAGAAAGAATCACAGAACTAATGTAAAATTTTGTATTTCCCCCCCATTTCCTGCCTCTCTGCCCAGACCAAAGCATTTCCAGCCAAGCTGAGTGAGTCCCCAAGGAGCCCCTACCTGTGCCCGGTCCCGGACGTGGTCCCTGGTGTGCAGGTGGCCCCCCCCAAAAATGACAGTCTCATAGAGCACATATCCATAGGGCTGCCCAATGCTGTCATTCAGGTGCAGATTCTCCATGTTCACAGGAAACTCTGACTTAATGGGCTGCAGGGGAGAAGCAAATTGAACATCAGCAGTGGCCTCTCACACCGACAGACCCTGTACAGGCAGCTCAGCTAAGGCAGGTGCTCCACTCTGCCACAGGTGAGAGCCCCCCGAGCTCTGGTCCAACCCAAAATCCCTCCTGACCAAAGTACCAAAAAAGGAGCCAAGGACTTGCAAAACTGCAATTCCAAGAGAACAGAAGTAGCAGTGGAAAAGGTGAGATAAAAGATTTGCTGCTTTTGCATATCCTTGGAAAAAAAAAAAATCCCCCAACCTCATCCTTGTGGGATAACAAGGCAGAGCACAAACTGCCTTTTGCACCTACAAGTTGATGCCTTTTAGGTCTGGGATGCATTAAGAGGTGTGAGTACCTGTAAAAGCACTGGCAACACATCCCAGAGAGAGATGTACTGGTGCAGCAGGATGGCACCATAGGAGGCCTTGCTTTCAATCATGGGGGGCAGAGGAAGGGGCTGGCCTGGGATGCAAAAACAAAGATGGAACAATGATTTCAGACAACACAAATTCAAGATCTCTCCAGACCTCCTTTGGTCCTCCCATCCTTAATTCCCAACCAAGCAGAGCCCCAGGGCTCCAGCAGAAGGGCCAGTTTAATAATTCCCTGATTTCCCAGTGTGGGTGGAGCAGTGCTGGGGGTCCTGGGTTTGGAATTACCAATGACCATGCTGAAGAGTTGTCGTAGCTTGAAGAATTTGGATGTGTAGTCCCCAGCTTCTGTCAGCACAGCATCATAATCTGGGAAAGCAGAAAAGCAGCACATGTTTTAAAAACATAAAGCAGCTCTGGGATGGCTTCATGCAAGAAATAAAAGCTCCAGGCACAATTTTCATGGCATTGTCTAAAGTATGGAAATCTCTACACTTTAATCTGAATGAACATCACTAAACAGCCACAAAATTTCTTAATTTAGAGAAGAACCATTCACACTTTCAGAGATCTAATTTGCACATATCCAGAATTTCACACAGGATAAAGTCAACAATTAACCATTTTAACCACGGGCTGTTGGGATGAAAAGAGATTTTGGGTACAATTTGACTTGGTAAAATTAAAAAATGGTGTCTTGGATCACGATCTCTCCCTAGAAAGAAAGAGATACCAATTCATCATCTGTGACACCTCTATTTACAATTCAGAACGAGGGAATCCCCCACTTCCTAGAATGGGCTGGGAATTGGAAATACTCATGTAAGCCCCTTTTAGACAGGAATTTACTTCTGAGCTGTGCCCCACCTCATCTGTCCAGGACAAAGTGGTTGGGCTGGTCACTTCTCAGTGTTCTGGTTACTGTCACCAGCCCAGGGCAGTCAGAGCTGCACAGGCAGGGCAGTGACAATAAACTCACCATAACTGGTGACATCTGACTTGTACTCATCAGCTTCCAAAGCCCCGTTCATGAAGCCAAAGTTGGTGCCTCCATGGAACATGTAGAGGTTGATGGATGCTCCTGTTTTGAGGATGCTTGCTACAGTATTCACCATCTCTGCAAAAAAAGGGCAGTGCCAGGGAGGCCACAGACCACAAATCTGGGCCAGGAATTCAATTCAGACAAGCTCTGTCATTCCAGTATCACAGTGATTTGTATTGTGATTTGCATCAGTAAGGGACAGCACACCTACTGATGCATTAATACATTCAAATAATCCTCTCCTCCAGGTGAAAGAGGGTAAAGCTCACAGCCTCCAGCAGGAATTTTGCTTTTAAGAAGAAGAGTTGTAAGGACTCCTCAGTCAGACTCCTAAACCGAACACACTAATGACCCAATTACAAAGACAATTGCAGGAGGATGAGAGTCGTTAAAGGAGTCTTGTATAGCTCAGTTTTCACTGCTCTTTAGATGCCCTGGGGGTTTGTTTTTTTTAGTAGTAGCCTTCTAAATGAGCTTTTAAATCAGGGAGAAGGTGCTGCACTCACAAAGGGGTGAGATTCACCACAAAAAGTTCTCCAAGAACAGCGTTTGGTGCTCACCATCTGCATCAAAGACATAGTGAGGGCCTCCCCAGTTATCAAACCACCCAGTCCAGTACTCCATCACCATCTTTGGCTGGTCTTTCTGTCAAGAGAAAAACAGAGTTAAAATGGATTCAGGACAGTCCTGCAGTCACCCCTTTTTTCTAGAGAAGCATTGTTCAAATCCAGTGTGGTGATGTGGTTTTACAGGAGTGTTTTCTTCTCAACATGCACAGACAAAAAGGCACCTGAGCAGCTCTGGGCATGTGAGGTACAAGGAGCTGTGGGCCAACAATGCCCAGAACAGGCAAGCAAAGCTTTGTGCCTCTGCTAGTCACAAAGCACAAAGCACAGAGCACACACCCAGGTGCCATCAAACACTTCTGGATGCTGCTGTTTGGGAGAGCAGTAGCAAAGGGACAAACCAACTGTCAGTGTTTAGTTCCTGCTAGAAACACACATTTATAAATGTCTGCTTATCTGCTACAGCACTGCCAGCTGAGAGCTTGCAGGTGCAGGGCAGCCAGTGCTTGCCAAGGTACAGCAGCAGACCTGAGCTGCTTTAATGCCTTTTTAATGCTGCATATGGTGCTGGCAGGGAAGATTTTGCAGGAATTAGGTCTTCATTAAAGGCTCTGCACACAGAGCAATTCTTCCCATTTGTCAGTGCCTGCCAGCTCCCTGAGCTCCTGCAGGATCCCTCCTGTCCCCATGGCATGGGCAGGGCAATGTGTCCTCAGCCTGGCTGCCCCTCCAGCCTCCTGGGATTTATTTCCAGGCAGTTTTGCCCTCTGTGTGACAGGGGTTTTGTCTGATGCCACAGGATTTGGCTGAGGTAAGTGGCATTAAGGAAACTCATGTTTCATTAGAAAAATACAACTGCCTGTAATCATCTAAACATTCCAGCTCTTAGAAATCTATTTAATCAATCCATCCCCAGTGAACCAGTCACAAAAGGGATTTTATCACCTTCTAGAACAAAAACCCAAAACAAGAAAAAGATAAAACAGCTTCATAATCCCTACAACACTTCCTGTCTGGAAATTACTGTGGCAAAGGAGGAGCTGCTCCTTTGGAGGGAAGGTGCCACCTTCTGTTCGTCTGGTTAGGGGAATTTTGGAAGACCTAAAGGAGGTGAAAGCACTTCCAGCAGAGCCTCTTTTGCCAGTAGAGGAAAAGAAAACGAATGAAAGCTGAAGGATTGAACATCCAGCATGCCAGCAGAGCTTCCCTCCACAGCCAAGGGAAGAGGTGAGGAGAGAATTGATCAGGGCTGGGGCAGATCCCAACTGCTCACATCGTTCATTTGGAGCTAGCAGAGCACAGGAAAAGAGGACAGAGGGTGTAAAGAGAGAGATGACCTGGCACTAACCCCAAAACTTGCCATTCCCTCACCACTCCCTCAGCACAATCAGGACACTGCTCACACCAACTGCTCATTAGGCATTAATTAACTCCCTCCCTGATGCACACCTCTGACAGCACAAAGGGTTAAAAATGCTCAAGTGACACACTAAAGCTTTATCACTCTACCCTGAATGAGGCCCTGGAGATGAACACCCATCACAGACACACCATCAGCAGTTCGCAAAAAGCACCCAGAGCATCAGGGTGAAAGACTTTGGGGAAAGATTGGAACTTCAAGAGAGAGGTCTGACAGTTGTGCACTGGGATGCTCTGGGTACCAACACTCAGAGAAGTCTAACATCTATCAGCCAAACACAGGGCACAGCTGCATGAAAAGCCTTTTAGTATGTGCTGGATAACAGGATATATAAATCCTCCTTCCCTGATTCCAGAAAGCTTTGGCCTAATGAGAAGAAAGCCCCAAACCAACACACAAATCCCAAACAGAACATCAATGCCTCACTTCTAGTGCTGGAAAATATGGATGACCAAAGTGTTTCTGCACCTTACCTGTACTGTGTCCAGGTATTTCAGCAGCCCAGGCTCCAGTTTCTGAAAGTTAACAG
Source organism: Toxostoma redivivum (assembly GCA_013397375.1). Lineage (NCBI taxonomy): Eukaryota > Metazoa > Chordata > Aves > Passeriformes > Mimidae > Toxostoma > Toxostoma redivivum. Next base: position 983,585 of record VXBI01002843.1, on the reverse strand, counting down.
TAGCCAATGCTAGTGGGAAAGGAAAAATGTATTCATTTAGACTCATCCAAAATGTCTTGGGGACCACATCTCCTTGGGCCTCAGCCTAGCAGGAGGGAGCTGAAACACCTTCTGAACCCCCAAATAACCTCCTCAGAAATTTCCCATCAAAGGCTTCACTTGGTATGCAGAATCCAAATGAACCACAGCACACAGTGCAATCCTCCCAGGCCATCTTTCAGCTCTAATGTGCAGAGATATTAAGAGAGAGAGAGCATCAGAGCAGCTCCTGGGGTGTCACCAGCTCTAATTAGAGCCTGTAAAGCACTTGGAGAGCCTCACTTAAAAGGCTTAGAAAGTCCTGTCTGGATGGCACACGGCTCTCCCAGGCTTCAGCTGCAGGAATCCCTTCCCAGGCAATATCCTACAGCTTGTCATGACTGTGGGGGTGAGTGAGAGCAAGCACAGGACAAGAGAAGCACAGAGAACTGCAATTGGAAGAGCTCTCAGTGCTTCTGCCCATGCTCAGGCTCTGGAGGGGGAACACCTGCCTGCAGGACAGGAGACACTCAGCTGGGATCAGTGTCCCAGCCCCTGGCATGCATTTTAACCATTTTCCTATCTCCCAGCTGATATTTCTCCCAGACAAACTCTGCAAACACAGCAGTGATGATGTGATTCAGAATTAAAATCTGACTTCCAACAAGAGAGCTGGTATCAAACCCAGCCCCAGTTGTGTCAGGCAGAGCACTTCAAACAGAATATTTACAGAAGAAAAAGCTCACTTCTCACTATTTATACCTTGATTTTGATAGGCTGACCTATGTAGTGCGCTGAGCTGAAGAATTCAGCACACAAAACACAAAAGGAGAACAAAATAAAACGTGGATTTAGCATTGATGTAATACATTAGCTGGCAATTCTGAAGAAGAACATGCCCAGCTCTGCTTTTCATGCAGATTTACAGCACACCATGGAAAAGAGAACCAGTCCCCAGAGCCTTATTCATCCTTCTCATGGGATGTCCTTCCCCCACACACCCACAAGACATCCCACCATGGTCCTTGAGCCACAGCCTGGAGGGACAGAGAGGCTTTGTCACCCAGAAGGCTTTAGCAGGTCAGCCTGGGATTCTTGGAATCAGATTGGTTTGGGATGGAAGGCACCTCCAAGCTCATCCCATCCCACCCCCTGGAAGGGCAGGGACACCTTCCACCAAGATCCAAACCCTGTCCAGCCTGGCCTTGGACACTTCCAGGGATGGGGAGGGATTCCTGCCTCTCCTGCAGCCCCTTCCTCACCACCCTGCTGCTCTCCCACTTGGAGCCCTGGTTATCCACACATCACATCAGTGACAGATTGTTGTGACATCCAAGAGCTCCCAGCAGAACACGCTGGAAAAGGTGACTCTGAAGGAGAAGGAGCTCTGAGGCTGCCAACATTCCCTCAGGAGAGGAAAGCAAGGCAGGGATTTGCACACCAGTCCTTCTCCTGGCAGGCAGAGAGTGACTCTGTGTGGTCACAGCTGAAAACTGCTGCAAAACAATCCAAAAGACAAGATCACTGTGCTGGTGAAGGCCTGCGACTTCAGTTAATGAATTTATTCCTCTCATACTGACATGGAAAAGCAAAAAGAGGGAAAAAATAAGGGTAAAGTCTTGCCCTTGAATCATCTCCATGCCTGAGATTAGAAATGTAACATTATTTATGACTGAATGATAACAGGAGCACTCAAAGACTGTACCCTGCAAACACTTAATTTGGGGGAGCAGTGACACCTCAGGCAATTGGCAGGGACAGAGGAGAGAGCAGAAGCCAAGGACAGAGTAAATTCCAGCTGAAATTACCTGAAATTCTGAGAATCAGTGCCCTAAACAGTCAGTTGAGGGCTCAGTGAAACTCAAGCAGCTGCACCTCCATTTCTTCACATGAAAAAGGAAGAGGTGCTAAGCAGCATTTAAAAATTTATTAGAATTACACTTTATGAAAGGGAAATGGGCATCCTTCTGTATTCCACACATCTGACACCCTCCTTTACCCACTTAAGGTTTCACACCCCAACATAAACTTGCTGAGAAGATAATGCTGCCCCACAAACTATTGCTAAATTTACTGCCTAAATGTAAAATTCAAAATCAAGGCTTTAATGGACCTTTTTTCTTCTCTTTCTAATTGCAAAGCATCTACCTTAGGAACGAGTTATTACTGTTAGTAATTGCTGAAGAACTTGTTTAATAGATATTGAAATGAAGCAGTAAGTAGCATTTTCAGCCTTGTAGTCTGGTGAAACATTAAGAAATGCTGGCTGCTGCCATCTCTTGACTCAGTGGGAAGTCCAGATGCCCAACCCTTCACACAGTGTTAACTTTACATGGAAAATAAACCACTCTAAACCCTTCTGGGAAGTGTCTGGGTTTGTCCTGGCTGCACCATCCAGCCAAGGGGTCCCTCCTACCACAAGAAGAACATCCTCAGTGGGTGCACAGGTGAATTAAAATCCTGCTTTCCTTCCAAAGCCACGTTCCCCAGAGACCACAGCCTTCCCTCACCTCTACAAGCACTCACCTCCTTCCACCAAGCCAAAGGACAGCCCATTCTTGTTGTCTGAGGTCATCAGCAGCTCCACAATCCCTCTGCTTAACAGGGCCTAGGTTAAAAAGAGAAAAAATCATTGTGTTAACAGAGTTTAACGTTTCCCAGGATATTAAAGCACTACAGTATCACCTTCTGTGGGGATAGCCTGCAACTGGCAGTGCCTTGTAATGAAAAATTATCCCTGTGACATCTTCAATTCCTCCTGAAGCTTCTCTGCCTACTTTTCCAGCTTAAAGACAAGTGGAAAAATCTTATTTTGTTTTAGAAAGCTGGATTGGTTTCTCACTGATGCATCCAACTTCAGGATTTTAGCTTCTGAGATCAATGTAATAAATAGCTTCACTGCTTTCATCAAAAGAGGGATTCAAGTGGAAGGAGGAAAGGAAAAGCAGGCACTGACTGCCTGACAGTGGAAGCTGAAAAGAGGGAAGAGCTGATTCTCCAAGGAATGCCATCACAGGACAGCTCAGCTGAGCTGAATGCTTTTCAATAATCAATGGTTTTAGTGGTTCCAATATTCCAGCACTAGAGGAAACAGCACTCCAAGGTTTTAAAATCCACCTGCACACACGAGGTTCCTCCCATCAGGATTGCTCTCTTGCAGCTGGTTCTTAACAGAAGAGTGGCTGATGTTTGGAGGAGAGATCAGGAAACCTTAGTTGTTAATTAACCACTCATTTCACTGTACCTGCATTGGAAGTCACTCCTCCAGCTCCCAGGAGCTCTGAGAACAAGGCTTCAGTCCCTTCAGTCTGAATCACTAACTGTGAAATGTGATAAACCCTTTGTTTATTGTCCCTGCCTGCACAAAGAGCACACCTGGGCATGGTCTGCATCAGAGAAACCTTGCAACACAGAATCTACAGACAAACCCAACCCATCTCCACCAAATTTATCATTTATCACCATCACCTGAACAGATGATGGATTCAGACAAAATTCAGCTGTGAGGGACCTGGAATTTCTAACCAATTTTACTAAGGTAATTCTTTGAGCACTGCATTAATGCTAAGTTTTTTCCCCTCCTTTTGTGTGTAAATGCAAAATGGAGGAGCAGCAGAGCTGCCACACATTAAACACCTCCCAGAGTGCAGCAGAGAAGCAGGAATAGAAGCTCAGTTCTGTGTGGGAAGGGTCATGTCAATACATCCTTCCACTTTTAGGAAGGCAAAGGCACTGCACCCAAGAAGTGAGGTAAGCACAGGGATTTGAGGTTTTGTGTGAGTTGTGGGTGTTTTTTAATGAGTTTATTAATTCCAGAAAGATGCAACTTGGCCACAGATGCTAGATGTGAATGAATCACCTTGCCACAAACCAGAACAAAGACTCGGAGCCCCACCTCACATTAGATCCCACTCCAACCAAAAACGTTGCCCTGCAAGTCCTGCTTTCCTTCCCACAGTTTCACTTCTAACCACTATTCTACACTGCCTCAGATGCAAACTGCACACAATCCCAGAATATGATGAAACAGCACTGTAAAAATACACCCACAGGCCTGGCAGGGCAATCTGTCCTGACAAGTCTGGAACAGCACAAGCTCTTTCCTCAGAGCCATGAAAAGTAAGGCCAAGCCTGCAGCTGCTCAGACCCCCAGAGTCTCTGTGCCCCCTTCATTGAGGGCTCTGAAAGCCACTTGCTTGGCATTATCTCTAATTTGTTTGTATACACACTTCATATTTAACCTTGTAAGCAGAGTTAAATCACAGCATGAGATGGAGTTGGTGCAGGAGCTGGCACAGCCCTAAGGAGATTAGCACTCCTGCCATGGATATATTTGTTTGAAGAGCCTCTGGACACCCTGAGCCTCAGGGTGCAACTGGGGTACCCAAAAGGATTCAGAAGGATCCTATAATCCTGTAGCAGAAGAGCAAGACTGGATGGGTGACCCCCTGACATGCAGCAATACCTTTAACCATGCAGTGAGAAGAAATTAAACAACAATCCCTGTGAGAGACATGCAGATCTCATTATCTGCCTGCCCTGCACTGGTGCTGGGGGCAAACAAACAGGTCAGGCTGCTGTGAGATCCACCAGGACAATCCAGCCCCCCTGGGCAAGAGCCAACTCCTTACCACTGACTCAGAGCAGCCAGGGAACAGTTTAATTTCTTTTTGACAGGGGTAAAGGAGGCATTAGGCAAATGAACCTGCCTGATGCTGAGCCCCAGATTACACAAGTTTAGGAGCGTGCTGGTGACTTGTTCACATCAACTGTTCTGCCAGGAAAGTAACAAAGGGAAACCTTTATCAAGTATCATCTAGGAGAGGCAAAACAGGAGCTGCAGGTGAGAGCTTCTTCAAGGCAGCTCTGCAGTACAGACACTCCCCAGCTTCCTATCACCCTCCTCTCTGGAGGACATAAGAACACAGATTTATCAGCACTGAGAGGGTCATGTGCCAACTCTTCCACTCCTGGAGGAAATATCCAAGGAAAATGCAGCTGGTGCTTTCAAGAGTCTCTCAAACCACACTCAAAAGTTACACAGAAAAAAGAGAACACTGCAAGGAAGGTGATTTATGGGAGAGATTGACACAGAAACAAGTAAAAGTGCCACCATTACCATTTTGACATAGGTCATGTAGTTTGGGTCTTTGGCATAGGAACCGTATTCATTCTCCACCTGCACTGCAATGATGGGACCTCCTTTCTTGTACTGTGGGGGACAAAAAGGGACAAAGAAGGTGTTCACCATCATTTCTAACCACAGAGACCAAGACCACACTAGCTGGCAGGACAGATGCACCAGGGTCAGATGGACTCAGCTCCACCCTCCCATGTCCCAAACCGGCAGAGAAAATCAGCCTGTGCTGATTCCTGGAGCAGAACTGGTACCTTTGTTACTGCCTCACCCTGCTGCTGTCACACACAGCCCACATTGCCCTGTGCAGCCAATGCCACCCTGGAGAGGGACAAGGATGCTGCTTGCCTGGAGAGGGACAACAACACGCATCAGGTGATCAAAATAAGAGTCCACAGCCTCTGTGAAGCCCTTGTAGGTTGTCCTCAGCTGCATCTCGGGGTCCTGTAGCAGCCAGCTGGGGAAAAGCAGGAGACAAAGTGTTAGACACTCCTGTCCAGTCAAGCAGAGGAGTTTCACCCACTGGCATCAAGTCACACCTGGGCAGGGATCACTGGTGTCACCTGGCAGAGCTCCCAGCACAGTTGTGACATCCCGAGTTGTGAATGACACCACGTGTCCATCACCCACTTGTAAATAAATCCAGGCTCCAGTTCCCAATCTCTTCTTTTTGTTCTGCATTTCAGGCCTAAACTCACTTCATCACCTCTACCAATAATATTTCAAGGATTAATCTTATCACTCCAATGTGAATTCCCTGCATTCCCAAGGGCACTCTACAACAAAGTGCCTCTTCAAAAAATCCAATCCTTTCTCAAAACAAAGATTTCTGTAATTGTTCCCATTGTTTCTGCTGCTGATTTACAAGGCTGGGTTCTGTTTGGAGTTAAGAGAAAAAAGGGCAATTTATTGAACAGCAGAACAATATAATACTGTAATAATTTAAGGGGAATGAACCTGTATCTTCCTTTTCTCTGCAAAATGAGGCCTTAACTAATATGATTCCAAAGATCTGAAAGACTCAATTCTGCTAAATCTGGCTTTGTGGACTTAAAAAAAAATCATCTCCTCTTGAACTGGAAAATGAGAATAGTACTGTTGCTCTTTATAAGAATTTTTTTATTTGTCTGACAAAAAAACCCATGTAGGTGATGTGACAACAAGTGACAACAGATGCACTTCTCACAACTTAACCTGGAAGTGGCTTCTGGCTCTGGTCATGAGGAGCTCTGCTCTCAGAAGAAAGTCCCTGACACCTGAACTCTGATATCAAAAGCAAGTGAAAAGTTAAAATAAAAAATCCCCAAGTTTCTCCACTGAGGTTTGTGCTCTGTGCAGGTGAGGAAAACAAGTGGTAGCCTGGCACTGGCTGCACTCAGGAACCAGGCAAGTCCCAGTGCTCCCAGAGCCTCCTCCAGCTGTGTTCTTCAGGGGAAAACACAACAGGAGGCTGCAAAGGTTGTGGGGTTTCATTACTGCCAGACATATAAGGCAGATTTCTAGCAGGACATTTAAAATGGAGCTGAGATGAAGCAAATTCTTACATGAAGCTGCAAATCCTGATTGTGCTATGTAGAGTCAAGGGGTAACAGCAAGATGGGTTCCCCCAATTCTATTTTCTTGCTGTAACCATTATGCCATAAAAAAATTATTATTTTAAACACTCAAAGAAAATTAGAAGAGCTCCATAAAATAATGAGCTTTTACCTGCTTCGGGGACACAGAAAATAAATATCCCCATCAAGCAGCCAGCCATTCCAAAGCAATTCCTTTGAAGAAGTCTTGACTGTGTGATCAGGAGCTTGGGATTTGTTTATCCCTAAAGCTTCCCTGAACTGAACAATTTCCACACTCACCTGGGCAGACCCCCAAGGTCCCACTCTGAGCAGATGTAAGGTCCAGGGCGCAGAATCACCCACAGTCCATTTTTAGCTGCCAGGGAAAGGAAGGCCCTGGGGATCCAGACAGAGGAATTATTGTCTGCCTGCAGAACCCCACTCCTAATACCCCAACCACCACTGAATTTAGGTACCAAAGCAGAAGGCAATGGCTTGATGAAGCACTATAATGGATTGATTAAGTTCCCAGGACTCCAGAAGGCAGGGGAAGGAATGAGTCCCCATTGCCTGATCAAGGCACATCTGGAAATAACATCTTCACCCCTTCCCCTCCAAACAGGAATATTTCATAACAGAGCTGGCTGTGCCACACACCTTAGATCCAGGTTTTTACTGAAGTCAAACTTCCCTCTCTCCTTTTCATGCAGGTTCCATGGCACGTACCTGAAAGGCAGAGCGAGGGCAGTGAGGTGAAGGACAAGGTCTGGGATGCTCCAAGAAAACCTGAGGCCCCACTATTTTCCCACAATAAGAAGTATGGAAATACATTGTCATGGCCCACTGGAATGAATGACCAGGAGAGGGAACAGGGGGGAGGCTGGGCAGGGAGGACACTCACGTGGTGAGGGTGTTGAGGCCACACGCCCTCATTTTCAGCATCCGATCCTCCCAGTACTCGCGGGGCACTCGGAAGTAGTGCATGGACCCCCCGAAGATGCGGAAGGGCATCCCTTCCAGCAGGAACTGGGAGTTCTCTGTCTGCAAGCCCAGGCTCCTCCCCCACAGCCCCAGAGGGGTCAGCTCACTCCAGTTAAACCTGCAAGAGGAAAGGAGACATGTGAGCAGCCAGTCCTGGGGAAGGAATGTGTCCTCCTCATTGCACCTCACCCAGCAGGACCAGCTCTGACCTTCCTGCTTCTCAAGCAAGCCACACTCTTGGCCATATAGAGCATAGAGATTGTTCACAAGGCTCTAAGCCAGTTGGGAGATCCTCCCAAATGTAGATTTAAATCCATTTCACTGGCTGCTTCTTCCCTGAACCCACCCGAACCACTGCGCCACACTCTACAACTGACACTGCTCAGGCACAGAGCATGAAACTCACTGGAATCATGGATGGACAAGCTTTCACTCAATACTCACAAACACTTCCCTAACTTACAGCATTCAACATCTCCTTGCTTTGCATGGGATTTTCATGATCATTTTTTTACATGGCTGATTTCCAGATCCATGTTCCAATAGCAGCTGCATCTCAACATTGCCATCCCAAATCTCTCGGGGACTCTGGTATCTTCCAATCCAAAGCATGGAGAAAATAAAACCCCCTCACCTGTACCCTGTGAACAGAGGACCTTTTCCTCAATTTAATGAACCCCTTGGATTATATTCATCACTCAGGAGAGACTAAATCACCTGTCACCACAAACTTACCTCTGCCCACATCTCTGCTTATATTAATGCTGAAAATGTTATTTGCCAGAAGCACCAGAGCCACGGGGCCAGCAGCTCCTCGACACTTACCAGGGTGAGCACTCCTGCTGTCACAGCTCCTGAACTACTGATGGTCTTGCAAGCTCCCAGCTCACTTTGGCTGAGCCAAAACCCCATTTTACCAACAAGACACTGAGCAGTGTCACTGCCTCCCTCAGCCCACCCCAGTGGCACAGCTCTGAACACACACAGAGTCAGACAATGGCAGCTTGTTCCTTATCAGAGCCAGATGTGAGCAATGAATTCCCAGCTCCAGAAAAGCAAGAACACATTTGGGAGGAATGTCACAGTGAGAGAAGAGAGGAACACCTAAGCCTGCAGCTGCTGCCTAGGCTATGGGTAAAGCAGTTGTTAGCAGAGGGTGAGGATGCTCAGAGCTCGTGGCTTACAGGGATTGCTAACCAGCAGCCTGCCTGTCCTCTTGACAGGACAGGGGGACTAAAAGGAGCTAAATCTAAGGCTTGCAGGGTACTGCATGGGCTGGCTGACAAGCTCAGAGGGTACCTGAGTAGCACAGCATTCTCACAGGGCTCTGAAACAACCGGCAGCAGGCAGGGGTAATACCTGGAAAAGGAAGCCAGATTAGATATTCACTGCCTCACACAGATTGTCCAGCCCTTCACAGAAACAGAGCTGAGCAAGGAGATTGTGGTGTATCAGAAGGTGGGGTGATAACAACAGTTCATGATGATAGTGCAGCTCAGGTAGGAGAAATGAGTACAAAACACCAATCTGCCACATGTAAAGCATGACTGCCTGAGTAAGAACAGGACTGGAAATGCTCATCTATACGATAAACACAGCCAGAGAGTGATGACATGAGGCTGGGAAATGGCAGCACTGCTCCCAAGGAACTGTTAGAAATTCCAGCAGCAAGGGAAAGAGTCCTCAAGCCCCAAACAGAACATCCCATGGCCACCTGCCCCTCTGTGCTGCTAAATTACAGACTGTAACTTTGGCAAACCAAACCAGCAGTTACATCTACTCCTATTTTAGGTGGAGAATCAGAGGTGGGAAAAGTTCAACGGTGTCTGGAGATGCAAAACTCCAATTTTTGAAGATTAGGTTGGAAAAGAGTTTCCAAGTTGTTTCTGAGCTAGGTAGAGCCCTAAACTACCCCTGCACACAGAAGTGCTGCTGACTGGTGCCAGAATGAAGGCTGTGCTCAGGAAGCACACACAGCCAGATAAAAATAAACTAATCACTTAAGATCATCTTCTTAATCCCAGGCATAACTAACCTGGCACATTCCCATCAAGCTTCCTACTTTAAAACTCCACAGCTCCAGTGTTTTTTCTCCCCAAGAAGGGCTGGTAGGAAGCTCCCAGGCTCCCAATATTTTCAACACATTATCTTAGATATCCTGAAACTCACATTTCTCGTTAGGATCTGCTCAAGTAACCTCAGGAAGAAACACTTCTGTGACTCAGCAGAGTTCATCCTGTTACCCTGAGCTGGATTGCCAGAGTTTAAAGTGTACCTGGGCTCTGTACTTCCTCCTGAGAGCAATTTATAGCTCCCAGGAGATGTTTTTAACTCAGTTCTATAAGGACAGAACAGGTTGTAAATAATATATATTTTTTTACTTTGTGAAAGGTTCCTGGCCTTGGAGCAGCCTGGGATAGTGGAAGGTGTCCCTAGCCATGGCAGGGGGTGGGACTGGGTCATCTTTAATATCCTTTCTGACCCAAATTCTAAAATTCCATGATTCTGTGATTTCATCTCTGCTTCAGAGAAGTCTGTTTTGCAAAAACAAAAAACAACCATTCCATTAACAACTAACCCCAGAGTAGAGACTCTGAAGTGGGATTGGATGAGTTAGCCCAATAAGATGGAATAAGCCTTTGTAAGATGAAATCTGAAGTGCAAAATACAACACATGGAAAGTCCCAATTAACTTCTGGATCAAACAGCCATGCTGTTCATGCCTGTGAGACACAAATGTGGCTGAAGTTCTCTCTGCTAGGGAGATTTACCTTTGGTGTTCAACCATCTCATACCCAGCCCATCTGGGAGAAAAAGCTGGTGGAAAAGAAAACAGCCAAACCACGGGGAAAAGCCATTAAGTTCTCTGCTGATGCTGAAGGATGTGCTTCAGAGGACAAGAGACTTTGCTGCTAATCCCTAAGCTCCACTGAGACCTCCAAGAGCTTTGCTGTTTATTCTGGGCTTCCTCTGGCCAGGGGAAAGTGAAAGCTCTGAGCTGCCCTGGCTCACAACTCGCTGCCCTGCACAGCCCCTGTGCTCACAAACCATGGCTAACAACTGCAACGGTGCAGAACAGTTTATTCTGCATACAAAGGTTTATTCTGCATACAGGGGTTTGTGGATACACTCTTACAGGAGACAGATTCTGGGCTTCCATCAGGTATCAGTTTGCAATAATCCTCCCTAAGAGCCCAGGTGGCAAAAACCCAAGGCCAGCTGTGCAAGAATTTTGCTTCTAATTATGCAAAGATTTATTAAAGCTTTTCCATAGCTCTGAGGATCAGGTTTACTTCCGACTATGATTTTAAGAACCTGTTATAAAACATTCCAGCTGGCAAAAAATAACTGTATTACATCTCCATACATCTCCATGTATTCTCCAGCATGTCACTGAGGGACTGAAGAGTTTCTGTCACTTGGAAGCAACAAACATGGGATATGTTCCTCTGGGAAAGACCATGAAAAATGAACGAGATCTACACCACGTGGGATTCAAGCTAGAACCTTAAACAACTTCCTGCTACTACTGTGGGCTACAGAGGAACAGCTGCTGGTCTGGAGTGTGAAACAGGACCAGCAGCAGGAAGATGAGAGGGTTAGACTGGAGAGGTGGCCATGGGTACCGACAGAGAACAGGGACAGCCAGCCCCAGAACAGGCTGGAGAGGTGAACATGGGTACCACACTGCTCTGGGGACACAGAACAGGGAGAGCCAGCCCCAGAACAGGCTGCAGAGAGGGAAACAACGCTGGTGCGAGCACTGCAGGGAGCCCCGGAGCGATTGATCGCCAAGCGCATCATCCATCAGCGCTGCGGTGATGTAAATAAAGGCTCCCCCGAGCCAAGGTCGCAGGAGAGCGCGAGCCGAACCCAGAACCTGATTTATGGCGCTGGCAGCGGGGCTCTGCTCCGCCGGCACTTGTGGCGATGGCCCGGAGCTGTGGATATCGGGTGCACATTTATTTAAAGCCTCGGGTAAGGCCGGCACGGCGGCTGCGTTCCCCCGCGCTCCTTCCCACGCTCCCGTTCCGCTGCAGGAATGATGGGAGCGGAGGGCTGGGATGGGAAGGAACGGCATTTACCGAGCCTGCCTCCGGCCCGTTAACGGCCCGGCAGCACGCAGCGGGCACGGGCGTTAATAATTACGTTAATTACGTTAATAACCCTTCTCCCCTCCACCGGCGCCGCCGATCCCATCCATGCGCAGTTCTCCCGCCCGCGGGGCCTGCGCCCGGCGCGGCAGCGACACCCGCCCCCACGCCCGGCCCCGCCGCCCCC
>VXBI01002843.1:848837-962169 GCA_013397375.1 Toxostoma redivivum | reverse complement strand
GCCGTGCGAGGGGCAGGGGATGGGATGGGCCGGGCTGCCCTCGCCTCTCGGCGGGGACGCGGGGTCCGTAGGGCTGGGAGGGACCTTGGGGAGCAGCCAGCACAGCCCCCGGCCGGGCACGGGCACGGGCACCTGCAGCCAGCGCGCCCAGGTGGGCTCGGCGCTCTGCAGGGAAGGAGCCGTGGGTGGGCACAGACACAGCCAGACAGAGCCAGACAGCCGGGGCGAGGCTGGGCTGAGCTCTGGGGACAGGCTCGGCTCCCCTGGCACGGCGCAGAGGGGACGGGACGGGTTTGCAGCGCTGCCCCGCCAGCCCGGCCCCGCTGCTCGTGTCCATCAGCGCTCCAGGGTGCGGCCCCCGAGCCCTGCCAGCGTTCACACTCAGGGAGGAAGTGGCTGAGCTCAAGGAAAGATTTATTTGCTCTCCACTCGCCGTGCAGTGCTTGCTGCTCTCTGCCTCAGCCATCTCTACTCTTTTTCAGCTGCCTGAAGGAGCAGTAATTCCTCCTCCTTCTCTCGTCCATCAGGTGCTTCTCAGTGAAGAGAGGATAATTCAGAGAGACCAGAGATGCCTTGGCCGAGCAGAAAGAGAGACAAAGGAGCAGTAGCAGGTCTGTGCTGACATCCTGACTGATTTAGCATCTCTCATTTGAGGTTGCAGGCTATAGTGAAACTACAGACAGCCGTATTAACCGTCTGTCTTTCACAGGCCATGTCTTACAGACAGCATTTCCTGTGCCAAATGGGCTGAGCACCCAAGCGTGACTGAGACAAGCCTGCTAGGTGTGTGATAAGGACAGTGATGTATTCTCAGCACAAGGGGGTTAGGAAATGGATTTCAGGCCCATTTATGCAGAGCTTTCAGGTCCTGCACAGCAGAGTTGGTCAGTCAGAGTACACCCAGTACAGTGCCAGGAAGCTGATGTGGTACCAGCTGCAAAAACAAAAAGCAAGAACACTGCACTGGAGGCATCATGATGTGGTGTTTAATGTACAAAATAAAAAAATTGCACATTTGGCTCATCTGTACCTCTCATCTGCTTGATCCACTCTAGCAAACAACTATCCTTTTACCCTTCAATCACTTCTTAATAATTTTTTTTTTGTCTGTGTCCTGAAGAAACAAGGGATATGGATCCCTTCTGCACAGGTAGCTCAGTGGAGGTTAAACAAAGATTTCCAGCTCCTGCAGGAACTGAAATACTTTGGTTTGTTTGGTGAATGTTGCTGTTACTCACTGGATTCACCGAAATCTACTTTGTTGCCTGCAGGTGATTTCTCAGCAATTAATTAAAAATATTCAACTACACTTCACGTGGGCAAACATGGTCTATCCTGAGGTTTTTTAATTACTGAGGGTATTAAACTGCATTTTTGCACACACAAAAATATCCTTATTTCATATGCAAATTAGAAATACTCAGAATCATTGGTGCATAATGCTTCTACCTTACCCTGAGCACCTGGGGTGCCCCAAGCTCCTGCTGCAGTTAAATGTGTGAAACCAGCTTGGACAACTAAAAATATTTTTTGAAACAAAATGTGTTTTATCTCCATGTCTTTTAAGATAAAAAAGAGCCTGATGCTAAAATTGCCAAAACTGAGGAGACTTCGGATAAGGAGGAAGAAGAGAAGTCGTCAAAACCTCCAGCTGGGAGCTCCAAGTCAGGATGGAAGAACTGGAAGAAAAAAGAATCTGAGTCTGGTGGGGAGGAAAGCAAGATCACATATTGTCACTGGCTGCTGAAATCAGAACCTGAGAGCAGGCTGGAGAAGGGGGTGGATGTGAAGGTAAGCATTGGCACCCCCTCACTCAGCAAAGGACAGCAGCAGGGTCACTCCTGCCCAGCTTTAGTGCCCAGGTGCTGAGGGACAGCATCTCACATTTTTTCTTCTCAAAACCCATTTGTCCTAGAAAAACAAAGTGTTCTTGTCCAAGGTGACAACCTTGGGGTTTCATACGTGTAATACAAGAGGAAATCAGCTCCTCAAGATGCTTGGCTGTTGGTCACAGGAGCAGCATCTATTTCAGACTCTGCCTTTACACTGCTGCTTTGTAAAGGTTTTTCTGTAGGCCCTGTGGGAGATAAAAATTGTGTCAAGTTTGTGCTATAATTGAAGGAGCTGCTAGCAACAAATGCTTAGGCTCAGTGCAGACAATGACACTGTAAAGATCAGAAACCTTCTGAATGAATCTTTATTTTCATTTCATTTGGCAGTTCAGTGTTGACGACTTGAAAGCTCAGCCTAATCAGACAACCTGCTGGGATGGAGTAAGGAACTACCAGGTAGGAAGCACATGGGGGCACTGAAATAGCAGTAGGAGGAAGGTGGCTCTGCCCACTGCTTGCTCCTGTGCCTGAAGCATTTCCTTTTGGGGCACTCTGCCTGTTCATACAGGTGCATTTTGGCAGGGATCTAAAGTCAACTCCTGCTTACTGGCCTCTAGGTCAGAGGTAGATTCAAGCTGGGTAGTATTTTGTCAAATCACCCAGTTTTTCTTTCACTTAGACCAACCTTTGTTACCTTACAGCAAGTCTGTACTTCCCCAAGTCCTCTGTCAGTTTTACTTTCTGTTCCAAAGCAATTCCACCAGGGTTCTCCTGCTGTTATGATCCCTGTACTATACAGGATTCCCCATTCCCCTACACATGATCTGCTCTGAGTTGTTTGCTTACAACTCTCCTGGGCAAGGGTGGCTGAGCTGTTGAATTCCCACACACTTTCTGACCAACTGAATCTTGCTCTTTAGCTTTGTTTTTGCTTAATTTCATTCCAACACAAAAACATCTCTATGACAACTGTAGGAAACATTATCTGAGTAATTCTGAAGCTCATCTACCTCTCCTCTTGTTGGTTCTTATTCTTGGCTGCTTCTAATGAAGCCCTGAGAGCTTGATGGAAAGAGCTGAAAGTCTCTTGTTTACTCCTGACAGGCAAGGAATTTCCTGAGATCCATGAAACTTGGGCAACAGGCCTTCTTCTACCACAGTAACTGCAAAGAGCCTGGCATTGTGGCCCTTGTCAAGGTGAGTCTGTGTTTTGGGGAGAGAAGTGGTAATGAATGGATTATCAAACAGCTCACTGCTTGTGTCTCAGCACCAGAGTGCAGGAGTTGTCCAGTGAGAGCAGGGAATGAGCCCAGGACACCTCAGCTCAACACTACAGGGCTGACTCAGCCGTGTGTCCCCAGAGATGGAACCAAGCTGTGCTGTTTTCCTGCTGACGTTTCGGGGCACTCCCAGCCAAGCCAAGTGCTGCTCCACACACTGATTCCAATCTGACTCACTCCATTGGAGTCAGCAGAGCCCACAAGGCAGTAGAATAACCCAGGGCTTTTCCTTTAAGAGGAGAACTCATCACAAAGATCATCAGCTACCCAGTTTTCCTCTGTTCCATGTCCTTCCACACTGATCTCCAGCAGGTGATGCTGCACTCACTGTTCTGCCCTTCTTCCACCCAAGAAATGTAAAGGAAGCTGTCAGAATGGAGTCCAGGGAAAGCAAGGCTGATTTTTTCACCAGGATTATTCCTTGTCTCATGCCCCTTGCTGACAGGGGTTTTGAACTGATGGAAATTTTCTTCTCTCCTGCTTCAGATTGTAAAGGAGGCATACCCTGATCACACACAGTTTGATCAAAAGGATCCTCACTATGACTCCACCAGCAGAAAAGAGAACCCCAAATGGTCCATGGTAATGTACTGTATTAAATACAGCTGTTCGAGCTCTGTGTGCAAGCCAAGAGAAGGCTCTTTGCATCATACTGAAAATCTTAAATTTCTGTCCTGGCCTAGCTGCCTTTTTCTCTCTCAAGAGAAAATTCAATCCTGTTTTCTCTGCTTTTTCCTCTATCCCTTCCAGAAGGCTGCCAAAATTTATTTCTCCCTAAATTTTCAAATCTTGGCTGCAGACCTGGCCTCTCTTAATTTTCAAATCTTACTTGCAGAGCTGGCCACACATGGCAGAACCCTGGGTTAGGAAAATGAACCAAGAACCACTGCAGTGCACAGGAAAAATCTGTAGTTTTGAGGCACATTAAATTGTAGGGAGGGGAGTGTTCATGGGCTGGCTACATCCCACATCTGAATTTTGTATTGTCTGTGACATGAATGCACCTTGCTGGTGCAGAGTGCCAATTA
This sequence comes from Toxostoma redivivum, assembly GCA_013397375.1. NCBI lineage: Eukaryota > Metazoa > Chordata > Aves > Passeriformes > Mimidae > Toxostoma > Toxostoma redivivum. The sequence continues at coordinate 958,029 of VXBI01002843.1, read as the reverse complement.
ATCACCTGCCAGAAATACTGGGAAGTTCTTTTAGCCCTGAGCAGAGTAAAGCTTTCAGTTTCAAATCTTCATCCCTCAAAGATTTTATGGGATGCCTGGAGGCTGTTGTCCAACCTGCTCCTGTGCTGCCCCTCCCTTCCCAGGTGGATGTGCAGTTTGTGAGGATGACCAAGCGCTTCATCCCCCTCTCTGAGATCAAGGCTCACCACCTGGCACACAAAGCAGACGGGGGCCCCCTCAAGGACATGATGCTCTTCAGCAGGCAACGTCTGTCCATCCAACCCCTGACACAAGGTGAGAACTTCCTGGGGCTCTTGGTTCCCCCTGTCAGACAAGCTGCAAGTTTCACTTATGGTTTTTCCTTCCTTACCACAGAGGAATTTGATTTTGTTTTGAGCCTGGAAGAGGAAAAGCCACATTAAAGCAGCCCAGCTCCCACCCAGCCCGCTGATGCCTCCTCCTCCACCAGCACAACTCTCAAGTTCACCTGCTCAAGCACAGCACCACAAATGTGCCCACACAAGATCTGCAGCCACTTGTCCTTTCCCCTGACACACTGTTATTTTTGCTTACTTTTTCAATAAATAAAGCCTTTTGGAATCAACTGTGGCTACTTGGGTTTTAATAGTGGAAAAATCTGCAATTTATCTCTTGAGGAAGGAACAGGTACATCCTCTTTGTTTAGTTTGGGGTCTAGTGCAGCTCTGTGTACTGCACAGGGACATTCTTCTGCAGGAAGGAATTCCTGAGTTCTGTCTAGAACCAGAAATTTAAGAATCATTGAATAGCCTGGGTTGGAAGAGACCTTAAAATCATCTCATCCCACCCCTGCCATGGGCAGGGACACCTTCCACTATCCCAGGTTGCTCCAAGCTCTGTCCAGCCTGGCTTTGGACATTTCCAGGGATGGGGCAGCCACAGCTTGCCAGGATCTCACCACCCCCAGGGAAGAATTTCTTCCCAACATCTCATCTAAACTATTCTGAAGCTGTCCCCCCTCATCCTGTCACTGCATGCTGTTGTAAACAGTCTCTCTGGAGATGGAAAACACAAAAGCAGATCACAGAGAACTTCCTGCAGGTACAAAAGTTCCCACGTTATTTTAGTTCTGACATCAGGGAAATGAAAGAAAATAAAGCCAGCCTGCTAATTTTTAAGCCACATGGGTCCTCCACCAGCACAGCTGCCAAGCAGTGACACAGCTTAAAGAAAGACCAAGGATTTATAAAGATAACAAAGGACAAATTCCTCCAGCATGTTTGGAGAGCTGCACACTGTGGCACTTTCAAAGAAAAATCTCTTCATACCACAGGAAAAAACCAAACCCAATATAAAACAGACAAACTCGTGCACAGCATTTGACAGCCAGGCCTGGCTCTTTTTAATTGGAGAGACAAAAAAACCCAAGTTTTAAAATACAGCCATTGAAAAGACAACGAATTAAGAAACATGTAAACACAGCAGAGGCTTAATTACAAGTTGCACTGCTTGGTTTGGTACTTGCCCACTCCCCTCTGCCTGGGAGAGAGGGAATGACCCAAGTACAGCACAGAACCACCAGCTCAGGGGGACACAACTGCTCGAGCAGCTTCTGCCCCTTCACATGCTCACAAAACACTGTTCTAGAGTACCTTGTCCTGGAGTGACCCCAGCTTCTCTCTAAGGATGCTCAGCACATCTGCTCCACCCCACACAAACAGAGTGGCTAACAGGTTGAATGGTCCATCAGATTCAGTAAAAATGGGAATAATTTCTGAATTCTGGTTCCACACACAGGGACATGGGGGAGAGGGGACAAAGTAGGAAAAATCCCCAAATCAATGTACAGGCTCATGCACCTTTTCCAAGGGAACCCTCCAGGAATGATGAACAGATGTTGAACAGCCATCTCCTTACATTCAAGCAATGACTTCACATCCAGTCAGGCAGGAAAAAAAAACACTCCTGGAATGCAGAGACATCTCCATCCAGGGGGTTTCTTTCCCACCACATGGCCTACAATCCAGGGGAATGAAGAGAATAAAGGAATAAAGGTAAGGAGGGAGCTGAAGAAAAGCTTAAGAAGATTGTAAGGGCGCTGCTGTGCTCAGCTCAGCCACAGAAGGATAGTTTGTTATCCCCAAGGGCTCCCAAAGGAGCTTCACTTGTCCCTAAAGGATTGTGCCTGGCTGCAGCACAGCCAGCTCCCCTCGAGGGAAGGAGAGAGGGAGGGAGGAGTGCCCAAAGTGACATCCAGGGTGCTGTGCCATGGCAGAGGTCCCCAGCCCTGGCACAGCAGGGTGACTGCTGCCTGCAGTGAGCTTTTGAGCCTTGGGAAGACACAGCCCCAGCCCATGGCACAGACCCCTGTGGGGGACAAGCCACATCTTCAGTGGTGCACAGCAGAACCATGGGGTGACACAAGCATTCAGCAGAGATGAGAGCATTAGTGTCCTCTACAGAGCCAGACTGGCCAGCTCTACTAAAAACCACAACCTTACACGTGGTGAGGAAAAGATAACTTACTTTGGCAAGCAGAAACACACATTTATCACTGAAATACAGTAGCTGTCATTACATAAAAAGCTCCCCTTCCCACCCCAGCCCCACTCCCTCCACTGAACAAAACAGAAACTTCCATTTCCCAGCTGCAAGACACCTGCTCTACATTCAGCTGTAGGACAGAGGAACTTGATTCCAGAGCCAGAAAGAAGCTGGACAAACTAGCGAGCCACAAACTCAGGGAAATCCAGACAAATCCCACTTGACAGAGCTCATGTCCCAGCACTTAGTGCAGGCTTGTCTCCCTCGGGTAGGAGGTCTCAGCACCTGCTTGTTGAAGGGCAGCTGAACAGCCTGGACATTCTCCAAACTCAGCCAACCAAAGCCACATCTGATTTTTAATGGAGGAGTTACTTCCTTCTGGAAATGTTCTCATGAGTCTACTTAGCTGAAGGCTAAAAGCAGCTTATTTTAAAAAAAGAAAACCCACATTCAGGTTCTCAGTTCATTACATGCTCTCAGACCTCGCTGGTGACTTCAGCTCAGGCCTCAGGAATGTGTGTCTGGAATCAGAGCTCTGCCACCCTTCCAGGTGCTGCTTGGCTCTTTCCAGCAGCCCACACAGGCCTGTTTGAGCCTCCCACAACAACTGCATCCACCTTCTGTCCCCACGAGGCAGCAAACCAGACCCCACACATGTGTCCCCACGCTGCTGTCCGTCCCTACACACAGCCTGCTCTGTCCCAAGGACACAGACACAGGCAGGGCAGTGTGTGCAGCACAAACCCACCCACAGGAGACCCCCAAGAGCTCCAGAGCTGCTCCCTGCACCTCTCTGCAGCAGCACCTGGGTAAGAGCAGCAGCTGGAGTGTGGATCTTGGGAGCGCTCAGCCAGCTGCCAGGACAAGACTAGGAAGGCACAGCTCGTGGCCAGGAGCCCTCCTGCCCCCACTTGTAGCCCAGCCAGCAGCACTGGGACCATCACTGCTCTGCCCACCCCATGCCACCTCCTCCTGTACCCACACATCTCACTCCCTCCTACCAGCCACAGCTCCTGGTGGGACACAGCACGGCCCAGCCCGTGCTCCCATGGCTGGGTGGCAGTCCCAGGGCTGAGTCACCTCCATCATCCAGCTGCTCGTGGCAAGGAATCCAATACCAGCATGAAGAGGAAGAAGGGGAAGCAGCAAGGAGATGACACCACAAGATTTCAAGTAGGCCACGCCAGTCTCTGATCCCTCTAGCATCCAGCTAATCACCGGGATGTTTTCCCCAGGGAAGATTTCGGAAAGGCAAGAAGAAACATCCATCCTACAGAGCCCCAAAGCAGCCTCCCCAAGGGGGAGAAGCACAGGCTGGGCCTCCAGGTGCTCTGTCCTGCCCTGCTGCCAGGCCGAGGCTCTCGGGGCACACAGGAGATCAGGCATGGCTGGGAGCAGCCTCAAGCCCAGCCTCCAGAGGAACGGATGGATTGGGAATCCCTCCCGCCCCATCCCGCCCCGCAGTCCTTCGGAGAAAGGAATGAAGTCACAATCGGGAATTGGTTTCTGTGCAGTCTCTGAGCGTGTCCTGTCGGTGCCGCGGTGCTGGGGCCCGGGGCCCCGGCCTCCCTCACTGCCGCCCGTTGTTCTCCGCGGGCTGCCCGGCCGCCTTGGCCTCGCCGTGCGAGGACGAGCCCTCGAAGCGCTGCGACGCGATGGCAGCCTGGTGGGACATGCTCTTCCTCACGATGTCCCCTTTCCTCCACAGCACCACCTCCTGCAGGGACACGGCCAAGGCTTGTCAGGGCTCGTGGGACCTTCTGCTGAGACCTCCTGCTGCCCCACCCAGCCCCGCAGGCTGAACCTGGCTCGCTGTTCCACCCACAGCCACCTGGCAGTGCAGCCTGCCCGAAATTTGGGCAGAGAGCTCCTCCCTGGGGTCTGGGCACACAGAGGACATCCATGGCACCTCTGTCCTAGTGCCAATGATAAGGTGAAGCACAGAAATTCCACCACTGACTAGAAAAGTTTCCTCCCCAGCTTCTACCCCACCACCACACACATCTGACCTGCATGGACAGTCTTCTAGACCATCCTTCCACGTGATGAACCCCAAATTCCTTGTAAAAGCATCCCAATCACCTATCCACAGGTCCAAGGAGAGCAGCAGCTCTGTTTCTTACCTGCTGTTTGAAGTAGCGTCTCTCCTCCTCATCGATCAGCACCAGATTGAGGTAATAACGCACAGAGAACTTCTTGTTGATGTCCCTCATGGTTGGAGTCAGCTCGTAGCCAGCCAGAAAGAGCCTGATGGGAATGGACTCCCCTGGAAAGGGCACAGAGCTGTCAGCACAAACAGGATGCAGATACAAACCAGGAGAGCAGCAGCAAAACACAAACTCACACAGCCACAACCTTTGTCACCGTTTCCACAAGTGGACTAACATGAGCTAGAAGACCTCAACTCCCTTCAGAAACCAGCATGAACAGTCCACAGCCAGATCCTGCCCTTGCTGACAGCTGTCCCAGCTCCACTGTAACAGCACAGGACTCTTTTGGGACCTGCATCAAGACAGCACTGCAGGAAAAAATGAGTATGGTGACATTTTCTCTGGCAGGTGACTCTGCTGGGCAAAGGAACAGTGGCACAGGAGATTGGCAGAGAGCAAGAACACCCTCTCTGCTCTGAGCTGCAGCAGTGCCAGCTGATGGCCATGCCAACTGTGAATTTATAGCTGGTTCTGCCACTGCTTCATCAGAAGAATTAAGTCATTGCAACTCATTCTACCTCAGTTCCCCCTCATCACACTGGAGAAGGAAGAAGAAAAAGAATGATCAATCTCCTGAAGAAGATCAATCCCCTGCTCTGAGCCCACCAGTGGAACAGGATGCTGAGCACACAGAAGATACTGCAAGAGTCATATTCCCACCCCAAAAGCCTCCAGGAGAGGAATGATGGGGTTCCTGTGCCCTCTCACCTCTCACAGGTGCCCCATCCATGATCTCGTACTTGGCTATGGTGTCGTTCTCGTGGTACACGTTGGGCCCTGTGCCCGTTGTCTCCCTCTTGATGATGTCTATCTCCATGTGCTTGATCTTGATCCGCACCAGCAGGAAGTAGATCTTCCCCACAATCACATCTTTTAAATGGTACCTGGCACCAGAGGGGAGAAGACACCAGGATCAAACCCTGTGCAGCAGAGCAGGGCTCAGGCTGACGTGCAGGAACTTGCTGGGCAGGCATTTTGCTCTCATCCACAGCAGATGGCAAATCAACCACCCCCACCAGCAACCAGCCCTTCATTTCCATCCTCTGCTCTTTTGGAAACCCACAAGAACATTTAGCATGAGCAGATAAATTAAAAACATCACTTCAGGATGAATATCTGCAAGAAACCCCTGTAAGAGCAAAGGCTACAAACTCCATATTTTAGATCAGTTAAAACCAACCCAAAACACAGAATCATTTAGGTTGGAAAAGACCTCTGAGATCATCGAGTCCAACCTTTGGCCAACCACCACTTACAGGGAGATTTGCCAGCACCAGCTGGGAAAGATGCACTAAGAGCAGTTTAAAAGAGCTCTTCCCAACTTCCTTGCTGGAGTTAATTCCCACTTCAGCTGTATTGCCTGGTAAGGAGCAAACACTGCATTTTGGAGACACCTGGAAGTACCGACCTGGCTGAGAATACAGGGAGTGGGAAGTTACAGCAAGAATTTCATGCTGTACTCCAGGCTCATGAGCACAGCCATTGCTTCCCAATCCTTGATCCAGATCCAGGGGAAGGAGAGGAGCCCATGGATCAGGGAGGATCTGAGCTGTCTCCCAGCCTCTCTGGAGCACGTGGACATGGAATTCCTTGGAGGAAACCTCTAGCAGGTGGGTCCCCAGAGCCCCCAGCTGCTCCTGAGACACTCACTTGGACTTGTTGTACTCGAACTCGATGTGCAGGCAGTCCTCGATGCCCACTTCCATCTTGATGGAGGAGTTGAGCTCGGGGTAGGTGCTCAGGGTGTGCACAACGATGTCCATCTCCTTGACCACGTCGTTCAGCCTGCGGCTCACGGTGGCACGGAGGAAATACCTGCAGGGACAGTGCCCTCCCATCAGGGTCACACAGGGGCAGCAGGGACAGTGCCCTCCCATCAGGGTCACACAGGGGCAGCAGGGACAGGCTGGCTTGGGCTGCACTACCCAAGCAGCCTTACTGCACAGATCCATGTAAAGAGCTGGAACGTGTTTGATTGCACATCTAAACAAAACATCAGGATGGATCAACTCAACAGATCCACTGAGAAAGTTCCTTTTTCCCAGTGAAGCTTGGAACCTCCTCCTTGGCAAGGTGAGCTGCTCAGTTCAGTTCATGCACAGCTGAGAAGATTTCAACAACAGGGTACAAGGAATGTCCAAAGCAACAAAATAAGCAGGAAACCAAAGAATTGCCACAAGGAAGCTCCTCTTCCCACGTCATTTACCCTCTTCTAGTCCAGCTCTGAACAAAATAAACCCACAGCAAAAGAGCCCCCAGCTCTTTACATGTACCTGCTCCTGGAGCAGCCAACATCCCACACTGGAAAAGACAGAAGGGAATTTTCAGATGGAAAAGCAGGCTCCTCTCAGCTTCCATGCATTTGTGAGCCTGAGTTACCTAAGCCTCATTTTGGGGATCTGAGGAACAGCCTGCACATGTTAAAACCACTGCCCTTTTGCAAGATTACATCAGGCTGCACAGCCACACCTCCCAGTGCAGATCTCAGACTTTTCCAACCCCCACTTTGAAGTCAGTGAAAGGATTTTGAGTCGATTGATGTGAAATATCATTTCTAATATACGAACAAGGCACAAGCGAAGCATCTGTTTGCATACAGAGCACAATTAAAGTTGACAAGACTGATTACAGCAAAAAAATCCCCACTGGAGGCTAAACCAAACAGTTTATTTTGATTTTTTGAATTATCAAATAAATTAGCAAGTATTTGATTCAAAAGGAGCTGATTTCTCTTGTCACTCAAAAGGGAAAAACAAATTCCATAAAGAGCCTGATGCACGCTTGTAAAATAAAGTCCTCAAAGCAGCCTTTTGCAACTCAGCCCCCAAAATTAATCTGGGAGTTCTGCATCATCAGAGTGAGTTTCAGCATTTAGAGAGAGCAGAACTGGGGCCAGCCAGGGCAGGGGACTCACCGTAGCTTCACGTTCTGCCCTGTGTACGACTCGTAAGGTTTCTCCACGTGCGTGAACTCAAAGTCAAATGTCTGTGACTGAGTGAATTCCCCAGGCCGGGCCAGGTCCTTCACCAGGGACACAAACTCGTGGTGGTTCCCTCGGTCATAGTAGAGTTCTAGGAAAATGGAAATCCAGGTTAAGCTTAACCCCATGTGACACAGGAGATTTTCAGCAATTGTCCAGGTCACTCCTTCCTTGAATACCATTACAGAATCCACCAGGGGAGCCTTGTTCCCTGCTCTCCATCCCAGGTGCAGGCACAACTTTCCTCCCTATAACAGGAAGGAAAAGGTCCACACAGCCTCCTTTACTACAATAAATCAAGAACTTGCCTTGAGGGGACACGAGTTGCCTATAATCAATATTAAATATGGTTTGCAGCTCACACAAACATAATAATAATTTTCTGTGCTGTATTCCAGGCCAAAGGCATTGCTACTGTGAGGAAAAACCATCACTGCTAGTGTGGAACACACAGTGACAGAGCAAAACTGAGGGCATAGGAGGATTCCAACTGTTCCTGCTTATCCTTGCACACCAAAGAGCTTGAGTGGCCTTGAGCTGCAGCAGGGAATAAATGACAATGTTGATCCTGCTGCACAACCACCCTGAGTGTGGGGAGGCAGCTGAATCCACTGCTCCTCCAGCCCATGGATAACATTAATGGCCATGTGAGCACGGTGTGGGAAGAGCTCTCACCTCTGGGAGCACTGCTCAAACCAGCTCAAATGACCAGCATTGCCTCATTTCTCCCCACAACCTTCCCACATCAGCAGGAAACTAAAGGTTTCCTCATTTAATGAAAGCAATCCTCCACACCTCCACTGAGTTTTCTGCCTCAAGACAAAGCAACATAACCCTTAAAACTCTGCAATTTGCATGAACAGCTTGGGATTACCCAAAACCATCAATGAAAGCTGCCCTTCCCAGCCCTGCGTGTGAGCCTGTGCCTACAGGACACCCACACAATCCTTCTGCAAAGGCAAATCCTTTCTGCTTAGATGAGGCAACAAAAACCTAAGTCATCACACAATCACACACACACAAGCTCAGTGTCAGCACTAAACTGTGCAGAGGAGGCTTCTGAGAGGTATTAGAGGTGCTCAGGAGCTGCAGTTCTGCCCTCCTTGAGATGCACAATGAGGTTTCAGTTTTTAAGTGATGCCTGCTTGTCACAGCCCTTTGCTCACCTTATCTCTCTAATGGAAATTTTGGCACTAGAGCTCTCCTCACTTACGCACAACAGCAAATGTCACCAAGCCCTTTAGGCTGGGCAGGTGACATAAATAACCAAGCTTCTCTCTGAGCACTGAATTTCTGTGTCCACTGAGAGGAAAGTGCTGGCTGATGTGACAGGGAGAAGCCACGTGCCAACAGAAAAAGAGGAATCAGCCCAGGCCATCGTGACACAAAATGAAGAAGGCACAAATCAAACTTAGAGCGAGGGGAGGCAAATGGCAGTGCACTGAGTTCTCTGCTCCCTCAGAAGGTCATGCTTGGCACCCTGCAGCCTTAAGCAGAGTGATGTTTCCCACACTCCAGCCTGTCAAACAGGTATAAGCTGTAATTTCAGGTTTTCAGAGCTATAAGGTTTACAGACTGAGAAAATAACCTGCCAACATTTTGATGGCCACAGCCACCAGAGGTGAAACCACCTGGAATGGGTTCTGTGCTCACCTGAGAGCAGGCAGGACCCAGCACCCACAGTCTGACTTCTGGTACCTGTTCTGGAGCATCTCCCCTGTAAAACATCCTTCCTTCACATCCCAGTCCCCCTGCCTGTTAAATTGTCTCACCTCCACACTGACCTCGTGGCAGCAAGAAGTCAGAATGCAAGCAAGCGATGGAAAGCATTGAGAAGTGCAATTAGTGGTGCAAACTTCACTGATTTATCTAAGAGGCCTGAGGGGAATCATGACAAATGTGCAGCCACAGCAGCTCTAACACACCCTGCTTGGGCAATAACGTGCATACAAAGCAGTTATTCCACACAGGCATGGCTCAAATGTCTTCCACAAAGGGGAATGAGGAGCAGGCAAGGCAGCACAGCAGAGACAGAGGAGCAGGAAACAAAGTTCACGCTTAATTTCCACTGGCAAGTGTATGAATAGGAACTCATAACCTGGCTCCTGGTGAACAGCCTCACCAACACTCCATTTACACTCTCCTTTCCTTTCCAAAAACCAGTCAGGCACAAGCAAAACCAATTAAACTCTCCAACAGCAGCATCGGGGCTGGGTGGGAAATCTCTTGCTCATGTTCCCTCACCACATGATTTGCAATGCAAAGGCTGCACAAACCCTGGCTCCAGCAGTGATTTTGGGGTTTAGAGCCAAGCACAGACAGCCACAGATGTGAGGCCTCGCACGCAGCCACATCACTGGGAAGGAACATCCCGAACTTCTTTTGGCTTGTGGGACTCGAGGCATGTCCGTGGAGCACGGACAGCTCCGCTCTGATGGAGGAGTGGGTGTGGCAGCTGCCTTTGCTCCACGAAAGCAGGAAATATTAAACCTGAATTGGTTACACGCACAGATAACCACAAGTTTTGAACAACTTGAAGTCAACCGTGCATGGATGCGTGAGGTGGAAGGTGGGATCAGCCAAGCTGAGCCTGGCCTCAGGAAAGGTGATGCACCCAGGTAAAAGGGACATATGGACAAAAGCCAGGCCATCAGCACCCTCAGCATCCCTAGGAGGATCAGCAGGCACGAGAGAAGCAGGCAGGCAGCTCCTGGAGCAGGGAGCAGGCAGCCTGGGGAGCAGGGCTGGCAGCTGGTTGGGGCTGACCTGCAGCTGCAGGACGGAACCAAAGCGCACCCGGCTCGGAGCTGAAATCTGTGACCGAGCAGAAGAGAGAAACTAGGACAGGAGAACAATGACCTGGAAAAGGACTGGAATGCCCTTCCTTCTGCCAGGGCTCAAGTCTGGAGAACAGGCCAGGCTGCCCAGCTCGGAGGGCGGAATAATGTCAGGCAGCCATGGGAATGCTGCGTGCAGCCGAGCATCACTCGGGAGCAAGAGGAACCGCTCGACACCAGTGGGATCCCAGTGCCATGGGGCATAGCAATGCCCCCAGACCTCCTGTACCAGTGGGATCCCAGTGCCATGGGGCACAGCAATGCCCCCAGACCCCCAGTTCCAGTGGGATTTGAGCACTGTGGGGCACAGCAATGCCCCCAGACCCCCAGTTCCAGTAGGGTTCCCATGGGTGCAGTGATACTCCTTGGCCTCTCAGCACCAGCAATGCTCTCTGGGCCCCTGGCACCCGCAGGGATCTCAGCACCCGAGGGTTCAGCAGTGCTCCCCAGGCCCTTGGCCGCTGTGGGCACCCCGATACTGTGGGATGCGGTGATGCTCCCCGGACCCCCGGCAGCAGCGGGATCCCGGCCCCGTGCGGTGCAGCGATGCTCCCGGCACCCACGGGGGGCATCAGGAAGGGACAGCCGGGCCCGCAGGCCGCCCCGCTCACCGATCTGCCCGATGAACTCCACTTTGATGCCCTGGTGCTCCAGCCGCTTGTTAGGGTTCTTCAGGGTGAGGACCACCCGCCCCGACACGGTCTCGCCGTCGTAGAATAGGAAGTATTTCTCCTTCTTGCCTTCCTCCGTCTTGTGCTCCACCCGCCGCCGGCTCTCGGCGTCGCTCAGCACCAGCTCCAGCTCCGGGCTCTGCCCGAACCCGAAGAAGCTCATGGCCGCGGGATGCGGCGCGGGCCNCGGGATTGGGATGAGGATCGGGGTCGGGACCGGTCTCCGCACCTCTGTTCTGGTCCTGGTCGCTGTGTCTCTCAGCCTCTCTGTTTCCCGCTCTCACTCCCACTCTTCCTGTCTCTATCCCGGTCCTGGTCTCTATTCCGCAGTTTCGGTCCCCGTCTGGGTCTCTATTCCGGTCCTGCTCTCTGTCATGGTCTCTGTCTCTCTCCCGTTCTCTCTCTCTCTCTCTCTCTGTGTCCCGGTCCCAGTCTTGGTGTCACTCTATGTCCCGGTCTCTCTCTCTCTCATTCTCTCTCTCTGTCCCGGTATCGGTTCCGGTCCCGGTCCCAGTCTTGCTTTCAGTCTGTCCCGGTCTCTATCCCGTTTTCTCTCTCTCTGTCCCGATATCGGTCTCCATCCCGGTCTCGGTTCCGGTCCTGGTCCGGGTCTATGTCCCGGTCTCTGTCTCTCCCCCGTACTCTCTCCCTGACCCGGTATCGGTGTCATTCCCGGTCCCGGTTCCGGGGTGGCTGTCCCCCGGTTCCTGGCACTGACAGCGGCTGCCCTTGGCGCGCCCGTGTCCCGCTGGATTTGGGTATTCCATATTCCTTATTTGGGATGAAACGTGTATTTCGGAGAAATCTCGCCCCTGGTGCTTATAAACTGTAAATGGGTTAACTGCACCACCTAAGCAGTGGCTTGTCTTCATTTTCTTCTGTCTTCACTCAGAGTCAGGATTAAAAACACGAAGGAGACAAAATTTCTCATGTTTGGACTTAGTTGTTTATTAAATCTTACCTGAAGCACAGAGAGTTCTGCAACACTTCTAGCTACCAGCTAAAAGTGAGCAAAATGTCTAGCTAGTTACAAGGTCTTTTAAAGCTAAGCAGTCCAATAAAGAGCTAACACCTATATTATTTATACTTTTGACCCAATAACCAAGCTCCTGTGTAATATACCTATTACAGTATTCTAAAACCTTCAAATTCCAAACTCTTCACCATGTGCAATCACACTTCTATTTAACTATCACACCTCTGATTTTAAGGCCATCACTCAGATTTGGAAGCCTTCTCCAAGGCATCAAGTCAAAAGCAGTGCTCTCCAGGGAGTCAGTGTCAGAAAGCGCAGAAAGCTCAAAACTCCCGGATTTCTGGTTTCCAACAATAAACAATTTTTTTTTTTCTCTCAGTGTGGGTGGATGCAGTGTGGGATCTGGATTTCACGGACACTGAGCCTCTGGATCCCCGGATAGCAGAGGACATCACGGCCAATGGGCTCAACACCTTTACCTGCCTGTACCAAGCTCTGGAGCCCTTTGCTGCTGGGGACCAGGAGAGCAGAGAGGTGACAGCACCTGAACACAGAGCCAGCCACTTTCACTTTCTCTTTGTCACATCTGTCTTGCCTTGAAATTCACAAAATATTCAAAAACTCTTCAAACAATTCTCACTCTTTTTGCTGGAATGCTTCAGAAGGAAGCTATTCCCAAATTTTAATATTATAACATAGCATAATATTAAGTATATATAGTGTTAGGTATTATAATTATTAAAACACTTTTTAAAGCATAGAATGCATAGGGAGTTGGTCATGGTGGTGTTGCCTGGAAAGGCTGACCTGGAACATAGACTAGACAGAGCAAAAGGAATAAAATCTGTATTTATTGAAAGGATCCACTTTGGGCAGTGCCAGAGCCTGGCTGGGGCTACACCCAAATCAAATCCAAGATGGATCCTGGTCACAAGTTCTTACACTTTTATAAGTTTTGGTTCATCTACACATTGGGGTCAATTATCCACCCACAGCCCCAGGCTATGAAGTCTCAGCCCCTGGCTTGCCCCCTTTCCCTCGCCATTGTTTCTGCTTTTTGGGTACCAGTTGTCCTTGATTCTCCAGCTAGAAAGGAATTGTTTTGTCACTACCCTAGAGAATTTACTAACACCTAATATGAAGTTTCAGAGTTACACACCAAGCAGCAGAGATTCTGAAAAATATAAAAGCTAAAACCCAAGTCATCAGTGGCACATGTTAAAATCTGAATAATGGCTAGTTTTGGACATCCATGTTATTCTGGGATTCCTCACTATTCCTCTCTTGCCTCAGAATGTCTGGACCTTGTTTGCTGAGAACAGCCTGTCCCACCAGGCCCTGGTGGCTGTGCTGCATCACTTTGTGCACACGGGACAGCAAAAACGAGCGAGTGCACAGCAGAGGGTGTTTGGTCTGCACTCAGCTGGGCTGTACCTGCTGCTGCTGGAGATCCCAGGTGAGCCTCAGGATGTGCCTCTCCATGGCTGGGGACAGCACAGCTCAGGCAGGATGGCGTTTGTAGCAATTCCAGGTGGATCAAGTGTTGGCTTGGTGTTCCTGAAATCCTCAGGGACTGAGTGGTATGAGTGCTGAGCAGTGTCACAGGCTGGTGGCAGCCTGGTCCCCTGTCACAGAGGGGTTTGGTGGCCTCTGTGCAGGTCTGGGTCCTGTGACAAGGTGACAGAGGAGCCTGCACAGTGCACAGAGCTGGAACCACACAGCTCCTCTGCTCTGACAGGCAAGGCAGGAGCTTGTTGCTGTCCCTGCTCTGTAACCAGGGAGCATTCCACTGTGCAGCACATTTGGATGGGTCTGTTTGTGAAAACAAAAATATCAGTCTAAAATAACCAGCAGCTGAGTGTTTCCAGCAGGTTAGTTCACATCAGGATCCCTTTGTATTCCAGCACACCTTGAAGTTTTGCTGATCTCCATGGCGCAGCTGGAAGGGGTCAGTCAGCTGGTGATCCTGCTGGAATGTGTCACTGCTGATGATGCATCAGCCTGGTGCAGTTCAATCAGCTCTTTATTCTTCTCTTCAGTTTTCTTAGGCTCTGGGACACCAGATCATAGGATCACAAACTGATTTGGATTGGGATGGAACTTAAGGCTCATCTCATTCCATGGGAGGGACACTTTCTACTAGACTGTTTCCTGGAAAGGCTGACCTGGAACAGAGACTAGGCAGAGCAAAAGGAATAAAATAGGAATTTATTGAGGGGATTCACTTGGGCAGTGCCAGAGCCTGGCTGGGACTACACCCAAATCAAATCCCAGATGGATCCTGGTCACAAGTTTTTACACTTTTATAAGTTTTGGTCCATCTACACATTGGGGTCAATTATCCACCCACAGCCCCAGGCTATGAAGTCTCAGCCGCTGGCTTGCCCCCTTCTCCTCACTGTTCTTTCTGATTTTTGGGTGTCCTTGATTCTCCAGCTAGAAAGGAATTGTTTTGTCGCTGGCCTGTGAAGAGAATTTACTAACACCTAATATGAAGTTTTAGAGTTACACACTAAGCAGCAGAGCTTCTGAAAAATATAAAAGCTAAAACCCAGGGCATCAGACTAGGTTGCTCCAGGCCTTGAACACTTCCAGCGTTGGGACATGATGGTTTGATGTTTTCTGTGTTTTGTTTGGAAGAGGACTGATGTTGTCTTTTCTGGGCAGGTAGCATAGCCAACCAGCTGTTCCACCAAGTGATGTTTGATAAATGTCTTTACACCTTGACAAAATGCTTGCCTCGAGAGCTGAGGAAAAGGAAGAAGGCACATGCTCAAAGCTCTCAGCCCAGTGCCAGAAGGACCAGAAAGAAAGGGAAATCATGCAGGAATGACAACTCCAGTGTAAGAGTTTCTGCAATCTCTTCAGATACAAATCCCATTTAATAAGCAAATTGTTGGCAAGCAGTTTCTCTTTTCTGCCAATATAGATGGAAGAGATGTTGGAAAAGGAAGAGGAGGAGGAAGAGGATGGTGAGAATGTTTACCTCTCAAAAGAAGATCTTCTCCAAATCCGCAATGCTGTCTTCCTTCTTTTGAAAAACTTGCTAAGACTTCTGCCCAAGTTCTCCCTAAAAGAAAAGCCTCAGTGCATGCAGAACTGCCTGCAGGTAAGAGAGATCCAGCTTGAGGAACCTTATGTCCCCTAACACAAACCTTTTGGGGATGCAGAGCATTCCACTGGGAGGGATGGCAGCCCTGCCTTCCATCACCTGGTCCTGATGGGAATTAGTGGAGATGTAGGAGCAGGATGCCTGCTCTGTGTCTGCCTCTCATGCTGAACACTTGCAAGAGTTTTGTTCATGGAATCAGGAAGGTTTGGGTTGGAAGGGACCTTAAATCTCATCTTGCTCCACTGCCTGCCACAGTCAGAGATACCTTCCACTATCCCAGATTACTCCAAGCCCTGTCCAACCTGGCCTTGGACACTTCCAGGGAGATTCAGGGGCAGCCACCACTTGTTCCTGGGAGGAGCTTCTGGGCTTTGGGCTCTGCTTTTCTTCTGCTTCAGGGGAGGTGTTTGAAAGTTCACCCCAGTGGTGTGACCCCAGACATCCCAGAGCCATGCACACCCTCCCCTCAGGGCACTGAGCTCAGCTTGGCTCTCTTCCCTTGCAGGTCTTTGTTGAGATGACCAGCTTCGAGCCAGTGCTCCACGAGTTCAAGTTTTCAGCAGCAATGTGAGCAAATAATTCTTAATAATTCTTAATGTTTATATGATGCTTTGAACAAGTGAAGCCCTCAGTTCTTGTGTTGTTGTCCTGTTTATATAAAAATGAAAGTGACAAATTCTCTTATAAAGATAATTGGAGTATTTTCCATGTGCTGACAGCAAACAGCATCTTGTGAATATTGACTGTTTCACAGTCAGTGAACTCTTTTATAGTCATAGTTACTCTGATGAGAGGTGAAGACATCTCTTTGCCTTCTTTTCTTAGGGATGTCAACAAAGCCAAGTACATTCCTGAGCTGGCCTATTATGGACTTTACTTACTGTGTTCCTCTCTCCATGGCACAGAAGATAAGGTATGAGTGAAACAGAATCTTTAACATCCTCACAGCAGCATGGAAAAGGAATGGTTGCTTCTTCCCTTTTCTGCATGTCATTTTTGCTTGTATGGTTTTTACTTTTTATTTCAGTTTCCCTTTCTTCTGGGTCAGAACAAAGACTTTTTTTCCATCCCAGTCCTTATTCCCTTTTGTTGCAATTATGTTGAGATAGACTGGACTGGCTTCACCACCAGTCCTTCATTAGAAAACTTCTCATGCCTTCTTTCAGTGAATTTCTTTCTGACTCCTTCCCTCATAGGCAGTTTCACCACAGTATTGATTCCTTTTCTTACAGGCAGCTCCACACAGCTCTGACCCCTTCTCTCCTCTCTGCATGACTGCCTAAGCCCCAACCTGTCCCTTTCCCAGCCACCTTACCCTGACTGTCCCTCACACAACATCTTCTCACCACTTCTCATCTGTCCCTTGCATGACCACATGTCCCCTTCTCCTCACAGCACAGCCAGCAGACTCCATCCCAAACTGCAGCAGATTCTCAGTCTCCAGCTCTAACCCAAACTGCAACTTTGAGCTAGCTAGCCCACTGTTTTATAGCACCCAACCTCATTGGGCAGGCAAGGCTGTTTGCACTCCTCAGTAATCAGTACAGCTGTAATTTATTGGGAAAGATTCCCTCCTGCAATAACTTTAAAAACTATCTTCCCACACCCTTTGGCTTCTTTGCTGCTGCACTTGTGTGCAGTGAATTCCATGCTCTGCTGACTCTTATGGCAAATGAGTTGAAAACAAAGGAGAGCTGCAGTGCCACTGGGTCTCTGAATCTCAAAGAAGAGGATTCCGGGTGGCTGCCTTTGCCTGGAATGTTGTGATTCCCTGCTAGATGGAGCTGCAGCACTGCCTGGCAGCGTGTGAGGGGTTGGGCTGTGCCGTGCTCTGTGCACTCAGTGAGGCTGAGCAGGGCTGGTTCTTCTTCAGAGAACACTCTGTGATCATGGAGCAGCCAGTTCTGCCAGAAACTTTGCATCTTTATTTGTTTAAATTGTCAAGCAGAGCAGGACATCTCCCACTTACCTGAGTGCTGCTGAAGCTGTGTCTGTGAGTCTGTGTGACCCCTGGGCTGGTTCTGAGCCTCTAGGCTGGGAATTAGCAGGTGTCTGCTCAGGAGAGCCTGGAGCACACACTAACCTGGTTATTCCTGAGTGCCAGCCCAGCTCCAGCAGCCCTAGGCCTGTGTGTTTCTGCCTCCTTGGTTTCTCAGTGCAGCATGAGCTTTTTGGAGCTGATGACCTTTGTGCTGAGGTGTAGTCACCCTTCCCAGACCTGCCTCACCTTCCCTGCCTCTCCTGCTTGCTCAGGGAATGTCAGGATCATGAGGCAAGCCGTGGTCCCAAAAACATGGCAAGAGAGGCAACTCCAAAAGTTCAAGTGCACATGGGGGTACAAAACACAGGTTTAGCTTAAGACATCTCCTGTGCAAAACCCAGTGAGTTTCCTCAAATTCCAAATGTTTCTGGCAAAAAAAAGTGCACAGGGGACTTTGGAGGGGGCATTTTGCCCTCTTTGGAGGGCAGCTGTTAATGCTTTCAGAAAGCCCTTCTGAGACCTTGCTGGACTTGCATGAGAACATCACAGCCAGGAAAGATGATGTGTGCATTTGGAATTCCTCTGCTAGGAGTCACGCTTTAACCTGTGCTGTGGTTTGGTTCTAAGCTTGATTCAGAATTATTTCCTGACCCTGGAGTGCCTGTCCCTGGGAAGGAGCCTGCCCATCCCCTGTTCTTTGCAGACCCTTCGAGGCATGTTCCAGCGCCTCCTCAGTGTGGTTCTGATGGTGCAGAGCAGCGGGGGCTCCAGGCGCGAGGCCCTTCCCATCACAGCAGCCGTGACCAGCGCCAGGGACCAGGCTGTCAAATTCATCAGGTGATGTTCAGAGCTCTGGCATGGCTGCTCCTTCCTTCTGCCGTGCCTTTGCTTTGCTGTTGAGGTGGTAAAGGGATGAGACAAACTGGCACTGGCTTTGAAGTTGTTTGTGCAAATGAGGCTTAATTAAAATGTCGGGAATGGGAATTTACTGAGCTTGCTGGCAGAGGGGGAAGAGGGTGCTGTGGAAAGGACCCATTTTCTGTATTTTGCTTTGTGTCAGTTTTTCAGGTCTTGTGTTTTACTACAGAGAATTGTGAAGGAAATGAAAGATTAACATGGAGCTCATTCCTCTGTAGTTCTTTGCTCTCTCCTGCTTAATGATATGTTTTGCCTGTGTCTACTCCCCCTGTTGGGGATCCATGTTGTTGGAAGTGCAGTTTGTGCAGAGATCCCCAGACAACATATAAAAGTAGATTGAGAACAAAGAAGCTTTTCATGTTACCCTTCTACTTGTTAGAAAAGTATGGGAAGAAATTACTTTGTGCCTGCAAAGCCAGGTTAATGTGGAAAGTAAGGATGGTTCTCTGAGCATATCCTGCTGCATTCATGATTCCAGAATCATGGCCACTTTTCCTGACTTTTGAAATGCATTCCAAAAGGAATGCCTTTGATTTTTCCTCTGTTATAAACCATCTTTGTTAAAATCTGCTTGTCTCTCCCTCTCCTTTGCAGTTTTCTGGTAGATGAGCTGAAAGAAGCTATTTATCCTGTTCTGCGAATATTGCTCCAACATATCTGTGCCAAGGTATGCCAAGCCCTGCTACTTCTGGAACTGGAGAACTCTTGTGGATACACTGGAATATCATTAATAGTTTAGGAAATCTGTTTTCACCATCTTTTGTAAGAAATGAAAACATGATGACAAAGTAGTGACTGAGGAAGCTGTGATGATTCTCCCAGCTATTGTTGAATGTGAACATAACAGCTCATTAAATAAGAAAACACTTCTCTTAAGGCCTGAAATGCCTTTCTGGCATCCAGAGCAGAGTGGAGTATCACAGGGTGCCCTTGCCCTTGTCTTTCAGGTGCCAGACAAGGCTGAGTATCGCAGCTCTGCTGCCCAGGCCCTGGTGACCCTGCTGCACAAATTCCCTTGTGCAGAGTTCGCTGACTTCATCGCTTGGCTTTATAAATTCTCACTCAACCTGGTAAGTGCATCTCCGTGATGTTCTGGAGATGAAGGGTTCAATCTCAGCACTGAATAACTGTGTCACTGCTGGTACCCAGAGGCAACAAAACTGAGCAGATCCTGCTGTTCAATTCCATTAACAGAGCACCTTGTGTGCTTTTTCTTCCAGCAAGTTTCCTACAGAGTGTTTGCTCTTGATGTAGCCTTGGCTTTGTTGGAGCTGCCAGAGAGGAACCCAGACACCTCCTTGCCCCAGGATCGTCAGAAGTTCCTAAAGCACAAGTTTTTAGTGCAGGTCATGGTGTTTGGCCGGTGCTCAGACGTGGCCCCCGTGGTCCGGAGCAAAGCTCTCAGCAGCTTTGTCCATTGTCTCGAAATGAAAGCTGCTTCTACCTTGCAGAGCATTCAGGACTTACTACAGAGCTGTGAGTATTATGGGCACATGAGGTAATGAAAGTCATTCTTGAACTTTCAAGGGAATAATTGCTGGGAGGTAGGAGTTGTCAGGAACTTAAAAACTGGCACACAGAGTCCCTACGTATGGTGTCATAATGAGCAGTAATTCATGAGCCTTGTTGCTTGTGAAGCCTTATATTTGGAAGGGATTTATTCTTGTGTATCAGTTCTAAAGAGATTCCTTTGTGAGGTCCTTTTGAAGGATGTTTACAGACAACCAAAATTGCTCATTGGGAAAAAAAAAAAAAAAAGCAGTTCATTCTTGCCTGACAGCTGATTAAATCTTGAGTTGCCTTTTGCTTCTGCTAAGTTGTTCTGTTCGTGACTGGCATTCTGAGCTCCCTCAGGTGTGCTGAAGGCCAGATGGCACGATTCAGAGCCTGCACACAGCACCCCACGGTTAGATTGCTTGCCTGAAAAAAATGGGGAATGACAGAATATCCAGAATTAAAATACTTGGTTTGATTTCCTTTTTTATTTCTCTTTTTTGGCAGCCTCTGTCCGCACAGCGTCGAAAGCAAACACAAACCGTGCAGAAGGTATAGAGTCATTCTTTTCCAGTAACTCAGGCTTTTCTTGGATGCCATTTCCTTAAAACACACATATCTGTTCAACCTAGGGTGTGCATGAGGCTCTCTGTTTAGCACTGAAACATCTTCTTGCTGGGTGAATATATTCCTTTATTATTCTTCAGCTTTTATCTTCTCTTTCAGCTGTGTCCAACCAACCACTGAAGACCTTACCAACTTCCAGAACTGCTGAGCTGACAGACAGCAGTGACACTGCTGGGCCTGATGGTATGTCAGAATTAAAGCAGCCTTTTCAGATAACCATTCAAAGCCTTAATTGAAATCAGACTTTCTGAGGTGTATTCATTGTCCATTTCTCAAAGAAAGTGGAGAAAGCTGTTACAAAACACTTAGGGGTGATGAAGAGGGTGGAATTGCCAGCCATAAAGAAATACTATTTCCACTCAAGTCTGAAAAATGCATTTAATCCTGAAATGCTGATGTCTGTTGGTACTAATGTGATGGCAACACTTGTTGAAAAGCAGGTAATTTATTCTTCCCAAAAAAGGATGGTAATTGATGTGGGATATAACACCTGTAGCTCCATGAATTTCAGGGTAATTAAATCTCTTGCTCCAGTGCACAAAGAACTGATATATTTTGCTGTGTAAAGCACAGCACCTTTCAGTAGCAGCATTCTGTAGGCAAGGATCTGTTTCTCTGCAGCATCAGGCTGAAAGCAGAGTGTCACATGAAATGTCCTGATGCAGCATGGCAAGCTGCCTCTAATTTGTTGATAGCATGAAATCACCATGCAAGTTGGCTTTTGTGGCTGAGATGTTCCTTGTTTAAACCTCTCTCTTTCTTTTCCTCTTGTGTGGAAAAGCTTTTCTTCCTAACCTTATGCCCCTGCCAGGATCTGCATTCTCAGTTCTTGCTGTTCACCTCCCCTGAACTGCTGACAGCCCAATTCTCTGCTTGCTTCCCATCCTGCAGTGCTGCCTTTGTTCCACGCTGCTCCTCACAGGGGATCTCCCTCCCTATCTCCAGGAGCCAGGCTCCAATCTCCCCCCATTGAAAGCTCCCTTTTCCAAACACACTCTGCTGATAAATTTCCTTAATCTGCTCCCTCAGATAGAAAAGTCCTCCAGGCCACTCGAGGTATTGTGTATTCCTTGTTTAGTTGCAGGCTCCTCGTGCCAAAGGATGCCTGGGTTTGTCTCTGATACCCAGCTGAGCACACACTTGGCACTTGGCAAAACAAATTAAGAAAAGGCTGGAATGAAGAAAGACTGTCTGGAGCTCCAGAGGATGCTGGAATCCAGGGCTCTCCAAGGCAGTCAAGGTGCATTAGCAAAACTGTCTGGCACATGCCTGTGCTTGGCTTATGCCTGTGCTAATTTTGCACCCCTCTGAAGACAAAACAGCTCCTTTTTTTTATTTTAGAAAATAAATAAATCTCGGCCAGGGATAGTCAGAACATGCTCAGTGCTCAAGGGCAGAGATAAAAGGGGTGGGGATAATCTGCAGGGTGAGGTGTGCACTGCAGAATTCACTAGCATCAAACATTCCCTTCCCTTGGGAGTTCTCAGCCCTTTGGAACTTGGGATTTTTGGTTATTTCACTGTTTGTTTCCCCCTCCCTCTTTTTTAGATCAGAAAAATCAATGTCAAAGTGTGATATTTGGTCATCTTCACTGGACTGGACTATTTTAGTAGCAAAATCTTGCAGTGGAAAGGTTCTGTGCTCTTCCTCTGCAGCTGCTCTTGGGAAGAGGATGGGACTGCACTTAGCTGCCCATTAAGAAAGCCCAAATCAAAGTCCCTTTGCTTCCTTTTGGTAAAAATGTATTTTTAAGCTAGTTTTGCTTAGTTCCCTGTGACTAATCCTATTTTTTAATGGCAACAGGATGGATGTCCATGTGAATCTCTAAGTAACAGATCTCCAAATTTGGCATATCTTTGGGAAATCTGACTTAATGCTGGGAGAAATCTAACAAACAGCAATAAATAGAAACCTTAAAAGCCATGGTAAAATGTTTGAGGTCCTTATGGCCAGTAAATAGCCCAGTGATTCAAAATGTGAGAAATAATTGATCAGTGTATTCAGTTGTGTGTCATTTAATAACTTATGCCTTGATGATGTATCTTTTTCCTGCCAACATGCAGAAATAAGTATGAATATGGCTGTGCAGAGTAAAATTTGAGCCCTAACTTGACATCCAGGGAAGAGAGATGTGTTCTGGTTTCTTTGTGGACTCTGAGGAGTTCTTTGCAGCTGCCATTCTGCAGCCTCAAGGAATTAATAAATGGAGTCATTTCCCCTCTGTAACACCCAGCAGTTCATACATTAATGCTTGATGCTGTGTGCAGCTCTGAGGCAAAACTCCCAGGAGGTTGTGGGTGTTGTGAGCTCTGCAGAACCTTCCCTGGCTCTGTCTTGGCTCCATTTGTCTGAGCTCTGCCCAGGTAGCTCTTCCCACAGGTCCCAGGCTTACCTGAGCCACAGGTTTTTATTCAGCTGTGCCTGCCTGATCTGATGAGCTCTCAGACTCTCAAGGTAGCCTGGCATCTTTTGTGTAGACAAACAAAGAGATCCAAAATTACAGAATTACAGATTCACCTTTTTTTTTTTTCTGCATATCTCAAGTAATTTGTTCCATCATTTTCTTTTGTGATATATTAAGTTGTGTTTTCAAAAGAAAGAAGTGGGGAAGCTATTTGGGTTTGTTTTTCCTTCTGGCTTACACCTTGTTCTGGATTGTTCTGAGTGATTTTAATTGTGCTTTGTTCAGTCCTGAAAGTTTTGGGGAGCCATTTGAGTTTGTTTTTGCACTGAGTTTGTGCTGTTTTAGGGTGGTGATCCCCTGGCACAGGGTGCCCCTGGATCCCTGGCAGTGTCCCAGGCCAAGTTGGATGGAGCTGTGAGCACCCTGGGACAGTGGAAGGTGTCCCTGCCCATGGCAGGGCTGGCACTGGATGGGCTTTAAGGTCCCTTCCACCCAAACCATCCTGGGATTGTGTGGTTCCAACTGGAGTCATGGACAATTCCTTCTTTGTGGTGGTAATTCATTTTTATCCTCATTTTGGACAGGAGAAGAAGTCATGGCCATGCTGAGAGTGAGAGCTGGAGATGAGAAAACCAGCGTGAGGAAATCTGCTCTGCAGGTAGGGTGGGGTTTGCATCCTTCCCTGCTCTCAGTGATTACCCAAAATTGTTAAATAATTAATTAGGCCACAGCTTTGCTGCAAACTCTGTCACTTTGCCCGCTTGTAGCTTCCTGCTCACCCTGCAGAGTGCCTTAAAGGCATTAGAGATCTTGTTTACTAGCTCCTGATAAGTAAATAATGCAGGCATAATGATGGAAATTTCTCTAGTACCCTTGCTGGCATTCTGTTATTCCGTCATTTGCAAGGAGAGGCTCTTGTCAAATGTCAATAGGCATTTCAATTAAGAGACTTCCTCATAAACTGAAGCATATTAGCTGCTTAGTTTGTTTTGACCTTGTTAGCAAAGGGATTAGGTTATATCCAGCCTCTTTTTGAGCTCTGTGTTGCTCTCCTTGCTGTTCATTTCTTTAATGAAGTCATTAGCTTTTAAAGAGAGATGCTTCAATGGAAATTTCCTTGTTTTAAAAAAGAGGTGTCTGTTGCTGACTGCCTTCCTCTGTTAGTCCTGTTCACCCCAGCTCTTCCCCCTCAATTCACACACTGATTTGAGCTTCCCAGTTAGGGCTTTGCAATTCATGTTTTAATGCTTTCTGATTAAGAATAAAAATAAACCCCTCTTCCTTGTTGCAAGTAAACGCTGTGGCTCATACAGGAGGCACATTACTTTCAAGGGGAAATTGTGACATTCTCCCTCTCCAGCTGCAGTTGCAGAGCAGGAATGGCTGGGATGATGTTTTGTGTTTCATTTTTCCATCTCTGGCTGTAGCCAGCACTCGTGAATCGTTAATGCTCTGCTTCGCCCTGGGTGCGATAAATCTCTGCCTGCCGTTGGTGGGGGGTAAATTGCATTTTTGCTTTGTCACCCGGTGCCCCTGGCGTGGATTCCTGACAGAGCTGTGCTGCTCTTTGCCTGGCAGGTGTTTGAGAGCATCCTGAAGCAGGGGCTGCTGCCCTGCACGGAGGAGGACGTGGGCGTGCTGCGGGACCGCTGCCGGGACCCCGCGGTGTCGGTGCAGAAGCAGGCGCTGCACTCCATCACCGAGCTGCTGCTGGTGAGGGCCGAGCCCTGCAGGGCCACCTAGAGCACAGCCTAGGCAGCATTAGGAGGATGCAAGTGGGTGTTTATTAAAGGTACACCCTGGGCAGTCAAAGCCTCTCATGTCCAACATGGACAGTGGTCACGAGTTCTTCACACAATTATAAGTTTGGTCTGTTTGCATATCAGGGGTTAATCCTCCAATTACAGCTTCAGGTAATGAATGAAGTTATTTACCCCCAGCTTGCTCCCTACAACTCACCTTGGTTTATATTTTTGGGGCCTGGGGCAGTGAGGTGTCCTTGAGTTTCAGGCCTAGAGAG
This sequence comes from Toxostoma redivivum, assembly GCA_013397375.1. Taxonomy (NCBI): domain Eukaryota; kingdom Metazoa; phylum Chordata; class Aves; order Passeriformes; family Mimidae; genus Toxostoma; species Toxostoma redivivum. Next base: position 933,276 of record VXBI01002843.1, on the reverse strand, counting down.
GAATTGTTTTGTCTGAATAAAACAGCAGCTGACACTCTATGTGGAGTTTAGTATTCTACACTAAAGCAGTACAGGATTTGAAAAATACAAAAGCTGAAATCCTCAGGCATCGAGGGGAATAGGAATTCTGCCACACCATAGAAGGGGGAGAGCAGGAGGGACCTCACCAATCAGTTATTCACTCTGGGAGTCATTTTGTGACTCTGCTCTAATTCTTTTCACTACCTTTTGACTCGGAAGTCATGACTCACTCTGATACCTACTTGTGATTTATGCAGAGTGCTTCCAACTGTTGGGAGCACTGATTTTTCTGGCTGTTGATTTATGTGTCATGAAGAAAATGTTTATGTTGCTGGCCTTCTCAAGTTAAAAAAAACCCTGAATCACTTTCAGATGTAATGTGTGGATGATAGCAATGCTATATTTTTCCTTCTTTTCTATTTATTCACAAAGGGTTTGTAACTCAGGCTTGGAGCACAGGGTTTATATTAAGCAAAGCTCTTTTTTTTAGTGCTAAATCATCTGCTGTACAGCCTTATTGCAAAGCTGTTATAATTCTTCATAGAGTCTCAAAACAAAGTGTTGCAGTACTTTAGCAGAAACACCAGGTATTTATCATAGAGATGATTAAAGACCTTGTGATGCTGAGTTTCCCTGTCCCACCTGCTGCCACACTGCTAGGCTTGATTAAAATTCAAGTTTCAAAGTTTGTAACTGAACCTGAGGCCTTTGCTGGTCTTACCCATGCATTTGGGATTCTCTAATGATTAAAAATGTGTTTCTCTCAGTCTCAGCAGAGCAATGTCCTGGTGCAGAAGGCCTGGCTGAACGGAGTGGTGCCTGTGGTGATGGATGCAGAAAGTTCTGTCCAAGAAAAGGCCTTGGATTGCCTTGATCAGCTCTTGCTGCAGCACATAAAATGTTACAATAAATCCAGGAGTGATGATGAGAGGCAGAAGCTGGCATGGGATCTGCTCTCCCTGTTGTCTTCAGAATGCCAGGAGCTGAGGTAAGTGCCTTTTTCCCTTCCTGCCCATGTTAACATTCAGGGATAAAGCCCAGAGGCTTTTTTTTTTCACTTTTAATCCCATTAGAATACACAACTTTTCCTTTACAGAAGGATATTACCTATTGACTGGAGGACTAAGATAAGAGTCTGAGTTTGTGTTCTCATTCCCTGTGTGGCCACAGACTATGAGGTAGCACAGCTCACACACATGCTGTTAAAATGCACCTGCTGTCTGCTGTGCAAAGACAAGAAACCAAATTTTTCTCAGGGATTTCTTTAAAGCTACTTAAATTCCCTGCTTGAAACCCTCAGTATAATTCTGAGGTTGGAAAATACCATGTAGAGGTGCTTGTGTTGCCCTGCCAGCTCCCAGGACAGGGCTGTTTGGCATGGACAAGAAGAGTTCAGCTTTGCTTTGTGTCAGATGTTTCCACCTGCTGCTCCTGTTACCTGTGCTCTCCCCCTGGACTAAAATGCTCATTGTTACATACCATGCTGAATGCACTGTTAGCACATGAATATTTAAGTCAAATGGAGGTGTTCCTCTGACAGAAGTGAGAGAGGATATATAAAGCAAGAACATCACCTTGTATTAATTCTTATGTACAATATGTTACTTGTCTTGTGACAAATCGAATTATCCTGCCTGCCACAGAATGCCGTGGGAAGGAGAGGGAGAAATGGGATGACACACAGCATGACAAGGACACAACATTGATTAAAGACAGCTGTATGTTTATTAGTCAACAGGGCATAATGGCTCAGAAATAGCAGATGAGGCACTGGTGGTGCTTCTGTGCCAGGATGGGGAGCTGTCACTGTTCTAATTCAGGCCATTTTGGAACAGGGTTTGCACATTCCTGGCACCTTCCTCCTCCTCACCCTGCAGGACCTTGCAGCGTGAGAAACCTCACAGCTCTACCAACATGGAGTAGATAATTAGGGTTGTGCAGAGAAATGAGCAGGCTGTGATGCCTGTGGTGCCTGACATGACTCTGCTGTCCCTTTATCCCTGGGAGGCCTCAAGGCCAGGCTGGATGGGGCTCTGAGCACCCTGGGCTAGTGAAGGGTGTCCTGACTCATGGCAGGGGGTGGAATGAGATGATCTTCAAGGTCCCTTCCAATTTAGGCCATTCTACCACTGTGGGTATTAAATAACTGCTGGGAAGTCTTGGTTACAAATTGCTGAAATTATAATTTTCTGGCGTGTCATGGGAGCAGTTGGAACTTCTGTCTTAGTGCCCAGATCATAACATCCACGTAGGGATGCAGGTCTGTGGTGAAAATGTGTGGAAATGTGGAAATTTTCAGTGTGAATTGTGGGAATGCCAAGCAATAGCAGCTTGGTTGTGTTGCCTAGTGAATGTTGTGTTTTCCTGGATTTTACTGTTTTGTTTATTCCTCCCTAAACTTTCCTTTCCTCCCTGCAGCCGTTACCTGAGTAAAGCCTTCCTTGTGCTGTCCAAGCAGAACAAGTTCACCTCCACTTTTATCAGAAATGTCATGTCTCACATGGAGACAGAGCATTCCAGTGCAGCTTGGATGCTGCTTGCCAAGGTGGCACGTTCTTCCCCCAAGCTGGATTATTCCAAGATCATTGAATCCTGGGACAGTGTCAGCAGGTCAGTGTGTGTGCCTTGAACTCCATTCTGTCAAGGAACCCTTAGTGCCCTTCCACAAATTGCCTTTTAGCTGCTGAAATGCCATTTTTTTCTTCAAACTGTGAGTTCTGCAGCTGGAAATCCAGCAGAGGCCTGGAGATCCTTGCAGTAACCAACTCTTTTCTCAAGCACTCTGTGTTCTCACTGGCTTTGACAGGTCTGCCTTAATAATGCATGTCCCAGATGAGGGGATTGCTCAGCTGTGATTTCACTGTTGGTTTTCCAGGCAGCAGGACATGAGCAGTGGCACCATGGGACACATCCTGTGTGTCATTGGGCACGTGGCAAAGCACCTCCCCAAGAGCACCTGTGACAGGCTCAAGGGTGAGTGACCTGCAGAGGTCTTGTGCCTCCAAAAACACGTGAAAAGCTAGGAAAAATGTTGATTTTATGTGTGATGTCGTCTGCAGAGAGCATCAGGAGCTGGCTGAAGGAGTTCCAGTGTCCCCTGGAGGTGATCAGCCCTGCTGTGGAAGCCCTGCAGAGGCTCTGCCAGGCCTCTGTAGCTGCACCAAAGAACACACAGGTGGGACACCTCTTAAAATACACCTTTTAAAATAGCCTGCTCCCCACTCTGGGGGTGTCTGCTGCTGTCTCCAGGCTGTGGGATGATGAGTTCTAAAAAAGGGGCTCTGACTCCAGCAGCTCGAGCCTGCTCTGCTCAGCTCTTGAGCTGGAGAACATCCTGTGGCTAAGCCTGGGCTTGTAAGAAATCTGCCTTCAAAAGTATTCCCCCACACACCTCTGAAATACCTTGCATTTGCTTTCTGTCCAAGTTTACAGAATTCCTAAAGGAAATTTCCTAAAGGAAACCTGTTGCTATGCTCGGTCCAGTTTGAAGCCCCAGATTTATGCTGTAATCCCTGACTGTTCTCCATCAGAGCTGCTGGAAATAACACACATTTCCTACACCTCTTCCTGGAGATCAAACAGGGAGTTAATAACTTGCTCATAACTTTTTTCTGCCTCCACTTGTTTTATGCCATGGCTCTGTTCTGTTCCCATAGTGGGAATTTAAGCCATATTTTGTTGGTAAAATAAAGATCTCAGCCTGGACACAATTGCAAAGAAGCTAAAATTGATGCAGGTCTCTGTCCCTAATGATTTCTATTTGTGTCTGTTTTGTATTTCTCTTTCAGTATAGATGATAGCTATTTCATAATAAGCATCCCAGTCAAGTTTAGTAAATAATGGGCAAAACTGAACCCTCTATGCTTCAGAAGCCAGGGTGGGGTGGTGGTTTCTGGGTTTTTAAACTGACAGTCAAAAAATTCTCCCCTGTAGGTATATCCACCACAGGGTGTTGGCTTAAAATGAAATGCAGATGTTCCTGTAGTTGGTCACTTCATCAAATCTAACAGCTATCATTTATATACTTATTTGGTTATTAAAATTACCACTTTTAGATGGTGGAAAACCAGAAATGTTGCTTTATATTCACCAGAGTGTAGTAGATAATCCGTTTTTCCTGTGTTTCCCCTCCACTCTTTGGAATTCACATCATGTTTTCTTTGTTAATGGAGCTGCTTTTTTCAAGCAACATCTAAAAATTCCCACAGACACCTCCAATGTGTTGGGTGCACATGAAACAGTCGCCTAAATCCTTTTTGTTTAAGTCTGTGTGATTTCTATAATGAAGTAAACTTGGGCCTGTGGATCATTAAAAGCCAAATTTTCCAAGGTGTTTTGACACTTGCACACATCCTTTGATGTGCAGGGAGAATTTTAAAGCTCTAAGGCACTGTCAGATTGATTTTAATGGGATCCAGATTATTAAAAGCACATAAAGACTTTGATATTAGGGATTCATGTGTGGACAGATATTACAGCTACCTTTTGTTTAATTAATAAAGTGTTGAATTAATTTTGTTTAATTATGGAACAGGAGCTTCTCAACCAGCAAAACCAGGTGTTTGGAGTTTTGGTATCCACCTGTGAGAGCTACATCTCCAATATAGTCCTCAAAGAGCATGGAGCAGAGCAGCTGCAGGAAGATCTCTTGGTAAGTTTGGGGATTATTATTTTAAACCATCCCCTTCATGGATTATTTAAAGGGTGGAGGTGTGCTTGGAGCTGGTGTTCCTCAAAATCCATGCCAGGCACTGGGGTAACAGCACTGTGCATGGCCTGTGTGTGGGATGAACTCTTGTATTTAAGGGCCTGGGAGCCCACAGCAGTTTTAGACAGCAGCAGTTGCTTTCAGGATATGGCACCCCATGTATTTTTAATATATGACGTGGGGTTTTTTTCTTGTTTTTCCACTCAAACTTCTCAGATGAGCTGTTTGGAAGAGAGGTCTGTAAAAGGCATGGAATGCTTTGAGGACTATTTCAGTCTCATTAGATGTGGGGGGTGTTGGAGCATATTAAACACACCCACCCAGGATTTCTGTTCCAAAGCCTCCCCTTCTGTTCTCCAGCCACTGCCTTGAAAGGACTGAGGGAATTTTGAGTTGTTTTTGGAGAAGAACTGACTCCTGCTGGCTTAATTTGCAGCTCAGCCGCTGCCTCTTGACTGCAGTGCTGCTTTCTCTCTGCAGGTGAGACACCTCTTCCTCCTGGGTGAGGCTGCCCAGATGTGCCCAGGCAAGGTGGACAGAAACATCTTCCTTCTGGTTCAGTCCATCCTGGCCTCTTCTGGCAGCGAGGACCAATGTGAGCCACCCTCCTTCTGCCTTTATCTCTGCATGAACAGGCAGCAGTGTGTGCCAGGCCGTGTTTCCATCTCTGACCTGTTCTTTTCCAGCCTCTGCTTCTACAGACAGTGAGGAAATCCCCAGTTTCAAGCTGCTGTCCCAGTTCAGAGCCCCAGCCATGCCTACCGTGGTCAGGGCTCACGCTCTCATCACTTTAGGTAAGTGCCTCCCTGCCCTAAAAATGGAGCTTAGTGTATCTCAGCCTTTCTGGTGAAATTCTGCCCAGAATCCTCGAGAGAAGGAGGTTCAGGGGGACCTTGTCACTCTGCAACTCCCTGACAGGAGGGAGGAACCAGGTAACAAGGGACAGGACAAGAGGAAACAGCCTCCAGCTGTGCCAGGGGAGGGTTGGGTTGGACATGAGGAAGAATTTCTCCATGGAGAGGGGTTGTTAAGCATAGGCAGGGACTGCTCAGGGAGGCTTGGAGTCCCCTTGGAGGTGTCCAGGGATGTGGCACTCAGAGCTCTGAGCTTGGTGACAAAGCAGGGATCACAGGTTGGATTCAATGATCCCAGAGGTCTTTTCCAACCTAAATAATTCCATGTAAAGCTCTGGCAGTTGTGACAGAGAGCCCCAGTGCTCTGTTGGCATTAGCCCAGCTCAGAGCTTTTAGCAATGCAGATATCCATGGAAACCATGAAAAAGTTGGGCAGACCATCAGAGCCCTGCCAGCTCTGCTTCTCCAGGTGGCTAATGCATTAATAGTGATCAGTAATTAGCATTGTCCCCCAGAGCTGTGCTGTCCTTGTACTCACACTTGGGTGCTGGAGGATCATCTCACTTACAGTGAGATGCTCCAGAGACAGTGAAGGAAACTTGATGCTTTTGGTGTAGCTTAGAGCAGAATGACTGCACTCAAATACTTGTTCTCCTCAACATGAGTGAAATGCTGCTTTCAGAGAAGCCTGGCCAGCTGCATTCCCAGGATTCTGAAGAGTACCAAGTGAAAGTTCTAGGTTTTAATACTTCCATGGTTAGGAATAAGTTTCTTTTGCAGATAGACAGCATTATTCTTCCCTTAATTGCTTTGGAAAGTTTAATACTTTTGTGCAGAGCTTGGGAACAGGGAAAAATGATGTTAGAACTATTGCAGGCTATTTTATTTTAGGTTGGTTCAGTGATGCTCTCAGAGGTGGGTGTCTCCCTGCTATGCCTATGACAGCTGGGGCTGTTCTTTTTAGCTGCTTTGAATAATACCCTGTACACAGAAATAGTTTGCTGTGAAGGAGGGAATTTGGCATAGAGACCCACTCTATAGGTCTAAGGGGAATTTGGAAGAACTTGAAGTACCATCTCCCTGAGAGATCGTGCAGATTGCTCATCAAGTTCCAGCATGAGTTTCTTGTTTATTCCCTTGTTTATTTCCTGATTCCCTCCCTGGCTCCTTTTGGAGGCAGCAAGATGGGCTGGGCTGGTTGGGAAGGAGAATTTACTCCCAGCTCTGCTGCTGTGGTCGTGCCTTGGAGTGGCCACCTAGAACAGAGACTGGACAGAATTAAGAGAATAAAATGGGAATTTATTAAAGACCTTCAACAGATCCACCTTGGGCAGTCAAAAGCCTTGCAGAGGCTGCACCCAAGATAGACAGTGGAGTTTTTCAGACAGATACAAGTTTGGTCTATTTACATATCAGGGAGTGATATCAGGGGTTAATTGTCCAATTACGGCTTCAGGTAATGAAGTTATTTACCCCCAGTTTTCTCCCCCACAATCCACTTTTTTATACTTTTCAGGGCCTGAGGCTGTGGTGTATCCTTGGATCTCAGGCCTAGAGGGATTGTTTTGTCTGACCAAGATGTGAAGAGTTAAACTACACTTTGTATGGAGCTTAGAGTTTACCTGCATTTTGTATGGAGCTTAGAGTTGAACTACCTACACTTTATATGGAGCTAGGAATTTACCTGCACTTTATATGGATCTTAGGGTTGAACTACACACTTTGTATGGAGCTTAGAGTTTACCTACACTTTATATGGAGCTTAAACTACACTTTGTATGGAGCTAAGAGTTAAACTACACTTTGTATGGAGCTAAGAGTTAAACTACATTTTGTATGGAGCTTAGAGTTAAACTACGCTTTATATGGAGCTTAGAGTTTAACTAACTACACTTTATATGGATCTTAGCGTTTACCTATACTTTATGTGAAGCTTAGAGTTGAACTGCACTTTATATGGATCTTAGAGTTTACCTACACTTTGTATGGAGCTTAGAGCCTAACTAACTACACTTTATATGGATCTTAGCGTTTACCTATACTTTATGTGAAGCTTAGAGTTGAACTGCACTTTATATGGATCTTAGAGTTTACCTACACTTTGTATGGAGCTTAGAGCCTAACTAACTACACTTTATATGGAGCTTAGAGTTGAACTACACTTCATATGGAGCTTAGACTATACTTTATATGGAGCTTAGAGTTTAACACACTTTACACAGAGCTTAGAGCTACGCAGTAACGCAGTACAGGATTCCAAAAGCAGCAGAGCCGGACCCTGGGGGTGCTGTGTCCGCAGGGAAGCTGTGCCTGCAGCACGAGGAGCTGGCCAGGAGCTGCATCGCTGCGGTGGTGCGGGAGATGGAGGAGTCGCCGGCCGTGCCCCTGCGCAACAACGCGGTGATCGTGCTGCGGGACCTGTGCGTGCGCTACACCTCGCTGGGCGAGCCCTACGTGCCCAACCTGTCCCTGTGCCTGCGGGACCCGCACCCCTTCATCCGCAGGCAGACCCTGGTCATGCTCACCAACCTCCTGCAGGTCAGCAGCTGACAAATCTCTCCTGGTCCCTCCTTCTGAATTAGTATAGTTTTGAAATTAAGGGGTGCTCAGGGAAAATTTGGGAGGAAAGTTTTGAATGTGGTTCTTCTAGGAAACATGTTTAAGCAGTCCCTCCCTCAGCTGGTTCTGGGAAAAATATTTCCTTGGAGAGAAGTGGAAAAAAGCTGTTTATGTAACAGGCAAAGCACTCCCCAGCACAAAAATGAACGGTACTAAACAGCAAAACTTCCTGCCCCTCTGAAGAGATGACAAATTCAGAAGAGTTCCTTCCATGGGGTGCAGCCCAGCTCACTCAGTCTGTTCTCAGTCCCTCTGGTGCTGGGAAGTCTCACAGCCCAGGTGAGCCACAGGTGTGAGCTCCTGGTGCTCTTCTGGATTTTCAGTCCAGAGCAGGTTTGAACAATTCCAAGAAAAAGGAAAAAAACCACAGTCCAGGGAACTTTGCCTCAGCTAGCCAGAAAAAACCAACCAAAAGCAAAGGAGAGCTCTGTGCTGCTGTCCCTGCAGACAGCACAATCTGTGTGAAGGATGTGGGGAGCAAGGGCAGTCTGTGATAACCAACTCTGCACCTCTGCTCTCCCCTTCACTCCTGAACCAGTCTTAAAGATGCAGAACTCAATATTCAACACCAACAGAACAGACAACTGGGGATAGAGGCATCGTAAAGTCATGCCAAGACACAAAGATATGGGGATAGGAATAACAGTTCTTTAATAACATATATATAAAATAAGGCAAAACAAAACAACAACAGCTATGAAATTAGCAACAAACAGAACAGGGACCCAGTAACAGTTCTGGTTGTGGACACTTTTCCCTTTGGTGCAGTTGCCATTACTGCTGGCAGTGAGCTCTGGCAGATTCCCAGTGGACAGGGGCAGATGTGACAATCCCTGTGCAGCTGCAGGGGTGATGGTGGCTGTGTCCCAGATGGGAAGGGTGGAGGAGAGACTCTGCTCACGAATCCGTGGGGCAGTGTGGGTCCTGGTGATCCAACAGGATATTTGGAAACAGCAGACTGAAGCAGGAGAGCATCCTAGCAGGGATGTGGGGTCCAACACCAGAAGAGGCAGCTCAGGGTTGGGATGGCAGGGCGATGTTTTCCAGCTGCCTTCCTCCTCCCAGAGCTGTAATTAATGCTAAGTGAAGGGTGTTTAAATCTGTGTTTAGTTACTGCCTTTTCTGCAAGCACATCAACAGCACCTCCGTTGGATAATGAGGTTATTTTTAGTCAATGGTTGCCCCTTTTCTCATCTTGGTTTCTTTGAACTTCCTCCCGTTTCACTCCTCTATCAATGGCTGTAACAAGCACCACAACACCTTTTTTCCTTCTGCTGTTTCTGCTGATTGATCTGAAGGTGTGAATGTTGAGAGGCTCAAGATGTTAACCCCCCAGTGTTCACATAAGGGCAGGTTTGGAGTGCATTTGGCTCAGAAAACTGTGTTGAAGAGCACATCTGCCACGGGGCAGGAGAGCAGATTTTTCATTTTTCTACTTTATTCTTCATACCTGCGGTAAACCTTGACGTGCTGCTGTGGCATTTATGCTGCCTAGAGCATCACTCAAAGTACTTGGGGTTGTTTTGGGGTTTATTTGATGTGCCTCTGGCTGAGGTTTTACAGCTTGCTCGTTTACCTGGCTGCAGTTTGGAGGTTCACACTAAGTTTTTCCTGGTTCAAGTTGTTAATTTCTGGTGATTTCACAGGAGGAGTATGTGAAATGGAAGGGCTGTCTCTTCTTTCGGTTCGTCAGTGTCTTGGTGGATCCAGACCCAGATATTGCCAGGTAAAAACCTTAGCTGTGAAATGAAGGTCAGAGATGTCTCAAAACCTGTCTCAGTCTTAGCACCTTCACATTGTCAAGAGAAATTCCAGTGATAAAGCAGATTATCCCACTAACCTCTGTACTTCCTTTAGGGTCTGCAGTGGTGGCAAAGAGGTGATGAACCTCTCTCCAGGTCATTTGAAAGTCACAAAGTGTGTCCTTGGCTGTCCTCAAAATGTGCAGCTCTGCTCTATTTAGGACTCAGTTATCCAGAAAAAAAGGAATTTCTGAGACAGACCCTTATGAAATCTTCCTCATGGTTTTCTGACAGGCTCTGCCTCAAGTGCTGGGTTTGTTTTAGGACTAGAATTAAATATTTTGTTGGAATTTCGTTTTTCTTATATTGCATGCCATGCCTTTTCAGCCTGCTGCCACATCTTGTAATTATCAGAGGAATGACCTGTCAAATGACGTGTCAGAGGAATTACACACTCTCATTTTAAGTGCATGTTCATGAAGTTTTTGAAGGTTTCAAGGTCTCCAGCTGCTCTGTGATGTGAGAAATGAGTGGGGCAGGTTTCTCCCAGGTTTGGAGGTCATGTAGAAATTCAGGATACAAAAGGAGGGTTGGACACCTTGCTGCTTGTTTCTGTCTGGAACAGTCAATCTGAGATGGATATTTCCAGAACCATCAACCTTTTGTCAATTACCACTGACATTTCCTTTTCTCTTCAGTGTGTTTTTAATATCTAAAAATGTCTTTCCAGTAGATGGTGACATTGCAGCATTGTGTTCCTCCCATTTCTTTGGGAGCCTTTTCCTTTGCATCTGCATTTAGAGATTGCATCCAGACAAAATTATGTTCTTCAGTCCTGGGGTTGCTTTGCAGCTCTTGCAGGACCTTTGGTGATTAACTTGTTGCTGAGTGCTGTGTCTCAGCCACAGTGGAGCTCAGCTTATTTAAATAATTAAAATGCTATGCCTGGATTCAAGTTCAGATTCATTTCTGACTCAGTTTGCTCTAATGGCCATAAAAATAAGTAGTGCTGTGGAGCTGGAAATGTCTGTCCCCCTGAGAAAAGGGTGGAAGTCAGTGAGCTGGGCAAAAATTAAATGTGGTACTGAGGGAGACTTGGCAGAGGGAAACCATCCTCCTGCCTTGAGAGCCCTACAAGCTTCAGGGGTGGCTTTTGGAGATTATGCAGTGATAATTTCTTTCTGCTCCTCCTCCCCAGGTTTGCAGAGTACTGCGTGGTGCATGTCTTGCTGAAGAGGAACCCTGCAATGTTCTCCCAGCACTTCGTCGAGTGCATCTTCTATTTCAACAGCTATGAGAAACATCACACGTACAACAGGTTCCCCCAGAGCCTGAGGTCAGCTGAGCACATTCCTGTCTCATTTTTGCTAAATTATGGGCTGTCTGGCCATGCAGCTCTCAGTGACAGCACAGCATTTGTGTCACTTGATAATTATCCATGCAACAGAGTGAAAAGGGGGAAGCAGTGCTGAGTTGTGTCCTGCCTTCCCTGTGACACTGCTGTGTGTAATTTGCAGGACTGTGTGCTGTCCTAACAGGTTTATGGGTCTTAAAAGTGACATGCAGATATCCCTGGCTGATTTAAGGTCTCATTATTCCTGGGAGCTGCATAATGTGATTTGGGCCTCTGTAAAATGTCTGCTCTGCCACAGGGCGAAGCAGCTCTTCTCTCTGAAGGGGAAGGATAACAAGGGGAAGAGGATGAGGATCTACACCTTCCTGCTGGACCATTTCACAAACCAGCAGAGGTTCAACATCACCACCAGGATCAGCCACAACATCCTAGGTAAGGGTCTGCCTTTAAAAATCTGGTAAACAGAAAACTGCTGTCTGTATAAAAGATCATGGTCCAGGTGTTTTATCTTCCTGGCTTCCCCATCACTGTTGCTTCTGGAAAAAACAAATTATTTCTTGCCTGTGTATTCCAGCTTGCTTCGTGGATGAGGTCCTTCCTTTGGACCTGGAAGGCAGTGAGCTGCTCTCAGATGCATTTGCAATTCTGAGCTGCAAAGAAATAAAGCTCTCAGGTATGAGGTCCAGACCAGAGGATGACATTCAGCCTGACGAAAATGAGATGTCCATGAAAAACTTGATCTCGCAGGTGAGGGGCACTTGGTCTGCTGTGGGAAGAGGGCTGGGCAGCTCTGCGTCTTGTAAAAGCAAAATATGAAGGCAGAATTTGTGAGGGATGCTTGTTCTGGAACTGGAGGGATCAGAAGTGCATTTCCCCAGGAGCCAGGGGAGCTGTGCTGAGCTGGATTTGTTCCCACCCCTCTCCTTGGTGAAGCATTTGAGCGGAACAATGATTTTCCTGCACCTCTGAGCAATTTGCCTTCACTGTGAGAACTGAGTGACTTAGTGATGCATCTGAAAAGGCTCCACTTAGGTTAAAAGCCTCTGTGCTCGTGTGTGGTGTCAGAGCAGCCTTAATTACAGTGATTCCCTGGCTGTGGAGGGATAACTCCTCTCACTTGGGCTTCTCCTTCATTGCCTCACATAACTGTTCATGCCTTGTTCACAAAAAGGTTCAGAAGAAGTATTTCATCGAACACATCATCCCAATAATCACATCCCTCAAGTCCATGATGGAGCAGAAGAGGCTCCCAGCTCTCAAGGACCTGATGAACTGCCTGCGGGTAAGGGGAAGTGTTTTCTTGCTGCTCGTGGTGTTTTGATCCTCTCTGGAGTTAATGTGCTGGGTGTGCAACCACTGCCAGCAGAGAGCCTTCCTGGGAGGGAAGCATTCAGAAGATTGGATGTTGTGACACTGCCACTGTGTTAAATACCGTGGGAGGTGGAGGGATTGGAGATGAGGCTCTCGGTGTGGAACGTGGGCAGGAGGAAAGCTCAAACGCTGGGAAGCTTTTCCATGTTCTGCAGAACAAATCGGAGCCGAAACTCTTCAGTCTGTTAAAAACACCTCTGCTCCACCAACTGGTGTTTCCTTTTGCTCTCAAGCAGCTGTGATCTGAATGGGGATGTGAATCAGTAGCCGGGGGAGATTTCTGAAAAGGTCCAAACATTGCTTGTTGCTGCAGGAAATGATGCAGGATTACCGAAACGAAATCAAAGACGTCTTTGCTGCGGACAAGCAGCTGGCGGCCGAGCTGGAGTATGACATGAGGAAATATGAAGAGCAGCTGGCCAGGGAGAAGGAGTCAGAGCAAGAGCAGCTCTCAGCAGCCCACGGGGAGGTGCTTGGTGCCATTAACTCTGTGCATGTCTCCTCTGCTCAAATTCGTGTGCTCACAATGCCCAGGCTCTGCCCGGGGACCCTGTCCCAGCACTTGGAGCAGGATGGTTTTATGAGGGGTTTTCCTACCTCTTTGTCCTTCCTGACAGAAGCTTTCAGAGTCCTTTAATAGGCTTAGAACATCAACAAACAAAGCCAAGAGCAGCAGCAAATGATTAATGGAGAAAGAATTCAATTTAAAGGAAAAACCAAGTCTAATTTGGCACTGGCTGGGCTTAAATGTTGTCTTTTCTCTGTTCCCAGAATGATAAACTGGTAACAAAGAAAAGAGTTCACTTTGTCTGACTTTAGGTGTCTACAAAGTGGAGATTCAAACCCGTCCTAGTCACGCAGATACTCTCTTAAATTCAGTGTAAAGTAATAAATATGGGCCTGAGTCAATTGTCCTGAACTATTTTCGATCTCTGCCTTAAGATGACATGACTTCCTGGAAGTTCATTTCTCTTCAGACTTTAGAAGAGCACTTATATTTAGACCTCTAAACTAGGACATTTGTGTCCCTGTTCACTTCATGGTAAAATTCTGGCCAATAAATTGTTTCTCCCCACCCCAGCACCCTTTACATCCATCACACAAAGGGCAGTTCTTAAACGCTCAGGTCCAAGCACCTTGCAGGGCTTTTTACTCTTGTACCCATTGTCAGACATGACCTTTTCTCCTGTTTTCCACAGCAATCTCCATCTCTGGAGAGAGCTGCAACTCCTGGTGGCCAGAATAATAACAATGTTCAGCCCACAGCTGGGCCCATCACTCCCTCTAGTCCTTCTGGCCCTAATTATTCTGATGCTCTGAAGCAGCCAGCAGTGCCTCGCAGGTATGGGCTCCTCTTAGTTACCTGGTATTTTATATTTTTTAAATTATTATTTTTTATTTATTTATTTATTATTTCTTTTATTTATGTAGATATTTATTATTTTTCTTTGCTGATCCATTCTTTTGAGAGTGGTTTGAAAGTCACGGGTGTTGCAGCATAATCTTATTATTTGGTGTTTGGGATGATGAGGGACTGGGGGGATGGACAAAGCCCTCATCAGGGCTTTTAGAGGGAAATCCCAATTCCTGTCCTGTTTCTGGCCCTAGGGCAACCTCCCTGACCACACTGGCCATCCTGAACTCTGCCAAGAAGGCGTTGGAAGGCATGAGCAAGCGGTGCAGCAAGAGTGTGGGGGGCACTTCATCAGCTTCCTGTGAGGCACAGAGCACAGCTGGCAGCCAGCAAGGTGGGAGCTGCTGCACTGCTCTGGCTCTGCTGTGCACACATCCAGGGTCTGGAGTGTGTTTCAAATCTTAATTCCTCCCTTGTTGTTTGCAGCGTCCTTCCAAAGCCTGAACCGACAGTCCAGTGGAGAAAACGTGGCTGTGGCAGGGCGGGCAATCAGCACCCCAGAGCGTGAGTAGGAGCTGAGAGCTGTGGGTTCTTTATTTAGCTAAGTGCTTGGAGTAAAGAAGAGCCCTCCTGAAACCAAGGGTGTGCATGGCAAAGCACAGTCCAGTGTCTCCATGTGCTTCTCACAGGGTCAGTGCAGGAGGGAGTTTATTTTGGGATGTTGAGTGCCCTGTCTTCCTTCCTTGACCCTGGGGTGCTCAAGAGGAAGGTGGTTGTGGTTCCTTACCAGCCTGCCCTGCCCAGAGGTGCAAGGCTGAGCACTTCCTTGGCTCTGGAAGCACAGCTGAGCAGTGTTAGACTGACCTGCAGGACCCTGCTGCACAGGGAATGCCTCAAGGTCAGATCCTGCCTGCTCTGAGTTGTCCAAACAGGGTCTGGGGTGAGCTACAAGCTGCTCCTAGAGCAGGCACAGGGCTGTGACAGCTGCAGGAGAGCACAGGGATCTGCTCAGAGGGATTAACAACCTGCACAGTCCCTGAGTGAGTGTGTTCTCCACTCAGGAAGAGCTGAGCTCAGCTCTGGAGAAGGAGTGATGTGGTTTGGTTACTGCTGTGGCAATGCACAGGAGGAATCTCCAGTACACAAACTGGGAGTCTCTGTGCTCATGTCCACTGCAGCTGAGCCTTCCAGGGGCAGGTTCTGTTGGAATGCTCTGTGGCAGCTCTGCAGGCACGAGAGGCAGCTGCAGTAGAACCCAAATGGAGCTGAGTTCCAGCAGAGATCCCCTTCCTTTCCATCCATTTGCTGCTGAACTCCTTTAGATCATCTCCGTTGTGCTGTGAGGGGCGAGGTGCAGAGAATTGCCAGAGAGCTCCAGGTGTGAGTGTGTGGCAGCTCAGCTCTCCCTGGGTTTGGGGGCTGCTTTGGGAAGGGCAGGCATCCCCAGAGAGCTGTGGGAGTGCCCCTCACTGTGAGCCCTGCTCAGGGAGAGCCACGCTCTGCAAATCCCTGACAGCCCTGAGCAGGCACTGGTGTGCAGCCACTGGAAAATCTGATCCTGCCCTTCCCCGTGTGCTGGGCTGCACTTGTCTGCCTCAGTGTTTCTCTTTGCCTGAGCAACAAGCAAAAAAATGTGGGGTTTCGTGCAAGAAGTGCTTTTAGAGAGCAGGATTCTTTGAGCACTCTGCTCTCCTGGAAACTTGCACTGCTGTTGCTCTTGAAGCACCATATGGTGAAAAAGGAGGGAAAATGTTAATCTGCAGTGGTACTAGAGCTGAATTCCTGCTTTGCTTCAAGGCAGCATGTGTCCTTCAGCAGGGAGACAAACTGTACAGAGCAGGATCATCACTTCAGTCAGCGTGTGTTGAGCCATCTGTATGGTGGCACAGGCTGACAGACAACCAGAATAAAACATTTTATTCCTCTGGTGTATCACTCTGAGACTATTGGAGATGCAATTCTTTGTAAACAGGTTTGTACTTGAGAAGTTGGGAGCAGCTGTCCCCTCTTCCTGCCTTGTTCAGCTGTTCTGGCTGTGTTCTCTCTTCCCTTCTGTCTTTGGGGCTCCTCAGCTCCTGCTTGGTGCTTTGGGAACAGCTCCAGTGGATCTGGGTGAGTGGGGATTGTACATAAACACATGTTGTGGAGATACCTCCTTCCCATACTGTATGGGAAGCCCTACTTCCCCATTCCCCCCCCCCATTTTTTTCCTATTTCTTTTCCGTTTCATCTTCACCATTTCTTTCCCCTTTCTTTCCCTTCCTTCCCCATAAATGTCTCCTTTCCAAGGTAACTTCTTCAGCACACACTGCACAGAGTCACTGGCACAGGTCAGTCCTGAGAGATGCAGGGCAGAGCTAAGGCAGATGGATCAAGTTTGATTTCTGCTCTAAGCTTCAGTGATTCCCTTCCAGGACAGGGCAGAAGTTAAAGAGCAAACCCAGTTCAGCTGTGAAGAGAAGTCCTTTTAGCTGAGTTTCCAACTCCTGCCCTATAAAGCACTCCTTACCTTAATTCCTTGTGAAAGGTTCTGGGAAACATGAGCATAAAACAGAGCGTTGAGTTAAGTAAAATCTGAATATTGTGACATCTCTCCTGAGATAAATGACAGGAAAGAGACAGCTGACAACCAGGGCCTATTCAGGCAAGCTAAATTCTACCTAGCTCCCCTGTCAAATGATTCCTCTTGTCTGGCTGCAGGCAGCTCCTCACAGAGCAGCTCTTCAGGGCCTTTGGCAGTTTTCAGGGGCCCAAATTCTGCCTTGAGTAAGCGGAGCAACTGGTGTGGATGGAACATGTTGCTGGGAGAGATGCAGAGCTTCAGTGGAAGGGTGGCTGTCCCTGCCAGGCAGGACAGGGGCACAGGATCAAGGTCCCACACTGATCTCCTCTGGCCAGGGAGGCTGTGAGGCTGGAATTTGGAGGTGATGTGGCCCATCAGACTCAGCACAGGGGTTTGAGGCTGGATGGGAGACACTGAGGTCTGGGAAAAAGAGATAGATACGTGTGTTTGCAATTACTGGATTTACTTTGTGACAACTGAGTATTGCACAGCAGCATGCCTTGCCCCTCTGGCTGTGTCACAGGCTGCTAATATTTGATTTTGTTTTATTTCCAGAGACCATTAATGACTTGACTTTTGGTGCTGGGGTCAGTTGCATCGGCTTGAGACACACACCCGGCTCAGCTCCAGGCAAGTCATCTCTGGGATTCCTACCTGAGGGGAGGGGAAGGGAAAAATAACCCAACCCCAAATGACCAAATCCATGGCATTTTGTAAAATATGAAAATACTGTTTGCAGTGGAGAGAGATGCGGAGGATAATCCAAGAGATGTCATCTGTTTGACACTACCAGAGATATCGTAAGTTCAGCACGGGTCTGGAGCAGCCACTGGCAGGGGGAAAGGCTGGCCAAGGGCTTGGAAATGCAGGGTTGTTCTCCTTCCTTCTGCAGCCCACCCCCACCTCGGGAGTGGAACGTGGAGTCCCCAGCCAGGAGGAGCAGCCAGCGAGTGTCACAGCGACGGGCCAAGCACAAAACCCCCCTGGCAGCAGAGAAGTGAGCCTGCCCTGGGGGGCTGCACAGAACCAGCACGCTGCCTGGAACTGCCCCTGCCCTCTGGAATTGCACACGGTGTGGATGCACAGCCCTCCTTACCTCTTCTGAGTGCTTCCCCAGAGTCGTTCTGGAGATGGGCAAAGCCTGCATTAGCCCACGGATGGGTGACAAGTGTTGTTCTTCACTGAGCTCACTGGAGGGCTCAGAGCTGCACTATAAAAGGAGGGTGGCTTTTCAATCTCAGGATGTGTAATTTGTCCATTTGGAAAAGTGAGGGCATAACGTTGCCACAAGCTTGGCAATGAATGCATTTATCCCAGCTTGCAGGGCAGTGAGTGGCTGGGTTTACTCACCCAATCTCTCATTGTCCCTCTTGGCTGGATAATAGAGTTGCTTTAATTTGAACGAAGGTAAAACAGCTTGTCACTGCCACACCCCTAAATCTGGTAATTGCACGCTACATCACCTCTTATTTGTTGTGCAAACTCCTGTGTGTATGAACAGCCTTAATGTTCTTTTTATATGGAATACTTCCATTCTTGAACTGTGTTATTTCCAACTATTAGCATTTGATGAAAATAAATGGTTGCAGAATTAATTCCACCCACGGCGTCTCCCCTTTCCTTGAGCTGACAGAGAAATGATTTTTTTTTCCCTGTAGATTTCTACAGCCTCTCAGTCTTTTCTAGCACATCACTGGTATCTTGGGCCCTCAGTTCAATTAATGTTGGGCCCAGCAGCTTTTAAATGGAGACTTTGACTTGACTGCAAGCAGGGTATGAGTGACTGAGACAAGGAGGGTAAGTGCTCTGGGTAGGTACCTTGTTTATCATAAATATTCTGGGTAAATCTGACCCTTCCTGAGTCTCCCTGATGGCCAGTGCACCTCACTGAAGTTTTTCTGTTGTTAACTTTTATCACAGAGCTCATGGCCCAGATTTCATTGAAACTTGGAGCTGGGATCTGTTTTATTCCTGCTGGTTTGTCTAACTCAGACACGAGCCCCAGGCACGGAGCAGGAGTTGCTGCAGGAGTGGAAACAGAGGCATTTACCTCCTGCACTGGAATCCCATCATTTGCCTCCACTTTCCCTACTCTCTTAAAGATCAGAGAACCCTTCAAGTTAGGTTAAACTTTATTCCCAAAATCAAAGTCAGAGAACAGAGGAGGTATGGAATGGCTTTGGCTTAAGCCATGGTCAGCTATGGCCAAACCATTTATTTTTGTACCTTCTCTCCTGCCTTAAAATATTATTTAACCACTCTGAATGGGATAGTTTATTTCCTACTTTTTGTTTTGTCCTTGAGCAGTATCTGAGGTGAGCCCTGTGAGTTTTAACCTGTCTTCTCCAGAGAAGAACCAGGAACAAATGTCCAAGAATAAACTGATAAAACAGCCCTAGAACTTTCTGTCACCTCCCATCCACTGTGAGTGCTCTGACAGGAGAGACTTTCCCTTGAAAACAGGGGCTTCCCATAACTTGGCTGTTTGAAAACCACCACCAAGCCCAAACAAAAACCCCTACAAGAATGCTTTATAGCTTGGTATTTATGTAAAACATTCTTGGCAAAGTTAAACGTAATACATTAGTACAAACCTGAATATTATTCACAATGATACAATGAACTCCATCCCTCAGCTCTCACCAGCTGGGTGGGGGGATCATCTCCCCTTTCTCTCGTTAGAGATGCCACTGTGCATTTTAGAACTGAAAAAAAAACCCATGAAGTTTGGATTCTTAGCTCTGCTGGTTTGTCACAAAGGCTGCCTTTGGTGGGGCTGCAGACTGCTCCCAGAGTGCCCAGAGCTATGCTGGTTCCACCCTTTCCTCTCTCTCCTTTACTGCAGGAACCCTGAAAGCAGCACAGGGGAGGAGCAGTGGATGCCCAGAGGGTGCAAAGGAATGTCAGAACAATTAGAGGCAGCAGTCGGCACTGGGTGGCTTGGATGAAGAGCTGGCATTGAGAAGGGGACCAGGGAGAAGCTGCAGAACAGCAGTGGTGAGGTGTGAGTTACACAGAGAACACCTGGTGGGGGCTGCCCCATCCTTGTCTTTACTTCCCCTGGCAAAGTGGCAATGCTTTGTCTGGGCAAAACAAATGCAGCAATGGCATGTCCAGCGAGGGCTCTAGGAAACAAAGCAGAGTAAAGCAGAACACGAAAAAATAACACCAACAGTCCAAATCGTCAAGTATCCAAAATACTGTATACAGGAAAAGTTAAGACAACTCAATTTATATTGGAAATACAAGAACACTAAATTCTGCTACATTAAAAAACTTCCTAAACCACAGCACAGTCCTAGTGTTGCATCCACATCTTGCAGCCTGGTCTCACCCAATGCTGTTCAACACTATCAACACGGGTATTTTGGGAAACACGTGTTCCCCATCATTCTCTCTAAAGCCAAGAGAACCAAATTTGGTTGGTTTTGCTTTTTTTTTTTTTTTTTTCTTTACCATCTAGAGAAAAATTTCAGCTGACACTATAAAAGTGCTTTTGTGTTGAGCTTTTGCTTTCTCAACCCCAGAAACAGTGGCCTTGGCCATGTGGTTTAAACCTGCCAAGCTGCTGTAGCTGTCACACTGTGTTAGTGCTTTAGGGAACTTGCAGAGGGGCAGCAAACACTGAAGTCACTCTGTCACCTCTTTGGAACTGAGTCCAAAAGCCATCCCTGGATATTTCTTGCAATGACAAAAACAAAGTGTTGGTCAGCGGCAAGAAATTTTTTTTTTTTTATATAAAAAAAGTTGATAGCTCCTGCCATAAATTTACAAAAACTATCCCTGAGTGACTCTGTTCTGTGTCTGGTAAGACCTCTTGTGACAAGGAAATGGCTGAAGCTGGCTGAAGAGGAAAGAGATGCTGTTCCACCTGCAGCTTTTTTTTGTTACACTTTGCACTAATACTGATATGCTTTGACAGTGCCACACTATAGCAACGTGTGAGCTCCTCTCCTGTAGCTTCAACAGTAAAAAAATAGCTCCGTTACTCAAACACCGCTGGCATCACGTATTTACACTTTTAAATAGAAATGTTACCTTTTCTGAAGTAATCAAAATAGATCTTTGCAAAAAATTTAGAAGGTGGGGTTTTACAAAATAAACGGAGAAGGTAAAAAAAGCTGGAGGATCTCTCAGTACCTTTTATGGCAATCTTAGCCCAGGAAATTATTTGGCTTTAATTTTCCTGAAAGGGATGTCTTAGCACTGGTTCTCTGCCTCCCCTCTAAGCCTCTTTCCCCACGGAAAGACGCAGGAGCCAAGGCTGCTTTGTGCAGATTAGGAGGAGGGGTTACCTGCGTGCAGGGATCCCTGCCAAGCAGGGAGCAGAGGCAGTGCCCTGCCCTGGGGGGTTGTGTTAAATAACAGCATCTGGGGACGGTTGCAGAAGGGCTGAGGGCATCAGTGGTGCTGTCACTGTCACTGTCACTGGTGGCTGGGCACCTGAGCAGTCAGAGCCCAGCACGAGACAATCACAGATGTGGAAAAGTCACCAGCCAGGCCTGGGCAGTGAGCTGCTGGGAGGAAATCCCCCAAATCTCACTCTTTGAAGTCCATCTGCTGCTGTATCAGCACCTTTTTTGTCTGCTAGTTACACATTACTGGTGACATCTACTACACATTTACCTAATGCTGTGCCCCTGCTTGGTTTGCACATTGTGGCTGTGTCCCTGCAGCACAGAGAGAAGGCAATTCCACAAACTTCCACAGCCCAGTCTCTTGGGAAGGATTAAAACCTTTCCTTGGTCCAAGGACAGGTTTGGGTGATCCTGTTGGTATCTCCAGAGGCAGGGGAGACGCGAGTTGGGCAGTGAGGAGTTACTTTAAACTTTGGCAAAGAAAAAAAAGATATACAGATAGCTAGCTATCGAGTTCTTGTGTGTTCCAAACTCTTCCAAGCGCACTTAATTAATCTTTTGCTCTTGCTTTGAGTTCCTGGAGGAGGTATTTTCACACTTGCTTTTGCTGGTTTGCAATTTCCTTTTGGCGTCTTAGATGACAAATGAAGACTTGTGTCTGAAGTCACCCTGCAACGAAACAGTTTGGGATGTGGGAAGGATCCAGCAGCTTTCCAGGCAGCTCCCTGCTCCTGCTGCCCCCAAAAGGTAGATCCAAGCTGTGTAACCACGAGGATTCTGCCCAGGCAGCTCCCATTTCCCATGGGAAGGGGAGGGAGGCACCAGTTCCACTGGCCAGGTGCTCCTCCTCACACACCAAGGGGACTTTCTCATTCCCTCACCAGTATCTCTGCTAATGGGAGAGGCTTTTTCTGGTCTTAAGCTCAGTGATCTACTCAAATCCCAAAATACAAATTCTCTTGTAAAAGCATCACGTCCTGCCCACTTAATCCAATGAAACTCATCCTAAGGGGGTCAGGCCATGAGATAACTCGGAGCAGAGCTGCCTCTGATAGCTCCTGGCATCAGTCACTTCAGGCAACTTCAACTGTTCATCATTCCCAAGGAAATGACTCAGCCCTCACCCTTCTGTTTTCCCTCTGTTCCCCAGCCTTGCTTCGGAGTGGAGCCCACTCTCACAAAGTCTGTGTGCCCTAAAAGTGCCTTGTCCCCTGCCCACCCTCTTCCTCTCCCGACAGAGATGGTAAATGCAAATCATTTGTTGTTACCTCATCATCTGTCCGGATATAGTTAACGCCATCAGGCTTTGCTGGAGTCTTGTAGCTGAAAGAAAGGCAAAAATCTCATTTCTGGGACAGGAAGACTGCAGGATTTTGGAGGGGAGGTGCTCAGAAAGATGGAAATGAGGAGGAGGAGCTGAGTGAGAAGCAAGCAGAGAGAAACCCAGTTTGTTTCTCAAATGAGAGGTCTGTGTTTATTCCATCATTTACCATGACTGGGATTTTATCTGAATTCCCCTTCTGCACAGCGTGAAAAGATTGCTGTGTGTTTCCCTAAGACTCTGCAAAGAGATAAACTGATTCTTTCCTGGGCTGTCCTGCTCTGGTGCCTGTCACTGCCTTTCTGTGTCTCCTGCTCTGCTTCCTGTTGCAATTATAAAGTTCATTTTAATCCTTCACTGCCAGAAGCCTTCAGCATTTTTCTTAGTTATAAGGAAGCACCACTTGTTTGCAATCCCACAGGAACTCAGGATTTATACACGACTGTCAAGTCCAGTGTATGCCAACCCTCAGCTGCATTTAAATGGGATATTTAGAGCTTTTTCTGAAAAACAAATGAAACCAAAGAGAAAAACAAGACAGGACTTGTGCTGAAAAGCAACATTTAGCACAGAACAAATCTATCTGGTGAGAATCTTGGCTTTGCATATATTATCTCCTCCCCAGACTCTGTAAGGACATCGAGGCTTGTCTCTGATGCTAATGCTGTTGTTTTTAACATTTTCATGTGCGCTCCAGAACGGCTGTTTTTCATCCCAAATTTAGGTCCTCAAAACTAGTGAGACTTCCTGTAGAGAGCCTGCTCTGCTGCATCCATTCCCTATGCATGTCCTGATGCTTCAGACTAACTGTGCAGAGAGCTGTGGTCATTAAACCATGGCCCTCGTTATACCAACAGCACAGGAGCTGTTGGACAAACACCTGCAGGCATTTAATTGTGCTGGGCCCCCTTTCCCATGCAAAGGATGAGGATATCAGAGCACAGCTCTCACCCACACCACAATTCTCCCTTAGGAAAAGGCCATCCATTCCTGGAAGTGCCCAAGGCCAGGTTGGATGGAGCTCTGAGCAGCCTGGTCTAGTGAAAAATGGCCCCATCCATGGCAGGGATTGGAGCTGGAGCATCTTTAAGGTCCCAATTCACTTTGGGATTCTGTGATGATTCCATGAAATAAACCTGGATGCTGCAGGGTTTTACAGCAGGGCATTGGATGCCTCAGGGACTGGCTTGGCTTGTGGACTTTGGTGGGGAATTAGGCATTGAAATTCCTTTTAGCCACTAATTTTTGGCACCCTTCAGACTCCTCCACGCTACCTGAGGGTGCAGAGACTTGTCCAAGCAGCCCAGCTTACCTTTCCCCACTCTCTTTGCCATTTGCAAAGTATCCCCTTCTGTAGGCACAGCAGATCCCAAGAGTGATGAGCACCAGGACTGCAAGGACCACCAGGACTCCCCCGATTATCCCACCGATATTGAGGTCATCTGGCAAAGAGACACACCAGCACCCAGGGTTTCTTTAGGGCAGCAGCAACATTCCAGCTTCACACACACTAAAATGCCATCTCTCAAGTATTTTAAGCAATAGTTCATAGGGAACTAGTGAGTCCCTGACTTCAAGATTAAATCTGTTCACGATCTGACGTTTCCCTGCATTTTCAGATTATTTTTATCTCCTTATCTTTGGGGCTATGAGGAAGCAGGGAAGACTTAATGCCATAGGATGTCCCCCCTCATTCCTGATGGTGATGGCAATTTATTTATGGTGATAAATCAGCCAGCACTGATGAAAACTGTACAGAGAGCCACTCACAGACTTCCATCTCCTGCTCCTCACACTTTGCAAAGCCAGCATCGTTTGTTGCTATGCAGGAGTAACGACCTGTGTCACCTTTGTGCACTGCATGGAAAACCTGGGGAGGGAAAAGGGACAAAGGGAAGGGATGTGACATGAGAAACAAGGCACTGTGAGGGCATAAAACTGTGTATAAAAATGCATCTCTGCTAAGATCTTCTTCAATCAATCTTCCCTCTCCCAGCTCACCCAGAACCTGGCACACCTCACCCTCTTCAAATTATTCCTTCCTTGAAAGCCAGGCAATGTTTTTCTGAATTTACAAGCAACCTTAGAGATAACCTGCCTAGGCAAACAAGTCTTGATCAGATGTGTCAGGGCATTACCAGAGTGCCTGTGGCAGGGTTCAGGGTGTAGGAGGAGTTGTGGGATTTGCTAGATTTGCTGTCGGGTGGCAGAGGCTCGCTGTTGCGGTACCAGCTGTAGGTGGACTTGGGGAAACCCTCGTTCTCGTGGCAGTGGAGAGAGGCTGACTTGCCAACAGGGACAGCTTTAGGCACAGAGCATCTGGGAGTCATGGGTTTCACTGCAGGAAGACACAAACCAGGTGAGTGCCACTAAATCATTTCTGAATTCTCTGCTTTCTTAGGCAAAACCATCCAAACTTTCCATTATTCCCAGCTGGTTTTAAACCTCCCAGAGTGGCATTGTTTGGAAGATGCCCACAGCCCCCTCTGCTCCTGTTGTGGGTGGTACCTTGGACTGTGAGCTGGATGTTGATCTCGTCGATGGTTTTGGTGTCCGAGGGCGCGGCCACCTCGCAGCGGTACGTGGCCGTGTCCATCCTCGTGGTGTTCTTAATCACCAGGGATGTCCTGCTCAGAATCTCTGCCCGAGTCGCAAAGTCTCCTGACACACAGGGAAGAGAGAGGGAAAAGGCATGACAACCAAGACTAATGACTCAAGATTAAAAACCAGACTCGTTTTGGGTGTATAAATTAAGTGGTTGATCTCAGACTCTTTTCCAGAGTCAGAGAAACTCAATGCTTGAAAGCCCCAAGGGAAACCAAAGCTGCCAACCATGTTAGAGGATGAACTGGAAAGCATCACTCCAAACCTCAAAAACTGTGGCAAAATCGAACTTCCAAGACAGCCTCAGGCTTTGCCTCCTTTGGAAGATTCATTTGGATGTGGCTCTTGGTCCCATCTGAAGTGCTGGAGCAATTCCAGATGGAGTCAAGCCCTACTGGCAGTGGAGTTCTATCAAGCCAGAGAGGCTGCTTCTAATGTTCCCAGGATGCTGCAAATCCCTGTGCTGCCTCAGCACAGAGCACTGGCAGCTGGACACACAGATCCCTGCTGAGGTGCAGGTGGAGCCCTCAGATGTTCTATGGAAAGACAGGAGGAGTCAGTGCCTGGTTCTGAGAGCTCAGACACCCCGTGACCATGCTGGGACCCACAGAAGGGAAGCTGCATTATTCCTTTCTCATCCAAAAAATATCTCCTGGCCAGGATCTCACTCCAGCTCCCTGTGGCTCCCTACTGTGACCTGTCAATAATGAGGCAGGGAGGAAAAAACATCCTGCTCCCTCTCCATGCTGCACTTCATCTGCTGAGCTCTGTTCCAGAAGAAAGCAGCCAGCCAGCCAGAGCTCCTGCCTTTAGCAGGCTTGTTTGTTCCCCATTGTACTGTTTCTGGAATCTGTTTGGAAAACTGTTTTGGAAATTTGAGAACAAGGAATCTTCATACCCTGCATTTTGTTGCCAAAAAACACGTAAGAGGTTTCTCCATCTCGGATTTTCTTCCACTCGATTCTGGGATCTGGCGTCACCGTGGATTTAATGATGCAGGACAGCTCAACACCTAGCAGGAGAAATGGAGGCAATCCAGATTAATAGGAAGCAGCTGTGTTTTTGCTCTGCTTTGAGCACTCTCACTCAGTGTTTTATTAGGAGATGCTGCCCACAAAGCAGAGCCTTCTCTTTCATCTGCCTCACAAACAGAAACGCTGCTGGGTTCCAGGAGCTATTGGAAGATGGATTTTGGCCAGCAAAAATAAGAGTCCAACAGATATCAGCTATGGAGAGGAATGAACACCCTGTTCTCTGCAGGCTGGGGCTTATGGCAAACAAAACCTTTAGTCAGGGTGAGCCACAGGCCTGTCCTGCTGCTGAGCAGAGCCACACCATGAGTCAGGGATGCAGCATCTCCCTGGGCAGTGCCTGGGGTGAACTGGGACAGTGACTCCTGGGCATAAACCCAGCAAACCCTGTCCCCTTTGCAGCTGGCACTAGCATCTCATCTCCCCTGCAGAACCAGGCACCCAGCAGGGCTGAGAGGAGCCTTCCCAGTGTCCCAGGGCACCTCTGGAGAGGGCCAAGAGAAAATATCCATTTCTCTTTCTGTGTATTAATTGCAAGGCAACTGCTTTTCCTTCTTTTGGGACCCAGTTCAAAAAAGTACTTAGGCAGAGACTTTGCAATGCCAGTGGCTTGCAGAGGACCTCAATAAAACATTTAGAACAGGGAGATACAGACATATTCATAGGCACTTCTCCGAATCCCAGGCTCTTGTAGTCCTAAGGAACCAGTGACCAATAAGCCAATTTTTCCTCCATTGTTTGGCCTGATGCAGCACAGGCAGCACTCACTTTGGAATTCCTGCACCACAGGCTTGGTGTTGCTGGATGTCAGCTCCACAGCCAAGAGTCTGCAGCCTGGAAAAACAAACAGAAGGTAATAAGAAATAGCACAGCTCATAAGTCACCCAGCTAGGAACAGGCTGCATGCTGAGAAATCATCCTGGCCAGCTCTGAGGACTGCCTTCCCCAGACAAAACCTCTTCCTGGCTACCAGCACAGCTCCAGCAGGACTGAGTTTATTTAGGAGTTGTGGTGTAAATACAGGAAAATATAATTGTTAGAAGTAGCAATTAAAGAGGAGGATTAACATAATGGCACAAAGGCAGTGCCAGCACGAGCCACTTCCTTGTGCCTTGTGCTTATTTAGATTGGAAAGGAACTGTGCTAATGCACGAGTGAAAGTTTTATTGTGGAAATTAAGTTGTTGGTCAGGAGAAGGCAGGAAGTAGAGCAAGCTCCAGAGATCCAGTCAGTTCCTGGGAGATGGAATGGGCCAGGCCTGGCCTCTAACAAATGCAGATTGCACTGGCAAGTACTGCAAGCATGGCAATGTCAATTGTGAGGCAGTAAATCACAAGAGACTGTGGTTCAGGAGAAAACAAGAGTTCAGCTCTGTGGGTAGAGCCCCAGCCAGACCCACAGTGGGGAGAAAGCTCAGCCATGCAATGCTGTGAGGCTCCTTACAACACAAACTTGCTTCTTCCCTTCCTGCCCTGAGTTCCAAAGTGCTCCCAATCAATCCAGTCACCTTCCCTCTTTTGCATATTACTTTAGTTAGAAAAACCTGCCTTCCATGTCCCTTGTGCTGTGCACTCCAGCAGAGCAGGTATCAACAGCACTCACACTCTGCTGGATGCCCAATTCACCAACAACTCTCCAGAGGACAGGGAAACAAGCAGGGAGTACCCTGGAGGAGGAAAGTGAAGCAGACAGAGATGTTCTGGAACTGGGTGTTCTGGTTCTCCTTCTCTCAGGCAGACCATGGAGCTGCCAAACCAGGCTGCTCCTTACAGGAGGAGGTTCCATGCTACAATCAGTGCCAAAATAATCAGCTGCAGGGGCCTGCCATGGCCACATGAGCAGCTCTGCTGTGACAAATCCCATCAGAACTTTGTGGAAATCTAAGGGAGATGCCCACTGAGCATTGATCAAACAGCAGGTTAAAAATTATGGAAAGCACTGCCTCAGGGACGAGATGTAGCTAAAGGTTAGGAGTAAAAAGCCATAACAAACACGGATAAAAAGCAGAAAAGCAGCTGGAGGGAGATGTGGAGAAAGAAATGATCTCCAGCATCATGACACTGCTGGAGATTCCTGTGCTGGCTTTCAGGGGGAAAAGCTTTTGGGCAGAGATTGGCAGTGCAGGGACAATATCCCTCTGGTGGAATGGCAAGGCAGCAGCCTGAGAAACACCCAAGAGCTGCAAAGTCACTCCCACTGAAAGCCTGAGGGCCTTCAACACCTCAGATTCTTCCAGCAATGTTGAAATGTTCCCTGCTGGTTCCTATCCCTCATTGTTTGTTAAATGCTGACACTTTCCTGGGAGCCCTGGTGCTGGTACCCCAAAGACCACAAGGGAGAGCTGCAGCTTGGCAAGGTTTAGAAAGCTGCCTTTGTGTCCAAAATCATTGTTTCTCACACAAAAGCCACCAGCTGATGCTAACTAAGAGGTGGCCCAGCCAGAACTGCTCCTAGCAGGAACTCTTCCACCCTTCCCCCTGCAGCACTGGAGTCATGCAGCATTTGGGAGAAATCCAGTATTGAACTGAGCTGACAGAGCTCTCAGCTTTGGTTCTCTCCAGCCAGGAGCTGGTCTAAGCAGTAATTTCTGCAAGTTTGTTTGGAAGCAGAGTCCATTTTCCTAAGAGTTGCTGCTTCCAGACCTACCCCCTGAAAGCAGGGAATTGTGCCAGACAATGCCAATGCTTTCCCTTCCCTCTGTTCAGCAGGGAACCATGGGATGGTTTGGGTTGGAAGGGACCTTCAAGACCCTCCATTCCCACCCCTGCCTTGGGCAGGGACAACTCCCACTATCCCAGGTTGTTCCAGCCTGGCCTTGGACACTGCCAGGGACCCAGGGGCAGCCACAACTTCCCTGGGCACCCTCTGCCAGGGCCTTACCACCCTCACAGGGAGGAATTTGTCCTAAAATCCAACCCACTCCTGTTCCCTGGCAGCTGGAATCCATTCCCCCTTGTCCTGTCACTATGTGCTTTTGTAAAAAGTCCCTTCATCCTCCAGGTGTTCTGTCCGGGGCTCTGATCCTCAGGAGCATGAACAGATTCCACCGACCCCAGCAAACCCCCAGGAGCTGCTAATCCCCAGGAGACAAGGCACAATTTTGGGAAAATCCTTTTGAAAGCCCAGCCTGGGCACTCAGCTGATCTGAGGATGCTGGCTGGCCTTCTGCTCTGGACCAGTTTTAGTTTTGTTACAGATTCTTGCTTGCACAATGTCTTTTTCTGAAAAAATGCTGTCCCATCAAATAGTCATGGCAACAATCCCACATCTGCTGTAGTTAGAATATCAGTTCAGCTGAAGGTGGGGACAGTAGAACCACAGAGCTGTGTGGCTCTGAGGGAGTTTTGGCTCTAGGAATATTCACTCCAGGACAGTGGGACTCTGTCAGACTCCAGCCCCATCTCATTTCTCAGAAACTGCTCACAGCAGGCTTTTTCTCACCCACTAAACACAGGAGATTCAGGTCTATCCCTCAGGCACAAAGCAGGATGACAACAAATTTTAGACAGAAGCAGAGTCCTTGGAGACTGTGTGAGAGGTTCTGACATTATTACGTGTATTGACCGTGGGCAGAGATCAATGTGGCTGCTTAAAGCACTGCTAAGGCAGATTTATTCCTCTCTGTGTGGCAGAATACTGCAAGTAGCATGTTCTAAATTAAAAGAAGGTGACAGCAAAGCAAAACAAAAACCTGAACTGGCCATACAGACTGTACAGCAAGAGAGGAATGCCTTTCTAGAACCTTGGCAAGGGTTGTCTCTGTTTTGTTTTGTGTTAAATCATCATTAGTGCTTAGCCAACTTCTCAAAGGTGTTCCTTTAGGCTCCTTCCAGCCAAGCACAAATAAGCAGCAAAGGGTTTGTGTTATGCAAATCTCACTTCAAAGGCCTCAGCACCCAGGGTTTGGAGAACAGCTGGAATTGCATTCCCTCTCCAGAGCAGCATCTGTGCCACAGCACAGGCACCCACCACAGCCATATGTTCCACATCCCTGAATTCCCACCAGATCCATAGGTGCTGCATCTCCCAGTTCCTACCAGGTCTCTATAGGCTGCAAAATCCCAAATCCAACCAGATCTGTATGTTCTACCCCCTGAATACCTACCGGCTCTGTATGTGCTGCAGAATCAGCCAGACATATGGCTGAATCCCAAATGTCATCAGTTCTCCAAAATAGAATCCAGGACAAGGCACTGAAGTCTATAGCATATTCTTATGGCACTTTTTAATTTTTTTTTCAGCTAAAGAGATCCAGCCCATGCTTGTTACTGTGACTCATGGTATCTGAATCATTTTAAAATGCTATACTGAAGAAAAAAAAGCAGCTTTATAGGGGACTCTGTGTATTAAATCTCCTTTCTACGGTTCAAAGCCAAGCCTGACCTTCCATCTCCTTCCATCCTGATGTCTGTTTGAAAGCCCTAGGCAGAAATTTGAAGAGGAGGTGAGATATTGTGTTCTAGGGAAAGTGAGAGAATGGCCAGCAGAGAGTTTGGGAGAAGTTGCTGGCAGCATCCTGGTCTGCAGCCTCGCTCGATGCTGCGCTCGCAGTTATCTGATACAGTAATTTTAGTTAATGCACTGTCAGGCACAGGCAGTACAAAACCACGCAGCTGTATTTAAACACCTGCCCACCAAAGCAACAAAAATATGCCTTGCTCGAGGTGTCCATCATCACTAAGCCCTTGTTCAATTTGCAATTCAAAGCGTGCCTAAGCCATGTGGGAACGCTGTGATAAACCACAAGCCTTGTTAAGCACCTATGCTTTCGGGGTGGTTACTTGGTGCAGCAGGAGTGAGTGCTGTGTTATGGGGTGTTACAGCATGTTAGCTGAAGCCTCTGCATGTCAGCACCCTCAGGGCTGCCTGTTTGGAGATGCCCCTGGTCCATCCATCCATCCATCCATCCATCCATCCATCCATCCATCCATCATCCATCCATCCATCCATCCATCCATCCATCCATCCATCCATCCATCCATCCATCCATCCATCCCTCCACCCATCCTCGCTGCCAGGAGCAGCAGTGACAAGGACAGCCCAGCCCAGGCACAGAGCAGCACAGGGAGCTGGGAAGGGCAGCCAGGCTGTCCCCAGGGCTGGCCCTGCCTCTCTAGGAGTGTGTGTGCAGCAGGAGGAAGCTGACTGTGAAATGTGTGGGAAACCTCCAGAGGAAGCCATGCAGAGCTGGACTGGGTGAGACAAGGAGAGGGGAGGCTGCATTCCTGCCCTCAGCTTATTTTGAGGAAATCACCATAAGCCCTTTCAGGAAATCTGACCATCTGCCTGGGAATATCCATCCTTTTGTCTGCAGGCTCTTTATCCCCCCTCTTCTCTATTCCCAGCGCGTCTCGCTGCAATTCCACACTCAGACTTGTGCCAGGTGGTGCAGGACAGACAACACAGCGTGGCACAGGAATGAGAGACCAGAGTCTTGGGCACTGCTTGGTGAAGTTTCTTGGGCTCTCTTTGCCCAACTGTCTCTGTGTGGAACTTCAGGAGTAGCAAAGGTACTTGTGACAGATAAAGACTGGATTTATAAAGGGTGAATAAATGTTTTCTAGCACTTAGTCTTAACTTGCACTCCTTTCCTCCAGCCCAGGGAAATGGTGGTGTGCTTGCTCTGGCCCCTAAGTGTCAGGCTGAAAGGCCCTTGGAGCTGATAGGAGGGAGCTGGCAGGTGGATGGGCTGTGTTTGCCCATGGCCCCAGCGAGCCACGTGCCTTTTTTATTCCATTTTTCCATGGCACCTCCCTGAGCTCAGCCTTGACTCCGGGGTGGGCTGCCCTGCTGGAGAACAATGTAGATGTGCAGCAAGAGATTAGTGAACAAAAGCTTAGGAGTGTCTCCGTTCAAATTAAGTAACAGATGGACCTGGTCTGTGTGGGAGCTGATAACAGTTATAAAAAGGCCATCACCAGACTGTGGCCAGCCCACCCTGGAAAAAACCCACTCACTCATAAATCCTCTGTGCTGTTATAGCTGCTTGTGCGAGTAAGGCTTTATTTTTACCAGCTATCACAAACCAGCATGACTTATTTTAAGATGCATGGCTTGTACTGCTCCTCTAAAAGGGTCCCAGCCCTCTGACAGACACCTCCTGACAGAGATGTGCCCAGGGATGTGCCCAGAGATGGGCAGGAAACACGAGGCAGAATTAACCCACAGAAGGCACAGCAGCCTTACAGAGCAGTGCTTGCCATCCACACAGCTCTGGGCTTTGCTTTCCTCCTCCCTTAGGGAGCTCACTCGTGGCACTCTCTTGTGAAATGCTGACCATGAGGGGGTCCCTGGTGGTCCCAGCAGGAGCAGGACCCCACAGGATGAAGCTGTGTGGAACACCACCAGGTGTTTGCATTCACCTGAAGGTGTAAGAACTTGGGATTTTGCCCTTAATTCACTCTCTTCCTGCTCACCAGTACAGAAGGTGAGGAGATGCCTGACTTCAAACAGGGTACGTGCAGTTCTGAAATAAAATCTTAACCTGTTTAAATCTCCTGATTTAAATCTCCTGACTTAAACTGGGACCTTAAAGACCTGACTGCATTTGCTGCAGAGGGCTCATTAGCACCCAGGCCATGCACACAGGCTTTTTTCTTCCTTTTCTTTTTCTTTTTGAGTTTTTTCTTTCCTCCCCCTTCTTTTCCTCTTTGTTTTTCTTTTTTTTTTTCCTTTCCTTTTGGACAGGAGGATTTACTGTTCTCCCTCCTCACCAGACAGCAAAGCACATGCACCCTGAGGAGTGGAACAGGTTTCTCTCAAGGAGATATGGAACCTTCTTAGGTCAAAAGCCTCTCTGCAAAGCAGCTCCTTCTGCAGCCAAACATTCCTGCTGTCTCCCAGGCAGGGAGGGAAGCGTAGGTGTTGCCTGGGAAGACCACACAGAGCTTTCTGCTGGTTTCCCCAAGCCTGGTTTGATCACGCTGGGGTGCAGCTGCAGACAGACTGTCTCAAATCACCATCTGATCAGGGCTTCTGCAGCTCAGAGTTTCACAACCTTTGCCTGCTGCGGCATTGCAGCGTGGGTACAGATGAGATGTTAAGGTCCTGCAGATCTGCACCTTCATAGAAATGACCCCATTTTATTAAAATGGAGTTTTCTCTGTCACAACAGAGGTGGCTGGAGGTACCAGCCCCACAAAGGGATCCTCATCAAGGAGGAGAATTTATACTTTTATACATTTATACTCCATTTAATACTCTGCAGATGTGGCTGTACAAGCCTTGCCCAACATCTTAATCTGAGCCTGATCTGGGCCCAGCTCTGCTGTTTTCCCAAGCTCATCCCCTGGGTTCTGGCTCTTCTCCTGGAAAGGACTGACTGTACAAGTGAGTGGGGAAGGAAGCAATATTTGTGTGGATGACTAATACCCAATACTTAAAAGAGATTAGGATGGAAGCAGAGAGGGCTCGAGAGTTTCCAGCATGTCAGATTGTATCTCTTTCTGGAATATACTTCAGGCCAACTTCAGCTCAGAGGGAAGATGGAAAGAGTTGGACTTTGCCCTTCAAAATCAGGGATGGAGGGTAGTAGTAGAGGGGGAACAGAAAAGAAACATGAAGAAGAAAGCTGTTATTACCATTCCCAGCATTCCTGAATTGCTTCTTCCTTCCCAACAAACCTGAGGCTGAACTGGAAGTCTTATTTCCCTTTTGTGAGCAACAGGGAATAGGGCATGGAGCTTGTGCCAGGGGATTAAGTCCTGCCCAGATCACTTCTTTGCCTTGCTGGCCCCTGGGCCAAGCCCCTCACACAGATGCTTTGGGCTTCCAGTGTTAGGCTGAGCCTCCAGGAGGGAAAAACCGGGGCAGGTGGCCTTGCTGTGTGGTTCTGAGGCAGGAGAGCTTCTCCTTACAGCTGCACCAAGGTTTTGGCAAAAAACCGGGAGAAAACCAGATCACTTGGCCAGGAATGCATCAAACGAGCCAGGATGTGCTCAGTGCTGGTCTTGCCATTTTCATTAACAAATGGGCAGCCTAATTACACCTTCAAACTGCGCTGGCTCGCAGCCAACACCAGGGACATCAATGCAAAAAATGGGTCATGAGGGGATCCCAGGAGGGCAGCTCATCTCCCACCTCTGCTTTAGGGCATGAAAAGCCCAGGCATGCAGCTGGCCAGGCCCCTGGAACCCTGAGGAAGATGAGGGTCTCCTGTGCAGTGTTTCCCCCCCATCATTTCCATCTGCCCAGGTGCTGCACCCTTCTCAGCCAAGCCTCAGCCCCTCCACATTCAGTGTCCCCTGTAACTCAGTAAGGACGAACAGTTCCAGTTCACTGGAGGAAAAAAATGAGGAATGGAAATCACAGCAAGAGCAAAGGCACACACTATCTCAGGCAGCAGGGGATATGCCACTCTGTGACCTGCTTACCAGATGAGAATGCCTGGCAGCAGCAAACCCCAGGGACTAAGATGGTGAGCACAGGGCAGATTTGAAACCAACCCTTCCTGCCTATTCCCACTTGCCTTCCATTGTTTCCCCAGCCTAGGAACTGCCATGCAGGCACATCCTACGTTATATCTCACTTCAGCACGTCCCCTTCCTCCCCAAAGTGGCAGATGCTGGTACCAAATTAGTGCAAAGTGGGAGGGAACCAGCAGATAACTATCACAAGAGCCAGGGCAATGGTGTTCCTGCTGTCCTCTCCCTTCCCCCCAGCAGGACTCTCCTGGCAGCAGACAGGTGCTGGGGGACAAAATCCAGGACAGAGTGGGGTCAGGAGACATGACAGGGATCTGTGGCCAGTGTCAGGGAGAGGGAATGAACTGCAACAGGAAAAGGGGCAAGTTCCTTTATTTTTGGCTCATGTGGGAATTTGACTCAAGGATTGCTGAGAATCTCAGAAGGCACGGTGACGTTTTCCAGGCTGAGCGCCAGCCGAGGCACAGACTTGATCTCAGCAGGTATTTGACTTCCCTGGGAGCTGGGATGCTCAGTACCTGCCTGACCCTGGCTTTTGATGAGGACACGCATCTCAGAAGCTGCCTGCAATGCAAAGACAGGAAATAAGCGGATATGCTATCAGCACCAGGCTTTGCAGTGCTCCTTAGTGTCTGGCTGTGTCCCAACCATCAATACAGAGACTTGCAGGGGTTTAGCCTATAATCCTCTATTCCTCTGTCTGTGACTCTAATCTCCTGATCCTCCCTTCTCCTCCAGCCTAGAGCTTGACCAGCAAAACAGGGATCCGAGGTTCTGCTTATTGAAGACCAACCATGTCATCTTCCTGTGGAAAATGGGAGTTGGGAAGAGAGCAGCAGTCATCAGAGCCAAGAGCCGGGAGTAGGCTGGAGAAGGGAACAGGAGAGGGTGTGAGCAAGCACACAGAGAAATCATTTATGACAAGACTGAAAGCAGCTCTCGTTTTAAGAACATTTCCTCCAATTTTACAGTGTAATTTTTGCCTTTTTCCTCCGCGTGAGTATAATTCTAGCCCCGGGTACAAACCGCAATTGTCTCGCTAACGCGTCGCATGAAACACGAACAAATGAACGCTGCAGGAGCCTGGCTGCAGGCACCCAGGGAACATCCCCAGCTGCCTGAGAGCAGACCAAGAGCTCTCAGTGATCCCACTGCCGTCATTCCAGCAGGAGAGGTGGGGCTGGCCTCCGCCAGGCAGCTTTGAAGCTTTGCAACAGATCTGTCAGAACAAAGGATGCAGCCCCACAATGGGGGAAAAGCACTCAGAGAGCCATGTGCAGGCCCAGAGATGTGATTTTAGGGGCAGCCCTGGATCACAGCAGCAGATCTGAAAAGACTTCCCTTGTTAACATCAGCCCGAGCAAGCACAGGCTGCCAACCTGCACGGGAGAAGCGCCGCAGGGTTCAGGGGAGATTATTTTCTTAGGAAGCGCACCGGGGAATTAAAGGGAGCCCAAGTGAAGTCACAGACAGATAAAGATGAAAAGCATGACACACAGAGCTATTAGGAAGATGCCAGTGTAAATGAGCAGGGGGAGAGGGAAGGGAGAAATGCTGTGTCAGAGCAAAGAGGACAAAACCCATACTGGCTCAGCCCAGCCTGGATTCCTGACCAGGGCAAGTCTGTTTAATAGAGCAGAAACGAGCCTTGGCACGGAGGGGTTAAAAGATTACTTGTCCTGGGGGAGTTGAATTAGCCACATATCTGGGAACTAACTTCTCCCAGACCCTGACTTGTTTTTCTCCTTAAACATCTGCTGCTATTTTTAGCAGAGAATTTTCTCAGCCGAATGCTCCCAGTTGAGTGCTGGTCAGAGCCCTTTTCCCAGGGACACACGGGCCCAGCAGCACATGCTGGTCCCTGCTTCAGCTCAGCTCTGTGCCACTCTCCTGCCATCTCTGGGCTTGGTGTGCCACACTGCCAGCTCTCTCCTGAGGCATGGGGACAGTCCCCAGCCCAGCCTGGGGCAGGAATATTAAATGCCCTCAAAAAGCCAGAGGAGGCTACAGAGTCAGAAACAGCTAAAAGGGGTGGACTAGATTTGGTAACTTGCCTAGAGGCTTTAGCAGCATGAATGGCAAAAAAGGTGGGAAGGAGATCGAAAGAAATGATTAGGCTGACATAAATACTAGGATCTGCTTCTCAGGATTAAAATCTATTTGGATTAGTTCCAGTTCCTCCGAGGGAAACCATGGAAGCCTTTATTGTTCATAAAAGTTGCAACTAAATTCGGACTCCATAAAGCTTAAGGAAATACCTCTCAGAGGACAACCCTGCTGGAAACAAGTGAGGTAACTCCCTTCCTCTTCTCTGCTTTTCTTGGGGCCTTCATTCTTCCTTGGCCAAAACCCCAACCTGTCCATCAGCCCATCAGTGCCTGGCTCCTGGCTGCTCAGCCTCCAGCACTGCTATCTGCCTGCCTGCCTGCAATTAGCAATGTGTCACTGGGTGTCTGGGCTGCTTCTCAGGGAGGCAACGCTTGTAACTCCTTTTATCTACAGCTTGATTTAATACCTGCCTGCCAGAGATCAGCATGGAAATCAAAAGGCCAGATCAGGGCACATGGATGGACAAATTGAGTAAAGCAGGAGCAAACCCTTGGCTTGTTTGTGCTAATGTGCAGCTCAGGCTGGGGGACCCGGGAGGACTGAGCTCTGTGGATGCTGGGGATGAAGCACAGCACAGCCACAGTCAGGCAGGTCCCTGTAACAATGGCCCCTTCTTGGTCAGTGTATCTGTTCCCTGTGTGTCTTGGAGTCATGTCAGCGAAGCAAACAGATTGGGAGCATATTTGCACTCCCCACAGCAGCACAGAAGCCAGCCCTGACACAGAGGAGCAAGCTGGGCTCTTGGCTGCTCTGTGCCTCGGTGCCAAGTTTCCAGCTCTGCTCAGAACCTGTGGCCAAGCCTGGCTCTGGCAGGGGGAGAGGTCAGGAAATGCTCAGCTCACAGGACTGGCAGCTGCCTGCAGGAGAGGGGAGCCAGGCTGAGCTCACCTGTGCTCCTCCAAGGCTTCCCAGGTGACACCAAACCTGGCACAGTGTGGCTTTGCTCTCCTCATGGCCACGCTGAAACAACTGGGGCCAGGTCAGCAGCACAGATGCTGTGGCAAGAGCTGCCTGCAAAACGCTTCCCCCAGCCCTGCAGGAATCCCAGGAGCCCCAGATTCCCCTCCTGACCTTTGTGAACACATTCCAGCACATGGCACTTAACCTTTGAGGCTCCTTTGAAAATCCCAGTGCCAGCGTTTCACAGATGAGTGTGCTTCCCCTCGCATCTGCCCCTGCATCAGATGCTGCCAGCACCTCTCTCTCTCCTGGCTCTGCTCCCAGCTGAAGGACAGACAATAGGCATTTGAATCCAGTCTCCACTTCCCCTCCCAAACAGCCCGGGGAGATGGCATATCAGAGACAGCGCTGAGAGCAGCGCTTGCCAGCCAGCCACAAGTCCCTCCAGATCCCAGCCTGCCTTCCCCTCCCCTCCCACAGCCACAGACCCACCTCTGCAGCACTCACTGGGCACCCAGGCCAGCTCTGCTGGGCAAGTCCTGCCACCTTCCAGTCAGCCAGACCAAGGGAGCCTTATCTCAGCACTCTGCTGCTGCCAAAATCCACTGGATCGTCCTGGGTTCCCAACCTGCCGGTCACAGCACTGGCCAATGGCCCCTGGACCTCTCTGCCATGCCACCTCACTGGAAGCACACTGGCCACCTCCTGGACCTCTCTTGCTCACTCCTAGGAGCATCTACCTGTAATTAAGTGATCCAGGTTCCACCTGCAAGAGGTTCAACCAGGATTCTGGTGAGAGCTGTCCTGGATTCTCCTGAAGAACCATCTTCCATCTTACTAGAAATAGCTCTGCTTCTGGAGCCATTCAGCCTGTTTGGCACCATTCCTGCTGCTTCAGAGATAACAACAGAGAGTGAGAAAAACCTGTCTAGACACCGTTTACCTTCCATGGACTCTCACTGCCACATCAAAGCACCTCTCCAAACAAAACTGCAAACTGGCCAGGTAATACTCCCCAGCCCCCTGTGCCTGCTCCAGCCAGAGGCAAGGACTCATCCCATCATGCTCCAGAGTTCATCTTTAATCCAGTCCCTTCTGACAACAGGAAGAGAGGTAGGATGAAAAATCTCATTACAAGCACATCAACAGCAGTCACCTGGCTTCCCACTACCCAGGTGGGGGCTGCATCCCTTCTGCTCAGCACCCAGATACAAGCTGAGATCTCACCTGTCTCCTCTGGGCAGGCTGCAACCCCCCAGCTCCTCTCAAAAGCTGCCACACACTTGTCACACCTGTCCCCTCTCAGCTGCTGGACCCCTTGCCTTCCCAAAGCCATGTGTGTGAATGCTGGGCAAGCTTTGCTACGAGCTGGGGATCACAGAACCTCTTCCTGTGACACCCAAGGAAAGGGAGGTCAGCACCCAGCTCGCCCACCAAGTCACTGTCAGAGCAGGACAAAGGCACGGGAGCTCAGGCAGATGCTCAGGATACCTTGAAACCAAGGAGACAATTTCAGGTTTCTTAAGCACAAGTTAGTTGAAGTCTCTGCTGTGGGGAAGCACCTGGCACTGGCATCGAGCACTGACCCCATGCAGCCACCACGAGAGCAACATCTATCTCATTATTTTAATCAGGGTCCTTTGAAATACCTTCTGTGTGAGACAGCTACGAAAATCCCGTCTGGTTTTATTCTGTCTCAGGCAGAAACAGCCTTTATTTAGCAAACTGCTGCTAACAGCTCTGTCTCATTAGTCAGTGTTTAGGGAACCAGGCTGCAATTGTTCTGAAGTCTGGCATTGCAGAAAGAGCCTTGATAATGAGGTCTACAGGAGACGATTCCTCCTGACAGCCCCACAATGACCTAGAAATCCTACTTAATTCCCTGTCAGGGAAAAGTGCTGAGTAACAGCAAGGTGCAGAGGCACTGGGGGTTGATCCCAGAGGGAGCTGCAGCCTCTGCTCACACTTGGGGCTGGGATGCAAGTCCAGAGTAGCAGAGGCAGCCCTGCCCAGCTGCAGCAGCTCCCCAGAGAGAGCCTGAGGGGCAGACATGGGGCTTGCTGTGGGAAGGTTTGTAGCCTTGTCTGTGAGAGACTTGGCAGCACACAGAAGACCCTGATAACACAACAGGAGGAGGCATTTGGAAAATCAACAGCAGCACCTGGATCTGGGCTTCTCAGGGCACTGCCTCCTCTGGATTGTGCTCACCTGCTAACTGTGCCAAAACTGTGCCAAGGAACTCCCTGGTTCACACAGCTCCACTTTTACCTTGTTCCTAGGTGTGGCACAGCCAGAAGCTCTCCAGCAGAGCCTGAGCAATGTCCTGCAGTGGAGCAGCCTCTGGAGCTGCACAGGGGCCATCCCCAGGACATGGGATGCAGTGTGTGTGCCCCAAGGTGCTGCTCAGCATCTGACACCTTCTGCCCCAGCTGCTTTTCCCCCATGCCCTCGGAGGAGCAGGCAGCAGGCTGGGACAGGCTTGGCCCATAAACACCCCACTTTCAAGTGGTTTGTTTGCCACAAGCACCACGTGGACATGGTCACAAACCTCTGGGCTGGGTGGCCCAGGGCCAGCTGGGCCAGAAGGTGAGGCAGGGGGATGTAGCAGGAATGTGGGCTGGACACAGCTGACCTCAAAGACCACCCCCAGCACAGACCCTCACAGGCATGTGCTTGCCACCTGTTTCAGGCAGCAGACAAGGGGCTAAGGCAGGAATTCTGGAGCTGAATGCAGAGTCTGTTCAGGAGGGGTCTGGAGACTCCCACCCACATGATGTGAGGCTGAGGGTGCTGTCTCAGCCCCTGGCACAGGAATGCATCCCAGCCCATCACGTGTGGGGCTGCGAGCGCAGCGCTGTTTAAAGCACAGCTCAAATGTGCAAAGGACTGCTGCAGAAAAAAAAAAAAAAAACAAGGAGAAATGTGCAAATGAAATCACCAGCCGAAACAGTGTCTAGAGACAACCCCAGCCAAGTCCCTCGAATGTCAGCAGCAGAAGGAGGGCTCAGAAATGGAGAACCCGGCTCAGTCTGTGCTGGCTCTGCTGGCACACACAGAGGATCTGCCTCAGACACATGAGGAAAAGACATATGCTGAGAAGGGAAGGCCCAGCTTTATTTTACCAGCCTCTGTTCCCACCCGAGATGTGCTTTAAAGACTGCCTTGCAAAGCAGGAATTAAATCCAAAGGTGCCTATGCATCTTCCTTGCTGTCATCCCCTTATCAGTTATCTCCAGCCTGCTCTGAGACAGAAGATGAAAGGATCCTAACACCACTTATCTTCCCACTTAAGAACATGCTTAAAAGCTTGCTCTTAAAGAGCAGGACACTCAAGCTTGGGGAACCAGCTGTAAATTCTGCAAATGGGCTTCCCTGCATTTCTTTGAAGGAGCTACTGCTTCTCAATGAGAGACACAGATACCAAGAGGAAACTTGGGAGGGAGGAAAGAGGGAAGCCTTTATAGCCAAGAGAGTCTTTGCCTCACGTCCAGGACGTGGGGCTGAGTGACAGATGTGAGACTTACGGCGTGTGTGCCTCAGAAGCGACCGAGGACGAGCCAGGAATTGAAAAGCTCTTGGGAAACATGGAAGGAGCCAGAATTGTGCCATATTTGTCACTCCAAAACCACGCTCTCCTCGGGCTGCACAGTGTCACAGCCAGCAGAGGTTAGGGATCTCCTTGCACGCTGCAGGCAGAGCTGCTGCATCCAACCCTGCTCCTGAACTAAGCCTCGAGGCCAGGACCTCTCCCACACAGCCCCATGTCTGAATTTGACCCTCAGCTCCCCTCTCTGTAGAGCTGCTTGTAACCACGGTGAACCTGGGTCCAGCTTGCTTTTGTCATTTAATAGCTGAGTCAAACTGTCAAAACAGCCAAACAGGATCTGTTCCAAATATTTGCAGAAAGAGGAGGATCAAGGAGCCTGCAGCAGAACACCAGGAGCCTGCCCAGGCAGGGAGAACAATCCCTATTGTGGACCAGCAGCGGGATGCTGGTGGGCGATGATCATGCCCTGGGACGTGGGGAAACAGCCCTCAAATCCTCCCATGCTCTGGAATAAACTGGAATCTGAAATCCCCTCTGCCCCCTGGCAAAGCCCCAGCCCTGCAGGACGATCAGCCCTGATCACAGCTCAGCTGTTGGCTTGGAGAACCCGAGGAGCAGTTGGCAGTGGGAGAGGGGGGTACCAGGGTGTGTCAGGAGCTGCTGCCAGCCCCAGCACGGACTTCAAAGGGCTCATCTCGCCCTGCTGTGTGGGACAGGACAGCTGTGTGCTGGCCAGCCCCACCAGAGCATTTCTGATGGCAGCAGAGAGGGGCTGGTACCTGGTGTGAGCTCCTCTCAGCACAAAGGCAGCTCCAGCAGGCAGAGCTCCACGCTGCCCTGAGATTTATGGGATGCTGAAAACTGGCCAAAATGAAGGAAAACACCAGCTCCAGAAGGATGTTTACCAACTCAAACAGCCAGTTCTGCTTGAGGGAGAGCCCACGAGGCTCAGTAGGCGATTACAAGGCACTCTGCCAGTTCAAAGGCAACTCCATCAGCTCTGAAGGAGATAAAGCATCGCCTCCCTGAGAAATCAGCCCCATCCATATACACTACATGCAACCTCAGCAGAGCAGGTGAAAGCAAAGAGGGAGGAAAACCAGCACCTCCTGTGCTGTAGGATCAACAAGGAGATCTGTGGTGGGTGAAGCCAACCTGTTCCATGGCTCACGTCTCCAATCCCAACAGCAAAGCATGGAGCAATCACACTACAGGGGGTGCATCACTCCTTCCACTTTTCTGGTACCTAAACACCCCAACAACCCCTTCTTCCAAGGGCTCCCACAGGCTGGGGAAACCAGAGATCCAGAGCACAGAGCTGGGACTTCCCTTTCCAAGATGCCCAGGACCTCCCTAGCACAGAGCGGATGTTTTCCAGGCTCTAAAAATAACCAGCTCCAAACAACGTGGTGGTCATAAAAAAATATTTATCTTCAAGCTTTTGCTGAAGATCAATACGGAAGAAAAAGATTAAAGCAAAGATTTAAGTGTGTATTAAAAATAGCTGTTGATGAGTTCCCTTTAAGGGGATAAAAGCGATTTTACAGAAGCAGCAAGAGCTGCAGGACTTTGCAACACCTTCCCTGCCGAGTGAGCTGCCGGAAATCATTCAGGAGAGTGTCAGCAGCCAGAGCCTCAGGAGGAAGTCCATTAGCAGGCAGCAATCTCCTTAATGGACCCTGGGGTACATGGGAAAAGCTGTGTGGACACAGGGGCCACGATTCACATGGCCAGTTATCATCCCACACTCCCAGGAACGCTCCTCATCTTTATGGCAGCCTGATAGCACCATGGATTCATCTTTTGGGGAGCTTCCAGTGAGCGAGGACACAAATTGGGAACATGAGTTTTTGCTTTTTCTTTCTCTTTTTTTTTTTTTTTTTGTCAGTCCCCAGCAAACAGCTGTGAGCAGAAGCTGTTCTGTAATACAGGTAACAGCAGCAACATCCATCAAACCTCTGTTTTCCAAGGATAACATCCTGGCAAAACAAAAAAATGCTGTCTCCACGGGTGATTTGGGAGCTGAAAGATCTTGTACATTTACACACAGACAAAATCATTAGGTTCTCTGCTGTGCAGCCACCTCCACTCGAGGTCTCAGAGAACACACAGCCTCCCTGGAGGGATGAAAAGTGGCAGGAACCTTTCTGCTGGGAATAAAAAGCAAGACTGCTGTGCAGAGCTCTGTTTCTCTGCTAAAAGGTAAGCCTGGCTCTCAAAAGAGCTCTCCTCCATGACCTTGCTTGCCAGCCTTATTCCATGTTGCTAATGAAACACAATTCCTGACTTCCTCTGGATACGTGGGATTTTCACGGGCTCCTTCAGCAACCACTGAAGGACCTCATGGTTGTACATCTTGAGATACACTGAGTATCAAAAATGGCAATTTAATTAGATGTCTCAAGGGGAGAGAGCTGGGAAGTCAGGTGCTTTCAGCAGACCTGAAATTTCAGAAGTATTTTACTCCCACCCTTCAAAACAGAGCCTAAAAATGTCCCGATTTACATCCTCTCCATCAAATACTGGCCACTTATATAAGAAATTGCCCAAAGTTTATTAAGGCAGGGATTTTCAGAGGAGGTCATGGGCATTAGAAACCCAGCCTAGTAATAGGAACAAATCCCCTTAGATTTCAGTGGATTTCTCCAGCTCAGCAGAAAATCTTACCCAAGCCACCGTAAAAAATATATTTTTAATAGCGTGATTAAAAATCTCAAAATACTGCTGAACATTGTCCACTGCTGCCTTTTAGCCACATGCCAAAGATAGAGCAAGTCCCTGGCACGCTGCAGTTTTAAAGCTCAGTGTCTTCAAATGAGCCAGCTGTGCCCAAAGGAATTAAAAGGACTCTTAAAAAACCCACTGATCTCACATTTGTGTTGTAAATAATCAGGTACATTGAAGGGAGTAGGTTCGAGCGTGTTCTGGCTTTAACTCTGAAATCCCTGGGATTTGACTTTAAAAAATAATAATAATAAAAAAGAAAACCCTAAGCATTATCTGAACACAATTTAATTTCATCTACTTCATCTATTGCTGCTCTGAAAAACCTTCATTTCCCCTTGTAACTGAGTTTTAAGCCCTGTGCTCCCGCCCATGAGGGGCACCACAGAGCCCAATACCTGGGATTATTTATACTGACAAGCAATTCTTGCATGACAGAACAATTCCCATTAATTTTTCAAGCTTA
Source organism: Toxostoma redivivum (assembly GCA_013397375.1). Classification (NCBI taxonomy): domain Eukaryota; kingdom Metazoa; phylum Chordata; class Aves; order Passeriformes; family Mimidae; genus Toxostoma; species Toxostoma redivivum. The sequence continues at coordinate 889,207 of VXBI01002843.1, read as the reverse complement.
TCTGAAGTACCTGTGGGCTGTCAGGTTACAACACGTGTGTGGCTCAGTTTCTCTTTGATTATCCAATGCCAGCCCAGAGCTGACTGGGCTCTCATCTGACAGTCTCAGCATTTTACAGGTGACTTCATGGGAATCTGACCCAACTGCACTCCCAGGAGTTGGAGAAATTTCCAAAATATTTGGTGTTTTGGGGGGTTTTTTGTTTGTTTTGGGGGGTTGTTTTTTTGTTTTTGTTTTGTTTTCTTGCGGTTTTTTTGTCAACTCGCATTTATAAATTTTGCTCCTGCCTCTGCTGCTCTTTTCCCTGCCTGTTTTCTGGTTTGGAACACACACCTAAAGCAATTTCCTCCAATCCCCTACACAGCAGAGAAGCATCTTTGACAAGACACTGAGGAACTGCAGAGGAACTCCCTCTCCAAACCACACTTTGTGCATATTGGGGTTATTTTCTAAGACATTTGAAGGCCTGGCTGAGGATGTTGCCCTGAAGAACAGGACTCCAGCTCCGTTTGCAGCTGTCCTGGTGCTGCCCTCCCTGTGCTGGACAGCTGAAGTCACACAGGAGTCACACAAAGCTTCCTTAAAGTGGCAGCAAGGCCATCAAAGTGAGAGCAGGACCTCAGCTGGCTGTCCCTGAGCAGGAAATATCTTTAAAATACACCTCCCTCAACATTTATCCCCCAAGGAAGCTGCCTGATCTCTGAAATGAGAAGCAGCAGTTTGTGAGGAGCTGATTATCCCTGAGCCCTGCGTTCTGGTGAAGCCCAAGGAGTGGACTCCATGAACTCCTGATTTATTTTGGTAAGTCCCCACAAGAAAGAATTGAAACTCTCCAAAAAACACCTCTCCCCTCAGGTTATTCCTGTTGGTGCTCTGAAAGGTCACAAGCAAACAAAGACCTGAACTTTCCAGCCAAAAAAAAGTCCAGCTTTTATGTTATTATTTATTCTTCTGAAAAGTGAAACCTCTGATTTCCAACAGGGAGTTGGAGGCTCTGACCCAGCAGGTATTTCCTCTGCCCCAAGCACAGCTATTGCCAGAACTGCACCCAAACAGCAATCCACGCCCTTTGGGGGAAATTTCAGGCTGTGTCCAGAACATTCATTAGTGCAATTAAAGCCATTATCTGGCTCTGAGGCCATTCCTGACTCAGCGAGGGGCTGGGGTTTGCTGCACACACCCTGAACTCCTCCACTGCACACAAGTGATGCTCAGTGCTCAGCTGAGTTTTGATCCTGCCTCACAAAAACACGATACTCCCTGGGGGCTCTGAGGGAAGCAACCAGCGCTTATCAATCAGGAGAAGACGCTGCAGCTCAAATTCCCATCGATGGAGAAGCCAGATTGAGAATGTAATTATCCTAATTAATTTTATATCTGGAACTCATCTCCTTTTACACAAACAGCAGTTTCCAAGCAGGCCACCAGCTTTTTTTTTTTTTTGCACAGAGCAGTGGTTTTATCTTGTTGAGGGGCATGTTGGCAACACAAGCTCTTGCTGTGCAGACAAGGACTCTTGAGGACTCAGGATCCTGCTGGCCTGTGGAAATCTTTGCCTTTGCTAACTCCCTCCCACCACTTCAGGCTGGCTCCTAAGGAGTTCACGAACCTTCTCCGGATCATCAGGGCTTGATGCAATCAACTGTGAAGCATTAGCTCTAAATATACAACTGGGAGGCCAGTTCTGCTCCAACACACAAACACTCATGGCACAGGGGGAGCGACCAGCCAGCCCAATTTGCAAGAGAAACTTAACTTAATAATCCAAGCAAGCTGCAAGGAAAGCAGGAGCGAGTGGGGGCTGATCATTGCTTTGCCCTTTGGAGATGGCTAAAGTTAGGGGCAAACTGGCAGGAGGCCACACACAGCTTTTGTCCTTGTTGGTGGAGCTAAATGCAGCAGCTCATTCCGCTTTATTTACTTGTTTAGGTGATTTTTTGGCAACTCCAAGCGTGTCCCTGGTGCAAATCCTCCGTGTGTGGACAGATAATTGAAAAACAACTGCAGCAGGCCAAGAGACCCAGAATTCAACTTGTACAAGGAAAATAAACACTGAAAGAACCCAAGCTCAAAAATCAGAACAACATCTCAGTCCACAGGCTAAAGCAAACACATTTTACTCTTTGGATCTCCTCATGTTTCAGCAACCAAGAAATTCTCGGAAGTTTTCGGGGCAAGAGGGAATGTGCTGGTGTCACGTTCTTTGTCAACAGCTGTAAAGGAGATGTGCATCCAGCCACTCTTTGGTGGCAATGCCAGACCCTGCTTACCCAAAAAGGAACACCAAGCCCTTCCTAGGAATTTTTTAGAAGATGTTATTAAGCATCTGATTTTGGCAGCGCTCTCAAAGCCGTTTGTCCCGGTTTTTTACTGCCTGTTGAAAAGAAAGCGATACTACAAATACTTCCCATCAGAAAATACCAACAAGCAACTTATCATCACTGCAAGAGAGCTAACAACATTTCCACCGAGTGGTTTTTGGCACTGACAGCTGACTCAGAACAGTTGTTGGTGGCTGGGACAGATGGACTTCATATATTTAAAAAAAAAAAAGAAAAAGGAAATGAGAACTTCTACTCCATAGATTTTAAAAAGCCTTTTGCGAAATCCAACCTATTACCAAGCCCTTAGAATTAAATCTAAAGGAGATTTGAATATAATGAGCTTTAAAACTGAAACGTGCCTGGGACTTGCCTGTATCTCCCCATCAAGGACTACAAGGTATCAGCATGTTCTATTTTCAACAGGAAATACTTGAGAGTTTTGGGAGGGTCTCCACAGCTCTGCCCTCAGCCCAGCACGTGAAATCCTCCAAAATCCAAATATTTGTTTCCCCGGGGAAGCTGGCAAGGAAAGACCTCGAGGTAGAGCTGATGTAAGCCCCACTCTCCATCGGCACTGCCCAGAGCTTCCGCTGCTTTAATTATGACCATGGCATTTCCCTGATGTGCAGAATCTTTAGAGGCTTTCAGTGCCTGGAGCTGGGAATGCTCTGAACGCTCCATGCTTCACTGGCTCCCATTCCATGGCAATGTTTTAAGGCCATGATCAAGAACAGGAGTTGTTCTGGCAGTAAAACACAGGAGGAGGCTCCAGCTCACAGCACTTGGGAGTCACAGCAGCACCTCAGAGCTCAGAGCAGGTCAGACCTGGGGTCTCAGCATCTCGTGAGCTTTGTCTCCTTCTTTTCATGCCTTTTTTTTTCTTTTTCTCCCCAAGTAATCAGTTGGCACAATCACATCCTCCCAGTCACACTCCCATCCCACTATCCAGCACCAGCCCTGCAGGCTCCAGTACATGTCTAATTTTATGTACTGCTGACAGCATAACCCTATTTTAGTGGGGTGCCCCCAGTAACTCAAGTCAGGCGTGGTGGAAGTAACCTTTTTATTCTCAACCTCATTCTGCCCATCTTTTTGGGCTTATGACCCCAAATGTAAACATTACTGGAAATCAACACAAGATGAGGCACTTTGAATTTAATGGAAAGCAAAGCCTGGTACCACTGGGTTCACTCACCAAGTAAATTTTCTCAGGCAGATGTGTGAAACCAGTGGGGTTTGGCTGCTTTTAGCAACTATTGTCTGTCTGAAGAAAAGCAGAAATTTCTGGAGTTTGTTTCCATTCTTCCTATATTTTAGGCCAGATTCAACAGGACACTTGGGCTCTGCACATGTAACACAGGAAGGAAATGGGGCACCTTTCTACCCTGCAGCCCTGCGGTGAGGGAAAGCCATGTTAAGTCTGTGGTTTTTCCCATTCAAAGGGAGCAGCTGAACCCAGAGTTAGTGCTGGGCAGACCGTGTGATGCTCTGGGATCAGGCACTCCTGATTTCTCCCTGTTGCTGAAGCTGTTCCTGCTCCAAACCACAGCAAAGCAGTGAACAGCAGAGCGTGGAGCGCGTGACAACCCTGAGCTTGTTGGGGATGAGTGTCAGAGTCATCTTCGCACCCCTCCGCTGACTGATTGGGTAAATAGTGCCCAGATCTCACTTTATTTGAGACCCAAAGCGACTCTGCAAGTTCTCTGCAGTCACTGGAGGATTGTTTTTTGTCCTTAGATAAACTGTTTGAAATATTTCCATTCACCTCAGCCTTGAGTTGACCCAAAGCAGTGACTGGTGAGTGTGTACACGCTCAGCCCCGTGTATTTTGGTGCTCAGCTGTAGGCTGGTTGTCAGCCTAACCCCACTCCACCCCATCTTCTCCTCCTGCCATCTGGGCAGAGGGGGGAGGACAACACGAGCCCACCGGCTGCTGTCCCCCTCCTCATCCCCCCACCTATTAATAGCCAGACAACAAATGAGCCCAAATTCATTCCTGAGCGGAATTAGCAAATGTTTTTGCAATTAAAACTGCAAACATTCATGCGGGGCCCCCCGAACAATAGGCGCCTGTGCCTGGTCTTGAATAGGCACTAGTGTCCGCCCTGCCTGCCTGCCGAGCCTGCACATTCCTGGCACCCTGAGCCCTGGACCCGCTCCTTGCTGAGCTGGGTTTTGGGATGTTTCCCTCTGTCCTGTGCGTGTGTGTGTGTCCCACACTCCCTGCAGCATCCGCCGGGTCCTTGTTGCCGGCCGGCCCCGTGTGCTGGCCCGTCCCCCATCCCGCCGCTGCCCCGCACTGTCCCCGCATCTCCCCGTGCTCCGGCCAGCGCATCCCTCCCCTGCCTTCCCCGGGGCGAGGGCCGGGCAGCGCATCCCTGCCGGGGACAGGGATGGGGACAGGGACAGCGCATCCCTGGCAGGGACAGGGACAGGGACAGGGACAGGGACAGGGACAGGGACAGGGACAGGGACAGGGACAGGGACAGGGACAGCGTATCCCTGCCCTTCCCCGGAATCGCGACGGGGGCAGCGCATCTGCCCCTTTCCCTGGGATCACAACCGGGGCAGCGCATTCCTCCTCTTTCTCTCACTCCAGGATGGGGACAGGGGCAGCGCATCCTCCCTCCCTCCCTGCCCCAGGATCCCGACCGGTCAGCGCATCTCTCCCTTTCCCTGGGATGGCAACCGGGGCCGCGCATCCCTCCTCCTTCTCTCGCTCCGGGATCGGGACGGGGACACCGCATCCCTCCGCCCTCCTGACTCCGGGATCGGGACGGGGGCAGCGCATCCCTCCTCCTTCTCTCTCTCCCGGATCGGGACGGGAACACCGCATCCCTCCACCCTCCTGACTCCGGGATGGGGACGGGGGCAGCGCATCCATCCTCCCTCCCCGACTCCGGGATCGGGATAGAGACACCGCATCCCTCCTTCTCTCTGTCCCGGATCGGGACGGGGGCAGCGCAGCCCGNCGGCACGGCCCGGCACGGGAGGGGAGGGGGCACGCCCCGGGCCCGCCTCGTGGGAGAGGGGATGGGTCCGGCAGTGGGACCCCCGGGAATGGGGAGAGGGGATGATCCCGGCAGTGGGATGCTCATGGATGGGGAGAAGGGATGTTTCCGGCAGTGGGATGCTCGTGAGTGGGGAAAGGGGATGATCCCGGTAGTAGGATACTCGTGAGTGGGGAGACGGGATGATCCCGGCAGTGGGATGCCCACGGGTGGGGAGAGAGGATGGTCCCGGCAGTGGGATGCTCGTGAGTGGGGAGAGGGGATGATCCTGGCAGTGGGACCCCCGTGAATGGGGAGAGGGGATGATTCTGCCAGTGGGATGCTCGTGAGTGGGAAGAGGGGATGGTCGCGGCACTGGGATGTCCGGACGGTGAGAAGAGGGGCCGTTCCTGCCCGTGGGACCCCCGCCGGATCGGGAGAGATGGAGATCTCGGTAGTAAGACCCCCGGTGAGTGGGGAGAGGGGTCGGTCCCGTTAGTGGAACCCCCAGCCTGCGGGGAGAAGGAGTGATCCTGCTCTTGGGACCCCGTGGAGGGGTCTTTGGGTGGGAAGAGGAGTGATCCTGGCAGTGGGACCCCCGTGAATGGAGAGAGGGAATGGTCCCCAACCACTGGTTAAGCTCTGTGGAGAGAAGGAAACTCACCCCGAGTGAGGCGCCGGGAGGATTTTAATGTTTTTGAGCCAGGATATTAGTGACATTTTGGTTATAAACCCATCCAAGTTTTGCTCCAAAGTAGGTGTTTCCTCCTTGTGTTTAAAAAGAACCTCTAGGAAGAGGTTTCTCTGAGAATTTGCTCTGAAAAGCCAACTCTCATTGGTCTGTGAATTTCACTATAAACTTTCAACAACTCAAAGTAAAAACATAAACAAGCAGCTGGGGAGAGAATGCTGCTCTTGAGGAACTTCCTGGGCCATAGAATCAGACTGGTTTGGGTTGGGAGGGACCTTAAATATCATTTAATTCCAGCCCCCATGGGCAGGGACACCTTCCCCCAGCCCTCATGCTGGACCGAATCCTTTCTTACACAGCCAAATGTTTGATTTAGTGATTTTGCCCTGAAAAATGGCTTTGCACCGACAGCATCCCGAGCTGCTGTGTGGTCCTCAAAAGTGGCCCAGGACCGTTTTTCTTTGATTAACAGAAAGCAACAAAAATTATCAGCATGGGACATTGGCCCCGAATGGAGCGAGTTCTGTGTTAATACTGGCTCTTGCGTCACTGCCAGCAGAGTCTGATGAGGATGTAATTAAGAAGCTGTTCAAGATCAAACAGCTGGAATGAAAGCCAGAGCTCTCCTCTGGTCTGTAAACCAGCCCAGCAGAGCTAGCAGAAGTTAAGGGATGTAAAAATGTATTTAACTTGATAACGTACGAGATCTAACTGGAGATGCTAATGAGTAGATTTAAAGGGCTGATCTCAGCCTAGTGAAATTAATACAGGGAGTCTCATCAATTCTAATGGCCAGATGGAGCATTTCCCTGAGGATGAAGGGGAAGGAATCACCTAATAAGGCTGTATGGCTTAAAACCTGACTCTGGCAATCTTTGGGCTGGGTCCCTGTCGAGTAAGGAATCATTTTAACTCAGTCCATTTGGGCTGCTCTGACAGGAGAAGTAAAATGTGATGACAGTGAATATAATCAGCAATAAAGTGCAATCACTGAAGTGTCAGGATCCTCTTTAGCTTCCAGCAGCAGCTTGATCAGGGCAGAGAGGAGATGAGACAGAAGAGACAAAGAAGGATGAGAGGTCCCTAGTTGGACTGCAGGGGAAAAAAAGAAAATTATTTCAGTTTGGATGGTGCTTGGAGCAACCTGGTGTGGTGGAAGGTGTTCCTGCCTGTGGCAGGGGGTGGAACTGGCTGACTTTTGAGGTCGCTGCCTACCCAAACCATTCTGTGCTGCTCTGACTGGGGGTGAGCCGTGCTGGGACAGCCACAGGAGGACTGTGCCGAGGTGTGTTGGCTCCCCCAGGCCATCTGAGTCGCTGGAAGGGAAGCTGGATCTGCTCTGAGGAGTTCTCCTAAGCCTTGATTTCCCTCTCCAGGCTGCTGGAGTTCAGCCTGGGCATGCCCTGAGCGTGTGCTGGTGGGTAATCAGTGCAGGCAGGGGCTGGGTTTGGAGTGAACTGATAGAGCAGATATCACCCTCATGGATAATACCAGGGTGTGAAACCTCAGGCACCATCTCAGATATCCATCCTGCACCGAGGCATGTGCCAACTGCTTGTCTCAGGCTGGTATAACCAGTGCCAGCTCCTCTCTTTGTGCTGCCTCCGTGGTTTCATTGCAGCCAGGTCCTGCCTTTTCAGCTGCCATCCCTCTGAGGAGAGAGCCCTTTGAAACATGAAAATCAACAAGCTCAAGGAGGCACAATAAATGTTATACAGGAATTGTAGTGCCCATCAACCTGGGATGGCAAAGCACGGCTGTGAAAACATTGATTTTCACACACAGATGGAGCTCCCTTTTCCTTATTTAATGTTGAAACAAGTGACTAGAATAAAATTTGTGCTGAGGGAAGCCCTGTGTGGAGCAAGGATGTATTCAGGAATGAGGAGGAGCCTCTTCTTATGATTTCCTTGTTCTCTGAAGGGTTTTCCAATCCATGCTCCAAACAAGAAGAGGAATCTGCAGGATGATAGGAAGGGAGCACAGGCCTGCCAGGGAGCCTTCCCGAGCTCCAGGACACCCTGTGTGGGGAATGATGGAGAACAAAATGTGGGATAAGGCAGTGGAGCCTCACTCCTGGCACTTGTAAGAACAGAGGGAAGATGACCAAGGACTAAACTGGAAAAAGAAAATTAAAAAAACTCCCTTAGGGATTTCTGAAGGTTATATGGAGCGTGTTGTACATCAGGTGTTTGAGATCTGAAGGCGACTCAGAGAAAATGGATCCTTTTGATGCTTGCAGTGCCTGGAGGCCCAAACTGAGTTTTAAGCCCTGCTGGGAAGAAGCTGCTCAAACCTGTAATAACAGGCTGTGCCTGTCACGATGGCTTTTCAATAGCAGTCCACATGGCAGGCAGGAATGTGATTATCCAAGGCACCGGGGCTCCCAGGGCTCTGCCAGCGAGCTGTGCCATACCTTGTGTGACGAGGAGCATGTCTGTGCCCTCAGGGCTGTCCATCTGCACCTTTCCCAGCCAGCAGATTCTCTCCAGACCTCTTTAACTTTGATGCTGTGATTGTGGCAGGACACTGCTGGCCTGGGGAGAGGGAGGTCCTGGCAGACAGCCCCACCAGAGAGAGGGTTTGGCTACTCTGAGAGGGGGGAACTGGCTGTGCTGTCCAGGTGGGAGTGGAATCTGTCCTGTTAAAGAAAAAACTGTACACAAAAGAGGAGGGTTCTGGGCCCCTCTGTTTTCTCAGGGGGAAAATAACAGCAGATGTGATTTTTGTTGGATTATCTGAAGTGTCTCTAGAGCCACCTTTGCATGTGAGAGGTAGAAGGTCACAGGTGATGTGTGTAACAGGTGACAGAATGGCCACCAGAGAGGAAAAGTGTCCCTGGAGCTGCACTGGTGAGCAGGAGCTGTATCACACCCTTGGCTGAACAGGCCTGGCTCCCCTTGGTGGGCTAGGACCTCTCAATCTGGCAGGGTAGGATTGGGATATATATATCGGGATCTATATATTGGGATATATATTGGGAAGTACTGGTTTGGGAGCAAAGTCCTGCCTTGTCCTGGAAGGTTTCTAGGGTCAGTTTAGGCTCTGCAGGTATGTGTTTATGCACATCACTCCTGATCTCAGGAGCCATTTACCCCTGATCATTCTCAGCAGCTCTGGGATGAGATGCAGGTGTCTGGCTCATGTCCATCCCTCTTTCACACCACTCCTGCTGCTTGGGCAGCTTTTTACGGACAGCCTCGTGCTACAGTGCCTCTCACTCCTAGCTGAAGACAGCATCTCCTTTTTTGCCTGCTGAAGTCTAGACAAGCTGTTGATTCCCTGGTGTCACAGACCATGACCCCACTCCTACACCAGTCCCATCATTTCCCCCTAGTTCATTGCTCAGGCATATGCTCATCTATTTTGAATCATTTGTATGTGTGAGGCTGAGTGGCTCCTAATCTTGTCTCCCTCCTGGGGCGTCAGTCACACTGGCATGTGCCTTTTCCCTGTCTGCCTCCCTGTCTTTATGGACTGTGGGTATTTTTAACTCTACCCTCTAATTAGAGGCAGTATTCTCAGGATATTTTGTGCACAAGGGCTCTCACGTCTGTGGTCAGCAGGGCAGGCAGTGAGCACTGGGGACTGGCCATGCTTGGAAACCTTCCTGCTGAATAAACATGGTGCAGCAAAGCCAGGGGTGTGGGGAATGCCTGCATTCCTTGGGGGCTGCCTGCAGCAGCGTGCTGGGGTGACAGCTACACAGAGGAGCCAGCTCACCCCCTGAGACAGGGCCACAGCTGCCTCCTCGTCCTGCAGCACAGCACAGTGCCTGCTCAGAGCTCTCTGCAGCTGCCTCCAAGCTGCACGCTCATTTCTCCTGACCTGGAGCAGCCACATCGCTGGGGACATCCCCGAGCTGAGCTCCCTCACCCTCTGCTGGTCCAGGCATGGAGAAGACAGTGATACTCATTAGAGATGGCCTTGAACCGGGTGTCCCCAGCCAGGACCTTGTCCCCTTGTCCTTGCAGCACTGAGCAGCGCTGCCTGGCTGGCTCCAGCACCCTCCATAGCCCCAGCCTGCTGAAAGCTGTGGTTCCCCAGCACAGAGGCACGAGGCAGCCGTGGTGTGTGGCTGGTGTGAGCAGGACTTTCCTCTCCCTGCTGTGCAAACAGCATCTGGCTGGCCCAGGGCAGCCCCTGGGCAGCCTGTGGTGTGCTGCACATCTCCTGTTCACAGCCAAGTCCTCACTGCCCTGCCACAGCCCCCAGCAATCCCAGGCCAGCTGGTCACTGCACGTCACACTGACTGTGTCCTTGCCAAGGCCAGGGTGGCACCAGCTCGGGGGTGGCAGAGTGGGTGCTCAGGTCTGGACACATAGCTGGTAACAGCAAGCGCTGCTCCCCAGGCTGGGGCTGCCTGGAGAAGGTGGGTACAGCTCCCTTTTCTCTGCTGGGGTGTGGGAGCAAGGCTGCCCTGTCAGTGGGAAGGAGAGGCTTCCTCTCTCCTGATCCCATGCAGACTCTGGTGCACCGACACACTAATAACTGTTAGAGATAAGACTCTGTCGAATTCATCTCTGTTCTTGAAAGACAATGAGGGACACAGAGGGAAAAACATTTGCTTCAGGAGAGTGAGGATGTTCTGCAAAGCTCAGGACTCCCGCAGTCCTGATCTCACGTCCTGGGGCAGAAGGAGCTGCTCTGCCTCCTCAGCATCATGGCAGGAGGGCAGTGGGGTCTTCAAATCCAGCCTGTGCAGGAGAGAGCAGCCTCCTTTGGCAGTGCCCCTCAGTGCCTCCCTGCACATCCATCTCCCTGTGATCCCCTGTGCTCCTTCCCTTCCTGAGTCACTGTTTACTCTGGCTCCGAGGGCTCCTGCTGCTGCGGTGGAGCAGCCTTGTCTGCAAGCTGCATTTTCCAAGCCCTCCAAGGTTGTTTTGACATGCCTGACTAACAGTCCAGTGTCAGCCAAGGGTCTCCCACCACCCAAGCAGCACCTTGCTCGCCAAACAACACATGCCCTGGGGCAGGCAGTTGGCCATGCAAACACCCCCCACGCACACACACACCTCTTGCACTGCTTTATTGTTTAATAAGTGCCTTGGGTTTCACCATCCCAGCTCTTCTCCATGTGAATCCCCAGCTAAAGCTGGTTTTCATGGCTCCTGATGGTCAGGTTCTGCATTGGCAATGTGCTCAAGTGCAGCAGTTGCTTGGAAAGGAGTCAAGGATTTAATTCTTGTTGGTCTCTTGAGTCCCTGTTGGTTCTCATTTCCCTATCCCATCTACCTGATGTCTTATCCAGGTGATGGCGTCCCACACCTTTGGATCTGAAGCTGTCACAGGGGAGGGCTTGCCTCATGAAGAGAGCTGCTCAGGCTCCCTTGGACTAACAGGGATTTCTTGGTCTGGCTGCTTTAGGACTTTGGGTTTCTGGAGGGCTGTGAAGCTTGGGGGGAATTGCTTTGTGTCACTGAGTGCCATCCTTGATCCCCTCCCTGGGCAGCCTGGTGGAAGCAGTGTCCTGCTGCCTTGCAGTGGAGTGCAGTGCTTGGTTTGGAGGAGGAGCAGGGCCTTAATCTCTGCCAGTCGAGCGGTGCTTGCAAAGACGATTAGACATATGCCAGCTAATTCATAGTAAACAGGATGGAGGGAGAATTTGCCACTTATAAATGGCAGATGAGCAAGCCCATCATTGCTGTCACTCCTGGGTAATACATGCTGACATAAGCCCAGTTTAGCTGCAAGTTTATCATTGCTAATCCTGCTGGTCTATGCCTCTCTGTTCCATCCTCCTGGCATTTTTCTTCTCCTTTCTGTGTTTTGCCTCTTTCTCCCTTGCTCCTGGTATTCCATGTTGGGGGCAGACAAATTCCTCAGCCTTCCCCGCTCTCTTCCCAATACATTTGTCTGCCAAGGAATATTTTCCTTTCTCCTGAAAGTGTCCCTGTGCAGATTGAAGCTATGGGGAGATCTTGTCACCCCAAGGTTTTGGATAGACTTCCCAACCCCACTGCACCTCTCATCACCTTCATCTGCCTCTCTGCCCCTTCAGTGCTACTTCACATGATGCAGTATTGCCCAGGTCCCTTGTCTCCAATGCCATCGATGCTCCTGCATCACCTACATGTGGGGCTGGGGCTCAGACAATGGGCTCAGACCCCCCCATGGGTTCTGCTCAGTGCTGGATCCCACCCAGTCTGGAGTTTATCTGATACTTTCCCCAAACAGACACTCCCGTGGGCTCTGTGTGAACAGCACCACAGGAAATTTTATCTTGGAACCACCCTGCTGTTTGGAGAGCCACGTGGCCAAGTCAAACACCATCCTCTGCTGCTGGGGGGGTTGGAGCCTTCGAGGAGGTGGAGGGGAAGGTGAATGTTCATGTGGGAGAGCAGTGGCCACAAAGCCTGGCTGTGGGAATACAAAGCTGGATGGCACCAGCCAGACATGGAACCAATGCTCAGTCTTAGCTCTGCCCCACTGAAGGACTCTGGGCTTACTCCAGACTGTGGCAAGTCCAGCTGGGATGCAAATCTTGATCCTTCTGTACCTGTACTACAGGACAGCAGTGGGAGCCAGACCAGTGACATTTTTCCTGGAAGTCTTGTTGGCTTTCCTTCCCAGTGATGATACCAGTGTCCAGGCTGTCCTTGCTTGACCGAGCCACCCACGCAGAATATGTGGCTTTTTTTGTGGTACTCTCAGAAGTGTTGCCCTGCTATGTTCCTTCATGCAGTTAAACTCCCTCCCCCTTCGTGTGTCCTGCCTGGCCTTCATCCCTTGGATTGGATCAGCTGGAGAAAGGAGGTCAGAGACAGGAATACCATGAGCCCAACCTCTCCCTTGGGGCAGGGTGATGGGAGCTGCCTTCAGATGGTTTGGGACAAGCGAAGGGGTCCGAGGCCGCTTGTGCTGAGCGAGGGCAGAGCATCCTTCCCTGGGGAATAACCCTCCCTGGGAGGGCTGAGGGTGCAAAGCCGTGGAGCACCTCTGGGATGAATTTCTCCAGCCCAGGAGTTCCCCCTTGTGGCAGGAGGCTCGGGCTGGTGCTGGGATGTGCCGGAGAAGGCTCTGGACGTGTTGGTATCTTCCGTAGGATGATGTTTGTGGGTGTGCGGTTATCACCCGCCAGGCTGCAGAGAACCGGCGCTGCCTTTGCCGTTCCTGTGGCCACAGGGGTGCCTGGATGGGCTCGGCAGAGCTCCAAGCTCTGCATCTCCCCCGGTTTGCCCCCCACTTCACAGGGGTGTTGCTCCAGGATACCCAGCACTGTGTCCCTCTGTTCTCCATCCATGTGAACAGCCCTCGATCACTGTGTCAGCGCGGGGATGCCGCGGGCTGTGAGTGATGGAGAGCCCTGAATTCACAGCTGTGTGTATGACACAGCCAGGACCCGAGTCCTGGCCCCTCTGTGCCCATCTCCGAGCTGGGGCACAGCCAGGGCTTCCCTCTCTCGCAGGGAATAGGGAGCGAGACGCTTTGCAGCTGCCTGCTGACGTTTGTGGTTGCTGCTGCAGCAGCCAGGCTGGAAGAGGAGACCTCCACAGGCTCCGCTGCTCCAGATGAGGCTCTGAGCAGCCTCTGTGAGCCCCGTGCCCGCCCGGGGAGCTGGTTCTGTGATGAATCAGCACCTCTCTGGATGCTGAGCCGGGCTCCTCAGGCGCGGAGGCGACAGCGCCCGGGCGGCATCGATGTTTATTAATGACTGTATTGGGGATGCTGTTTAGTCACTGCTCCCACGGAGAGGCAGCTGCAGGGGGGAAAGCGGCTCCTCTGTCCTCAGGGGACATCTGAGGCACCCAGGCAGCGTTTAGATCGCTGATAGCCGGGTCCCACGGGACAGCTCCGCGGTGTCACCGCCGCTGCTGCCGCTCCGGCCGGCACAGGGCTCGCTGCATCCCCGCCTGCACAGCCACAACGTGAGCTCTGCTCCGGGGCTGGGGAAACTGAGGCACGGCGGCCGGCGGGGGGTGACAGCAGGACACTGATCTGCTGATGGGCAGCCGGCTCGTGCCTGCATCTGGCACATCCAGGGGGATTTATTCGTGTGAGAGGGATGCAGATTTAACTGGCGACAACGTGAGCAAAGCTATTAGAGGATGAGGGGGGATGGTCCTTAAAATGCTGGGCAGCGTGGGGTGCGCTCTGGGTGCACAGTGGGGACGTTTTGGCACAGCGAGGAACCAGTTTGAGGGCTGGGTGCTGTTATTAAACTCTGTGACGGGCGTTTTCCCACTCTGCCATCTGCAGTGCCATGAAACTTGCATGAGATTTGAGATGAAAAGTCTATTTCTTTGAATGAAGTTTTAATAAGATCAAATTGGAAAAAGAAAATAGTGCCTCTTCCTCCTCCCCTTCTGTCCCTCTTCCCTGATTGCTGCTGGATTTAGTCTGGTGGAGGCAAAAACCTTTATGGACTGGTGGGGGCCTGGACTGGGAGCTGGGTGTTCAGGGGGTCTCTGCAGGGGATGTGGGTGAATTTGAGGGCTATAAAAGCTGTGGGGTTGCAATGGAGGGAGCTCTCCTGGTGCTCGGGGTGGTGGGGGGTTCACAGCCCGTATCAGGGGCGCACACTGACACGAACTGCAGGGACTAAANGTTCTCAGCTCGGGGCAGCACAGAGGGCAGCTGGTGCCCTGGGGGACGCGGGGATGCTGCCGGGGTGGGATGTGGCCGGTGTGGGACGCTGACAAAAGGGAATGCTGCTGGTGTGGGATGCTGCCGGGGGAGAAAGCTGCCGATTTGGGGTGCTGCTGGTGTGGAATGCTGTCGGTGAGGGATGCTGTCGGTGCGCGATGCTGTCGGTGGGAATGCTGCTGATGGAAATGCTGCTGATGGGAGATGCCATCCCTGCCCGTCTCCGGGCAGGGCGGGGCCGCCAGGGGGAGCCTGCAGCCGCGGCGGGAGCTTCATCCCCCGCTGAGCATCATCATCATCATCATCGTCATCAGCAGCACCGTCCTCCGGGGCTGGAACGCGCTGCCGGGCTCCCGCGGGATGCTCGTCCCGGAGCTGCGGCTGAGCCTCGAGTCTCACCCTGCCCCAGTCCCCCAGGTACCGGGGTCCCCACGGCATTTCCGACGGGGCAGGTCCAGCCCCGGTGTCCCGAGGGATGCAGCTTNTATTTCTTTGAATGAAGTTTTAATAAGATCAAATTGGAAAAAGAAAATAGTGCCTCTTCCTCCTCCCCTTCTGTCCCTCTTCCCTGATTGCTGCTGGATTTAGTCTGGTGGAGGCAAAAACCTTTATGGACTGGTGGGGGCCTGGACTGGGAGCTGGGTGTTCAGGGGGTCTCTGCAGGGGATGTGGGTGAATTTGAGGGCTATAAAAGCTGTGGGGTTGCAATGGAGGGAGCTCTCCTGGTGCGCGGGGTGGTGGGGGGTTCACAGCCCGTATCAGGGGCGCACACTGACACGAACTGCAGGGACTAAATGACCTTGGAAGGTCCCTTCCAATCCAAAAAGGGGAGCCCAGCCCCTCCTGATGAGTGTGCCAGATCCCTCAGGACCTGGGAAGGGCTCAGGTGCGAACCCCTTCATTAACCCTCCCTTTGAAATATAATTTGAATGAGCTTAGGCTGAGGCTCTGCTGGGTNTCATCATCATCATCATCGTCATCAGCAGCACCGTCCTCCGGGGCTGGAACGCGCTGCCGGGCTCCCGCGGGATGCTCGTCCCGGAGCTGCGGCTGAGCCTCGAGTCTCACCCTGCCCCAGTCCCCCAGGTACCGGGGTCCCCACGGCATTTCCGACGGGGCAGGTCCAGCCCCGGTGTCCCGAGGGATGCAGCTTCAGCCAAGTCGGATGGCGAGGGAAGCTGCATGGCCTGGTTTGCTCTCCGAGAAGCACGAAGCTCAGCTGGCATGTCCTCATTGCCTGGGGGATGGCTCACAGCACCTGGCTGTGCCCCAGGTGCTGCCAGCGCCGGGACGGGCTGAACGCCCCGGAGCTGGAGCCCAGACCCGCAGGAGCCTGCTCTGCTCCTTCTGTGATCAGCAGTTCCCAGGACTGGCAGGTGGGGCAGGCGCCAGGGAGAGGGTGGGCAGTGCCTGACAGCAAGGGGAAACTGAGGCACAGCCCAGCACCCGTGCTGGGGACAGAAAGAAGAGCAGGTTGCAGCCCAGCATTGCTCACCTGGAGGTGCTGGCCCCAGGAGCTGTGCCCCGGTGTGCTGCGAGCCCCGATGTGGGCTCCAGCCAGGCAGGACAGGAGGCTCTGGGGTTTTGCAGTAGCCCCCAGGCACAAAGGCTCCTTCCCCTGCAGATCCTCGAGGCCACACGTGCCAGGAGCCAGCGTGTCCCTCTGGCACACAGGCTGTGACACACCACTGCCCTGCTGCAGCCTCACCAGCGGTCAATAAACCATCTCTCTGGTCTTCCTGCCTTTGCCAGCTTCTGTGCCAATGCCAGAGGGCTCACACTGCCCCAGCTGGGAGAGGAGCACACAGGTACCTCCAGCTTCACCTCTTCCAGCAGCTGGGAAGGCTGAGGGAGAGGTGAGACGGTACCTGGAGCTCAGGGAGCGTGTTAAGATGCGTGGCATTCCTGGGAAAGCAGGCACAGATTTAATTCACTCGGCAGCGTGGGCTGGATCCTGCTGCTGGATCCTCCACCATGGATCCTGAGTGCCTGAAGTGTCCGTGGAGGTGGAGCTGCATCCAGTGCCAGCTATTTTGGGCAGGTGTCAGTGCCCTGCTCCTCATCCCCCCTCCATGCAACTCCACTCCACATGCCCTGGCTGCTCTGTGCCATCATCCCTAGGCAGTGGGTGGCTGGGGACTGGTGCAGTCCCACGGAGCAGGCTGAGGGTGCCAAGCAGTGGGATGAAAGGCTGGGAGGGGCTGGGAGGTGCCCTGGGACAAGCCGAAGGACAGAGCAGGGTGAATGACAAGTCAGTGGCTGTGTCCTTGTCACGGCATGGCTGGCCCTGCCTGTCCCTGCCCACCGGGATGGCCCCACTGGGTTCCCCCTCTCCATATGGCTGTGGATGTCTAGAGATGCGTTTGACACCCTTGGATGGGTAATAAATAGAATCAGGCCCGCTGCCTTTTGTTTTGATTGATTCCATTTGTTCTGCATAAGCAGCTCCTTCCCCTTGCCAAGGCTCAGCTCCCGGGGAAGGAAGATGCTGGGAGATGGAGGGGCCCAGTCTGGCTCTGCTGGGAAGGTCCCCGAGGCTGAACTCTGACAGAGGGGCCATTGAGGTACCCAGCACTGCCAGGTCTGCATCTGCAGCAGGTTTTGGTTAAGAAGGGAAACTGAGGCTTGGAAAGTGATGTGCTGTGCCCTGGGGGAGCACAGCGAGGCAGAGGCACTTCTCAGGTCTAGAAGCTCCTTCTCTGGTGCTGGGTGGGGATGAAGCCTCCCAGACTGGCGAGCAAAGGGTGATCCAGCGACGTCGGCCACGCTGTGTGACTGGCACTGCTCTGCCACCGGCACGAAAGGAAAATGACTTTATAAATGAGCTTAGGATGAAAATGAGCACAGGAGCCAGGACTCCTGGCTTCCCTCACCAGCTGGATTGGAAACCGCAGCCTCGAGCGAGTCTGGTGCCTCCCTGCCTCAGTTTCCCCTAGCAGGAGAGGTTGTTTATCTGTTGGGAGCCGGGGAACCGGCAGTTTTGGTAGCAGGTGGGATGAAAGGTTGGAAGTTCAAAGCCAGGGCTGCTGCTCCATGGGCTCCCTGTGGGGCAGCACAGCAGCGATAGCCCGAGCCGTGGGCAATGGGTGTGGGGCTGGAGGGACTCCAGAGCCATATCCTGGTGGTTCCCCACGTGTAGCCCCACTTCCCTCTCGCCTACTTGCCTGGAGACCCCTATTCCCGGCAGAAGGAGGGACGGGGTTAAAATCATGGCCCCACCCCGGTGCTGCCGTGCCCCCCGGGTGAGTCAGAGGGCCGGGGGTGCGTGTTCCTGCACCGCAGCTGAGGTGCCACGTCAGGGGGAGCGGGTGTAGGCCCGAAGGACACAGCTGCCTCCTCTCCGCGTCCTCTCACTGCTCCTCTCCTCCTTCTGATCTGCCTCATTATCTCCTGAGTCATCATCGCTCCCACCTCCGCTGCAGCCACCGCCGCCCGCAGCCAGCACCGCGCGGGGCTGGGGCTGCCGGAGACGAGAGGGGAGCTGCGGGCTCCTGAGTGTGACCCTTCGCTCTCCAGAGGTGTCCCGGGGATTTGGGACGGGGAGCATCTCCCCTGCACGTCCTGCTGGACGCCCCGATGGACGCAGGGGAGTGTGGCTGCTGCTGCCCGGCACGGAGAGATCCCTGGGCATGGCGCTTGCCTTGCAGTGGTGCTTTGGGCTGGCAGTCAGGCTCCGGTGTGCCAGGCAAGGCTGCAAGCTGCTTTCCAAGCCCTGCACGTATCAGGAGCCAGGAATAGAGCTGGTCTGCTCGCTGCTGCCCAAATAGCTCCCGGTCCAGCTGCGGGCGTCGCTGAACACACGCTGGCGTGGTGCAGATCCTGGGTTTGGCATGAGCAGGCTGTGGTGGATCCAGGACATGGCTGTGCTCCCCAGAGAGCCCGAGGGATGCTCGGAGCTTTTGCCTCCGAAGGTGCTGCGATAAAGCAAGGCCAGGGCTGGCTCCATTTTGCTGCTGGGATGAGAGGCACAGCTCCGAGCTGAGCGGAAATCCGAGGAAGTGCCTCTCTCTCCCCGTGGCACTTGGCAGCCTCTTCGCAGCATTAATTCCTCTTGCTGCTACCAATTTGTGGCTTATTAATTCTCATTCGAGCTCTCCTGGTTTTCTCTCGCAGCCGCCGCTCCGCTCCTGGTGCTGCCTCTCCCCGGCATCCCCAAGTGCCCACAGTGGAAGTGCTCCGAGGGGATGGCAGCCCCCATGTCTCCTCTCGGCTGCGTGGGTGCAGCAGTTTAGGTCTCTTGTCAGGAGGTGTCTTCTCCCAGATCTGGGAATGTCTCCGTGGCTCGTCACCGGCTCGACGTGACCGACGGCGGGCTGAGCTGTGGTGGCTCACAGCCAGGCTCTGTCTTGCAGACCGTTCTGGAAGTGCCCTGGGTTAACCTGTCCATCACCCACAGATTTCTGCAGATCTGAGCCTGGGCTCTTCCCCCTCATCCGTCTCTGCTTTGTGCTTTGCCTCCATGGCTAATAACTAGGTCAGGAGTCCTGGAGGCCAGGGAGCAGCAGCCGGGTGGGTGGGTGGTCGTCTCCCATCTGCTCCCACTCCCTTTCTTCCTTTCCCTCCTGCCTTCTCGGCAGGGAGACCCTCCAGCCTCCTCCTCTTTCTCGCGGCTGCAGAAGGGTGAGAGCTGCCATGTCCACGGGCTGATGAAGACCTTTTTTCTGAACAGGAAGGTATTTTCAGGCAGTAACTGGATTATGGCCCCACAGCCAGGCCATCAGCTGTAGCAAATTGAGCCAGTGGCTGTGAAGGGTCTGTCCTGGTGGGAGCATCCCATGGGTACAGACATCCCTGGAGAGAGTTCCCCACCCCCAGCACTGGTACTGGAGGATCTGGGGGGGCACCTCTGGGGTGGCGGTGGCCATGGCCATGGCGAGTGGGGAGGTGCTGGAGCTGCGTGGGAGTCCCTGAGCCGCTGCAGAAGGTAACAAGCAGCTGAGTGACAGCTACAAGAGCCCCCGGGGCCAGCCACACGCTGCCGGAGGGTCGGGAAATCAAAGGCTTGGGAACGCTGATGTCTGCAGGCTCCGGAGAGAAAGGCTGCTCTCGGGAGGAAGGGGATGATGCAAAGGCCACCTGCTCCCCGTGCCAGCGAGGACCTGGGTGACATTGAAACAGCTCTGTCCCTTGCAGCACTCGGCTCCCAATGCCTCAGTTTCCCTCCGAGGGGGCAGAGCTGTAGCCCCCAAGGGTTGTGGGGGTCCCGCGGCAGTATCCGGTGATGCGGGCCATGCCCGGGACGGCGCCGGCATCCCGCCGGGAGCGCGGGTGCCTCCGAACAGGCGGCCCTTGTGCGGCGGGGCCGGCGGGCGGTTCTGACCCCCCGAGGGGAGCGGGGAACAAGGGCGGCTGTGTGCGCCCATGGCACTGCCTGGCCCGCTGCCCTGACACGCATTCCCGACACGGGCAGCGCTTTCCGGACTGCCGGCGCTGGGATGCGCAAGGAGGGGTGCTGCCTACTATAAGGGGCTTGTTGTGGGGTTGATTTTTCTCTCTTTTTTTTTTTTCTTCTCTTTTTCCCTTTTCTATTTTATTAGCAGCCTTTGGGTGTCTTTTTGAGCAATTAATCTGGGTCATGACATTCGCTGAGCAGATCGGAGTGCCCGGGGCTCATTAGCACCCGGCCGAACGTCGCTGAAAGATGCTCTCGGCAGCTCCGCGGCTCCGCCTGCTTGTTATTCCGGGCGAGTCGGGGGCTGCGGCAGCTCAGAGTCCCCTCAGCAGAGACCCCACCGCACTGCTGTGGGCAGGGGGGGATACTGCGGGGTGCCCGGGGTCCCCTCCTGCCGTGGCGACGTGGCCGGAGCAGCCGGTGATGCTGTGCTGGCGCTGGGGTCCCTGGTAATCAGTAAGCAGCACCGTGCTGCAGGGCTCAAGGACTTTTGAGGGTCTCAGCCTCCCTGCTTCGGCTTTGGATTGACTTCATTCCCTGTCTTTCAGCTGCTGGAGTCCTCAGAAGTGACCTGCAGCTGCTGCTGCGTCGGCACCAGGAGCAGTGCTTGGTCCTGCCAGCCCTTCGTAGGAGCTGGTGCTGCTCCGCTCCCCTCTCCTGCCTGGGGAAACTGAGGCAGGAGAACTCACCTGGCCAAATCCAGTTTCCCACACTGCCTGTCCCTGCCAGCAAGGGAGGAACCATCTCTCTTTGGTCAAATCCAGCCCAGCTGTCATAGGGAATAGGTCTGTGATTCCCCAGCTAGGAGTCACCTCCATCTCACGGATGCTTCCTCTGTGGTTTTGGCCGGATTTTGCTTTGGGTTTCCACAGTGCCCCGTGGTCATGAGCTACGCCCAGGCTGCAAACCCTGGCTTTAGACCTTCCCGGGGTTTTCACCCCAAGCCTCAAGCCTTCACCCCATCCTGCTGCCGACCTCCTGCACGGCCCAGCCCCGTTCCCAGGCCAGGAGAGCAGGAATGGCGAGGAAGCTCCCTGTGCCTGGCTGGCTGCGGCGCAGCATATGTGCTGGGATCTGCTCCCTGCCTGCTGTTTATCCGCTTCCTTCGAGTTAACTTATGTTTCCATCGCTGCCCATCTGTCTCCTTCTTTTCCTCTCTTCTTTCCACTCCTTCCGTGCTGGCAGGCGCCGGCGGAGCGCGGGGTCCCCATCCCCAGCAACTCCGGGTGACCCTGGGGATTGTCAAGCATTCTGTTTCTCTCCACTGCTCCTGTAACCCTGCGGGGCAGTTTTTGGGGGGATCCCGGTCTGGATGCACCCAAGGCTGAGCTCTGGTAGTTCCCTCCATCCATCATTAAATTCGGTAGGAATTCCGTCTGGAGGATCCCCTTCATCCATTAAACCTGAAGCCGCTGGGGCTGTGTCGGTGTGGGCAGCTCCCTTTCAGCCTTCCATTCCCTCCCTTCCTCCCTCTTCCTCGGCTCTCTTCACTCCCCAGGCTCAGAGACGTCGCTCCCATCCATCCTGTGCAGAATTTGCTCTTCATATGTCTGTGCCTTCCCAGCTCGCGGGAGGGAAGCCCGGCCCCGCTCCCACCCGGAGCCCGGCTATTAGGGATACCCGGGCTTCTTCGGGAAACACAAAGGCATCGAGAGCCGGAGCCAACATGCACCTGCTTTTCTTGCTGCTTCAGAAAGCCCTTGTGGCTGCTGCCTCCCACTTCTCCAGTTTTTATTTATAGTCTGTCTTGCTCGCGCTGGGGAATTTTTCTTTCTTTCTTCCCCTCTCCCCGGCGCAGCTGAGCTGCTGAACTCGTAGCGCTGCGGAGAGAGGCTTCTCCCCCGGCTCGGCTGCACGGCCGTGGAAAAGGGACTGTAGAGAAATGGGATCCCCACAGGAGCATCCCAGAGCCTCATCAGCGAGCTCTTCATCAGCGCTGGTCATCCCTGCGGGCCGGGGGGGGCTGTGCACGGGGTCACTGCTGGTGGCCGTGACCCATATTTGGGGATTTGCTGGGTACTGTGGGCACGAGTGGCATCATCCTCGCTGTGGCACCAGGCTCTCAGGGCCCCTGCAAAGGACAGACCAGGCCCTGAGGAGGGCGTCCCTCCGGCTGTGTGTGCTGCTTGTCACATCAGTTTGGTGACACCAGTCTCTTGCCTGCTGGGAGCTGGGCTGAGACCCAGCAAACTCGTGTTGCTCATGGCCCCTCAGGGAGATGCTGGGCAGAGATGGGGCTGGTGTTTTCCTCTGGCGCTGTCCCTTCTGTAGGGCACAGCAGGATGTTCCTGTGCCCAGGGATGT
The DNA here is from genome assembly GCA_013397375.1 of Toxostoma redivivum. Taxonomy (NCBI): domain Eukaryota; kingdom Metazoa; phylum Chordata; class Aves; order Passeriformes; family Mimidae; genus Toxostoma; species Toxostoma redivivum. The sequence continues at coordinate 866,920 of VXBI01002843.1, read as the reverse complement.
CCAGAGGAGCCCTCAGCCAGGGGACACCAGAACCACCCATCCTGTCTGGCAGCGGTGTCAGTGCTGTGAGAAGCTTGGGGACTGGCTGGGACCAGTGCATCAGCCACTGCTGTTCCATGTGGGACACTGCCAGCCTGCCACGTCCCACAGGGAAGCCACCAAGGACTGTAGAGGGTCTCTAAAACCGGCCTCCACTCCTTTGAGCAAAAACACAATGCTCACCACGCCGCCCTCTCCGCTTCTCCCGGGGAGGAGGTGGCCAGGGGACACAGCAGGAAGAAGGGAGGGGAGAGGGGGCTGGGGACCGAAATAACAGCCAAAAATTACAAAATAAAATCCAATCACAAGGCGAGAGGCTCGCCATCTGCCGTGTGGGTGCCGGAGCAGGAGCCACCCGCCAGCCCGGGCGCCGTCGGTGCCAAGTGACTCAGCACCGGGAGGGAAGGGTGCTCTGGGGACCCTCGGGGCTTGACCCCTGCACACCAAAATGTGCCCCAGAGGGAAAGCCAGGGCTGAAACCCCACACCCCAGGGGCAGCTGCTGGCAGGAGCTTTGAGCAACCCATGGCCGCTGGGGTCAAACCCTTCACACCTTGGTGTTTTATCGGGAAAGAGGAAAATCCAGGTAGAAGCTGAGACTCCTTTATTCCACGGGAGCCAGGTTTCCATGGCACCCAGTGGGAATGTGCTTCTCCATGGACCTGATGTCTCCTGGGGTCCAGCAGCACGGCGAGGGGAGCCCGGGGTGCCCCTCCACCATGGCCATGGCAAACCAGGGCAACCAACCAGCGGTGCCCGGGCAGAGGGTGCTGCCCAGGTGTCCCCAGATGGGCACAGATGCCACGACATCCTGAACAGGGGTGGCATCGCTTGACGAATAAGCAGCGAGTGCCACCCCCGAGGTGTCGCCCCTGGGACGCCGCCGGGGTGCGACAGGAGCACCATGTTCTTGGTTAACACCATATTGCCGGCTAACACCGTGCTTTCACATATTGATTTTTCTCTCTTTTTTTTTTTTTTCCCGGCTAACAACCTGTTCCTGGTTAACGCCGTGTTCCCTGCTGACACAGTGCTTCTCGGTTAACACAGTTTTCCTGGCTAACACCATATTCCCACTAACACCGTGTTCCTGGCTAACAGATTTATTCCCAGCTAGCACGGTGTTAGTGGCTAACGCCGTGTTCCCGGCTAATGCCATATTCCCACTAACCCTGTGTTCCTGGCTAACGCCCTGTTCCTGGCTAACACCTGGCTAATGCCATATTCCTGGCCAATGCCATATTCCCAGCTAACACCGTATTCCCACTAACCCAGTGCTCCTGGCTAACACCGTGTTCCTGGCTAACGCAGTATTCCGGGCTAACGCTGCATTCTGGGCTATGCCCCTATTCCCAGCTAACACCGTGTTCCCAGCTAACACCGTGTTCCCGGCTAATGTGGTGCCGGCGCAGGAGACAAAAGCGGCATTACTCACTGCCGGGGAGGAGCGGCTCAGAGCATTACTCAGCCCCGCCAGCAACTGGGTCTATTCTTTGTGCATCAGCCTGGGGGACCGGGGAGGAGGAGGAGGGCAGGGGATGGGGGACTCATTTTTCCTACGGAGCAATGACCGCCCACTCCTCTGCAGCCCNAATGCTCGGGCGGGGGCTGTGCCGATGCTGATGCCTCCGGTTCTCCATGTGCCGCCTCCTCAGGGCTAATTGGAGATGATCGATCCAAGGAGAAGGTGGAGGAGGCTCATGCGGCAGTGGGCCGTGACCTCTTGCACTCCTCTCCTCCAGGTATCTCCAAGTGGCTGGCAAAGAATGTCCCCAAGCCCCCCAGATGTGGAGCACAGCTGGGGCTGGGGGTTTCCCTGGAGTGTGGTGGATTCAGACACAGCTCTGGGCACGAAGGCACTGGCATCATGCTGGTGTGGAATTTTCTAGTGTGGAATTTTCTGCTGGGCCAGGCGCACACATTGCCCCACTGCCGGGGAGGGTGGCAAAAACATTGCCCCACTGCTGGGGGAGTTTACTCCTGGCTTAGAGGATTTTTTAGGGAGCTCTTGGCGAGGTTGATGCTGGGATGGATGGATGGATGGATGGATGGATGGATGGATGGATGGATGGATGGATGGAGACACTAATGGAAGAACACTGGAGAGGGGAGGCAGGGGTGAGGGATGAGCCGCTGGCGGATTTGTAGCCATGGATGCTGCATCTTAATGGAGGAAAATAATCAATGTGGGCTGAAGGGGGAAGAGGATTTTAAGTGGGGGAGGACATCACTGCCCTGAGTTGGGAGTATAGGCATTCCCATGGATGAGGGGAATGAAGGGGGACAGTGTTCCCAAAGGCATGGCCAGAGCAGGAGCAGAATGTGGGGTCGGGAATGATGCAGGGGCAGCAACTGCCCTGTAGGAAACATCTGGAGTCCCAAGCCTGGGGGAACCCCAGCTGCAGAGCTTGAAGCTTTAAACAGGGGAAGGGATGCCCTTCCAGCATTCCAGCTTCTCTGCCCTGGTTCCTGCCCGTTTTAGTGACCCTATGGCTCTCTGGCCAGGTACTAGCAACATGGCTGGGCTCCATGGTGGGGGTTCTGGTTGCAAGAGGATGTCCCCTCCCCTGGGAAACCAACCTTGGTGTGTGCATCAGGATAAGGTCCTACCGCCAACAGGACCTGAATTTCTGGTGGGGATTCTGCTTTGAGCTCCAGGGAATGCAGCTTGGAGTGGCTGCTCCTGTCTTTTAGGGGAGTCCTGCTCCTCCATGGCTTTGTTCTGGGCAGGAAAACGTGCTGGTGTTGTTCTGTACACAGGGAAATTGTTTCTTGCTCAGTTCCCAGACACAAAAGGTAATTTTGGGCTGGACCGGATCATTCCTGGCTTGTTCAGCGTTGCAGCTCCTGTGTCTGTCCGCAGGGTCCGTGCAGAGCCTTGGCAGCCGTGTGTGTCTCCACGTGGCTGTGCAGGCACTAATGAACATCCCCCGTGCTGTGCTCCCCGCTCCCAGGGAGGAAAACCTCGTTATCCAGGGAGATGGATGCGGTGGCGTGTTCCCAGATATCCCGTGGCAGAGCCAGGCTCTAGGTCTGGATGCCTGGGTTACAGAGGTTCCTGGGGAGATGCTTTTGTTCCAAAATCAGCGGTGAATTCAGGGGATTCGAGTTCCACCACCCTGCTGCAGCACTCCTGGGGGTCTCCTTATTCTCTGCATCCCTCATGTTGCTCCTGTAAATGCACCCTCCAGCCTCTACAAAGCAATTAAAACTGCAGCTACCCATAAAAATTAATTGTGTCGTGTAATGCTGCTCTCTGGCCAATGAGCTTGTCCCCACCTGACCCTGGCGAGGGGACCCTGTCCCTATTGGAGCCCCTCCGAGGGGGGGACTGGGTACCTCTGCATGTGGTTGCCCCAGCAACTGTCAGTCTCAGGCAGCATCCATCACACCCAACATTCCAGAGCCTTTATCGCGCCTTGGGTGCAGCGGTGATGGAGCGGTGCTGCGGGATAAGCGTCACCCGCCTCACCTCGCTCTTTATCTCTCGCTGGTCATAAATATCCTACGTGTCCCCCTGCTCTAATCCCCTCCCGGTGCTGCTCACGGGAAGAGCTACCCGAGCACAGACCTGTGTCCGTAGGAGACTCGGCAGAAAACCAATTAGGACTTTCCGAAGCGCGGTGTTGTTAATTGCCTCTATCCTTGCAAATTAATAAAGAGTCGAGGCCATTGTTTGACTCTGCCTGTGCGTGCGTGGCCTCAGGTGCAGCTTGGGAATGTTGGACGGAGTCTGAGGGATGGGAAGAGTTGTGGGTTGATGGGTAGAGGGGAGCTGTGGGTTGTGGAGCCAGGAGAACGGCTCGTGGGTGCCCAGCTCTTCCTGCTCCTTGCCCAGCGTGTCCTCATAGGGCAGAAAGTGGTCTGAAAACGGTCCCAGATCTTTCCTCTACCCATTTTTTTTCCTTGCCTTTTCCTGCTTTCCCTGTTCCCCAGCATCTAACCTGGCTCATGCTGGGGGATTCCTGCTCCTTTTCTGAGTCTGCACCATCCTTGATCTGTTGCTTTGCATCATTTAAGGACTTAATTTTTAAAGGCAAAAAAATGCTGTTAAAATAGAGTTGACTTTTTTAGTGCTGTCTAAAACTAAGCAGCTTCTGAGGGTCAGAGCTGCAACCAAGGGGAGCTGCAGGTGTCTGGGGCTGGGCTGGTTTATCCCAGGAATGCTTGGTTCTCCTTAATTAATTCATAAGGCCCTCTCATGTTTTTACACAAGACACCACGGTTTTGGCTCACAGCATCCCTCCCGAAGGGAAGCCCAGCGTGGGGCTGTGCAAGACACCCGCCCAGCTTGGAGTGCTGTCCTCATCCAAGGTTTTGCAGGGGAAGCCTGGAATAAGCGTGAATCAGCCATTCTCTGAGCATAAAGCAGAGTGAGCACCAGCATCCCCCCCGGGGTCTGCCTGGGATGGCTCCCTGCCTGCTGCAGGCAGCTTTCCTGCAGGGAATGCATAATTTCCTTGGACCCCCTCAGGCAACCAGCTGGGAATCTCCAGATTCCCCAGTTTCGATGACAGCGTGGGGAATTTGGGAGCAGTCTCCTGCCCTGTCTCTGCTCTGGTGATAAAAGGCGAGTGACAGTCGTGGATGATTTGGGGGAGGAAAACATGCAGGGCAGTGCTGCTGCAGGGAGGGGATTGCTGTGCCTTCTCTGTTCCCAGAGGATGCTTAGGCTCTGTCAGGCTTTCCCAGCTGGCCAAGAATTTGTTGGTCCTTTCCCTTTCATGGCTGGCTCTCCAGTGGGACTGACCCCAGGGATCAGGTGTGTCCCTGCAGGTGTTTTCCTGCACCCTCGGCTTTAGGTTGCAGGGATGATCTGGCTGCGCCTGGAGCTGCATCTTCTTGTCAGTGCCTCAAAGGATGCTCATATATTCAAATGCTTCGGGGAGCTGGGGCTCTGCACTTGTTCCCAGGAAAATAAATAAATAAATTCATCTGCTGGGATTTTCTTGCTCCCGTTTTGCTGGTGAGGACTCAGGCCCGGGTGGGAGAGAGAAAAGCGGGTGGTGTTGGGGGAAGGAGCAGGTGGGGAGGGGGGGATCAGAGGAGGGTTCCTGCCGTCTGGGCATCTCCTGGTGAGATCCCAGCGCACGGAGCCATGCCCCTGCAGAGGCTGCGCTGCCTCGCAAAGCCTCGCGCAAGGCCACCGTGTCCTTGTCAGCGGGGGTGGCGCAGGTACGTGTGCCTGCTGCTCCCGGCTGCTGTCCCCGTGGCTCCCAGCCCCGTGTCCCCTTCCCCGCCGCGCTGCCGGCAGCCGCGGCCGTGCGGTGACCGGAGCGGTGCCGGCGGAGCCGCAGCACAGCAGGGAACCGGCGTTTATTTCTGCGACAGCTTTGCAACAGATTCCTTGGCGGAGCTGACTGCAAACTGCAATCCTAAACTGTCGGACGGCTCCTTTTTCCAGCCTGGGAGTGTGAGAAACAAATTTGTTTGGGTTATAAAAACATATTAAAAAGCAACACATTTTGTTTTGCAATATACATACTTCTTCATGCCAATTTTTTTTTAATGACTGCCATTCTAATCCCTTCCAGACAAAGACGTTTCTTAATAACTTTTTGTGGAGGTAATTGCTGGGGCGCCGTTTTAAAGTGGCAGGCAGGGAGCTGTGTGTTGCACAGCTGCAAGTGATGGCTGTGCATTGCTCAGGTATGGAGGGAGCAAGGATCTAAAAAAGCTCTTGGGTGTCTCCAGCTTTGAAAAGGTTCCGTACCTGGTGATGCGTGACACCAGGATGTCTGGAACAACACAGGAAAGTGGCTTTTGCTCATCACATGTGCCCAGGTGTTTGGCATCTTGATGTGCATGTGCTCTGTAGTTCACTGGCTGCTTGGATCTTCCCAGATCCTGGGTTTGGAGCGTCTGGCTCTGAGGAGCATCTTATCAGTACCAGCAGCTTCCTCTCCCCCTGGACCAGGATAGCAACCTCCTGACTGGTATCCAGATAATATTCAGGATCTCCAGCAGTGGGTTTCCCTGGTAGGAACAATGTGTTAGGGATCCCTGGGAGCTGCGGGTGAGTTTGGATCCCAAACCACTTGGGGTCCATCAGCTCCTCATCCTTGGGCTGATGATTGTGAAACATCCTGGGGCGTCTCCAAATCTCCTTTGCAGATGAAGGGGTCGAGGCTTGTTTTTTCCAAGTCGGTGTCAGCTGCTCTTCAAATCAAGGCAAATGCCTGTGGGTTATTTTTTTTTTTTTTTAGAAATGGCACTGTTTGATGTGTAATTAAAATGCTCCATTTAATTAGACAAATACCATAGAACCTTCAGAAACATGACTATTTTTCTATATTTACTCCTCTTGTGTTTTTCTTAGTGACTGTAGTTCCAATTAAAACAACCTCCCCTATTAAACAGTTGGCTCTTAAACCCAGGAACTAAAAATACAACAAGACCACGAAGCTGCCCTCCCTACCCCCACATCTTTACCTTGGACTGCTGCCTCTGCATTGCTTTGCTCTCTGAGAGCTTCTCGAGGCACTTGCTGGAGCTGGTGGTACTTGACTTTGGCTTTGCTCCATCATTTCTCCTACCTTGTGCTAAAAACTTGCTGCCTTTGGGCAGAAATATGCCCAGAGCAGCTCGATTCGGATGGAGGGGTGGGTTACTATGGGGATGGGAAGGCATTTGCAGCAGGTTTTCTCCCACCCCATTAATTTGGGGAGCCTTTGGAGGTGGTTTCATCCCAAAAAGCCCTGCTTGATGTGCCTCCAGCTGGGAGCTGACGCTTGCTGTGGCGGGGCTGGGGGGAACAGCTTGCATCCACTCCAAACATGTCTGTGCCATCCATGCGTTTGCAGTATAGGAACAATAGCCGGCCTGCCAAGCTAAACACGAGCTGTTCCCGAAGTTATTGGCATTTTGCTGTTTGCCAAGGGTCTGGAGAGGAGGCGGATAAGCAGCCATCAGCTCTGAGCTGCAGCTCGGAATTGGGAGAGGGCTGTGAAGGAAACCCCTTCCGAACATCCAGGTTGAGGCAGCATCAGCAGCTGTGGCTTTGTGCCTTGTGCTCGGAGAAACTGAGGCACAGCCCCTCGGTTTGTGCACCTCCCTACCCTGCTTTGCCCCAGCTGCTGAGCTCAGCCCCCGGCACTGAGCCTGCTCTGCCTCTGTTTAACGGGGAGGTAATTTCCCAGAGGTGCCTGAAGTTGCCTTAATGTGAGCTGTCAAAATGATGTACAACCGTGCCGGGCTGCCTCGCTCCCCCTGCCTCTCCGGTGACAATTTTGTCAAAGATCCTTTTTGAGATGCTGTTTTGACGGGGTGCTAATGGCTCCTTCCTCATCAGGCACTCGCGATGTCCCCGAACGTGCCGAGTGGAAGCCGCTGGTTTCTGTGATAATTAAGAAAAATGATAATAACAGATTTAAAGGAGAGCAGCTGGGGGTCAGTGCTGCTGGGTTGTTGGCAGCTCGGTGACGCTCACAGCCTGCAAAGGCCAGAGGTAGCATCTCCTCCGTGGGCTGGGATAAATCAGATTTTTGGGAGCCTTTGGCATCGCAAGATACATCTCCGAGGGTTTGCTGCGATGGGGTAGCCCCCAGAAATAAGGAGCTGGCTCAACTCATCTTAATAACAGGAGAGATTAAAAATAAAAATCAATAAATACCAGATTATCGAGATGGGATTAATATCAATTTTAAACACACCCCAACATCAATAAGGACCCAGCGTAGCCCAGCTAATGAGATTGGGAGCCTCAGCAATCAAGGCAGAGGATTAGAGATGATCAGAATAAATCCCAAATGATGAGGGACGTTGCCAAAGTCTATCCTTGGAAGACCCCACTGGCATGGACCTGATCCCGGGAGATACTTGGGCTGACTTTGCTCGACCCCAAGACTGGGTGGTCTGACCTGGATGTGGATTTGGGCACTGGCTGCAGCTCTGGGTGCCTGCTTGGGTGTTGGAGCCCAAAACACTGTGCCACCTCACTTTAGCATACCATGGTCAAATCCCACCTGTCTGGCAGCATCCTGTGAGTTCCCACCTCCACCTCTGATGCCTCAGACTCCAAGCCTAGATCAGGACATTGCCTAAAACCAGTTTGCCCACAGCCCTTGGATAGCCCCAACCATCTTCTCCCACAGCCACCCATGCTCTCCAGCTGTGCTCCCTTCCCAGTCCCCAGCTTAATCCCCATGCGTGTTTTTAATGCCTCTGCATGTCTCTAAGCTCCTCTATACCCAGAAGCCAAATGCTTCTTGTAGGATTCAGATGTCTCCCCTGTGGATTAGATGGGATGGCTGCAAATTCCTTGTAATTTGCTCACGCAGGGTCTATTATCTGCTCCTGGGAGGCACGGGAGGAGGGGGCTCAGGGGTGGCCCCCCTCGGTTTCCCATCTGTGTAACGCTGGGCCAGGAGGGATTTTAGCCAGTGATCCCTTGTCCGGGCTGTGATTCAATTATTCCCCACTGCAGCCTTGCTGGTGGCTACTGGGACAGCACTGGAGTTTGTTCCGCATGTGGTGTGATGGAGGATGACCCATCCCTGTTCCATGCAGGGCTGGACCAGAGCATCCCCATCCCATCAAGGGCTGGTCCAGGGTATCCCAAACCCATTCAGAGCTGGTTCAGAGCATCCCCATCCCATTCAGAGCTGCATCAGAGCGACTCCATCCCATCCAAGGCTGGACCAGGGCATCCCCATCCCATTTAGGGCTGGTCCATAGCATCCCCACCCCATTCAGAACTGGACCAGAGCATCCCCAGCCCACACGTGGCACCCTGCCCCATGCAGGGCTGCCCCACTGACTCTCCCCCTTCTCAGGTTAGCTGGTTCATCAGCTGCTCGTGCTATTAAATATCACTGCTGCTTAATTCAGGTGTCTGGAATGCAGGCTGGATTTGCTGATTCAGCAGGTTAAGGGAAAATCCTTTCTTTTATTGAAAAAGAGTGGGAGCTGGGCAGAAGCAGAGGAGGTTTTGGGAGGGAAATCCTTTCCTTGCCAGGGATTTCTGGCTGATCAAGGCTGTGTGTTCCAGGAGTTTGATCCCTGCTATCGGTTGTCTCGTGTCCAGCGGCTGGAGAACAACTGAGTTGGTGCTTTCAAATGTTTGGAGGTGTTTGCCCTCTCCTTCTGGACGTAGGGATGGAGAGCAGCAAGCGAGGGCATCTCTGTGCCTCCCGCACCTCGCCATGCGTGGTGGCATCCCCCAGCCCCGAGGCTGCCGCCGCCTTCCCGGGGCGGGGAGCCCGGATTTGTCTTTCTAATGCCTCAGTCAATGGCATCGATTGGGCTGGAGCAAAGGATCGATGGTAATTTGGTCGGAGGGCCCCGGCGCCGGGTGCGAGAGGAGTAATTAGAGCAGCAGAGGCGGCGCGGGCCGGGAAGTCGGGACGGAGCGCATCGCCTGGGGAGGGACAGGCAGCAGGGAGGGCGAGGGGCTCCCGCTCTTCCAGCAGCCGGCATGCCCCTCCTGGCACCCAGACCCCCTGCCCCAGGCTGGCAGGATCAGGGGGTTTGCAGTACCAAGGGATGGATGCTGAAGCTGGGGGTTTCCAAAGGTGCTTTCCCTCTTCACTCGAGCAGCCTCTCCAGCCCCGGCGAGCAATTTTTCCCAAATTGGGCAGAGGTTGGGTGCTGGGAGGTGCCTGCAAGGGAGGGAACTCACTGCACTACCCAAGGAGAGAGTGGTGGGGGATCCTGGTGGGAGCTGGGTCTTGCTACAGTTGGGTAAAAATGTGAGAAATTTCCCTGCAGCCCAAGGAAACAGCACCAGAGCCCTGAGCAGCGCTGCAATGCACATTTCCCTGCTCTACCTTGGCCTTCCAGGCTGCAACTCGCTGGCAAATCCCACGCACACGGCTGGAGCCTGCTGCTTTCCCCAGCCCTGCCTTCACAGGGGGCTGCGGTGGAACAGACTTTCTCCTTTTCCCCAGCAAGAATTATGGACCATCTGGATTTCAAAGGCAGCTGCTTTAATTGGAAGCTGTTCCTTGCAGTGGGAAAGGAGGGGGCTCGTGCCTGTCAGACACCCCCAGCTTTGTCCTCCTGTGCTGTCCATGGCGATGCCGGGAAACCACATCCCAACCGGGTCCTGGGGGATGTCTGCACACAGCTGGGCTTGGGAGCATCCCAGGCGTGGTTCCCAGAGTTGGGTGGGTGGAAGGGAAGGGAGAGGAGGACGTAAACTTGGGGAAAAGGTCAGGCATGCTATAAATAAGTTGGCATCCGGAGAAAGAAATGTCAGTGTGCGGCAGCAGCGGCACACCAGTGCCCGAGATGGGGAGGGAAATGTTGTTGTCTGGGAGGTCGAATCCATGGAAGTTTGGGCTCGGGTGACAGGGGAGAGGGCTTTCCCTGAATCTGGTGGGTCAGAGCGTGGCTATGGTGCTGCCCAGGTTGTTTTTGGGAGTGCTGATGCAGCCAGGTGGGATTGGGGCACACATCAGTCACAAGGCTCCCAGGCTCTCGGCACTTGGAAAGTTGTCCTGCTGCTGTCTGACAGGGAAAACAGGCTGGGGCTGAGGCTTTCCAGCTGCTCCGCTCCCAGGACCATCATCAGTGAAGGCAGATAGATGAGAGCTTTCCATGGTCCTCCTGCCCGAGCTGGGAGCTGGTGCGTCAGGAGGATGTTGGAGTGGGAGAGCACCCTGGAGAGGGGGTTTATTTTTGGGATGGGGGAGCATCAGCAAAGCAAGATGCTGTGCTAGCCATGCCCACAGCCTCTTCAGGGCATTCCCTGGAGCTGTGCCGGCCTCCCAGGGGAGCGAGGCGTGCTCCTGGGGACTGATTGCACGTTTGTCCCCAAAGTGGTCTGACTCGCTGCCGAATCATCTTCCCGCAGCCCTGTGAATGCCGGGCTGATTGCTGCCTGGCAGGGAGGGAGCCTGGGGAGGGGGAAGCTGACTGGGAGCCAAGCCCAGCTGCGGGAAGCGATGCCGACAGCCGCTGCTCCCGGGCCGGGCTGGCTCGCCGGGCTGGTTTCAGCGGCAGCTGAGCACTGGCCAACTCGTCTCACTGGTTTGTGCCCGTCTCGATTGAAGGGATGGTTTGGGGAGCTGTGTCTCTCGGTGGTGCAGGACCCCCAAGTCCCCAAGAGAGCCCTAGGGGACTGTCACCTCTCTCTGTGTCCCCTGGGAGTCCCCTGGGGTGACCTGGGGGCTTCTGGACCCGCAGGTTGGTGCCACTGTGTGACTTCTGGATGGGGATTCCCTCCTCATGGCTGCAGTGTCGCCTGCTCATTGCACCTTCATCCCCAAGTCTCTCCTGGTCCAGGGAAGGTTTGGGGACGTTCTAGTGATGCCCTGAGCTTGGGGGCACAGGGTGCTGAGCTGGAGCCTCCAAAGCCACCTGTCCTGAGCACACTGTCTCCTTCAGCCCTTCATCTGGGCTGTGCCTGGAGGGGACACACGAGAGGGCCAGAACCTCTTTTCACCGTGCCTGGCCTCCTGTGCAGGAGCAGACAGCTTGGAGGGCTGTGGCCTCGGGCAATCCTGTTACAGGTTGTCAGACTGTTGTTTGCGGGAGTTGAGGATTTGCCCACCTGCTGCGGGGCAGGGAGCAGCAGGAGGGGGATGGGGCTGGAGGGACACGGTGGGGAGGGGTCTCTGAGAGGTTAGACTCTGCTTCCCCCATCCATGATGTACCCCGTGTTTGGGATATACCTGCTTTGGCTATGGGAAAGGTGATCCAGCAAGGGATGGTCTCTGGTTGTTGGGTCCTCAGGGGCCACCCTAAGCCCCCCATAGAAAATGATCACTTTAAGGGAGGAGAAAAACAGTGACTGGTTCAGCCTGGGCAGGGAGCTGCGAGGCTGCAGACCCTGCAGCCATCATCTTCTCCCCTTGAACAAAGGCGGCTCTGAGGCTCCCCTGCCTCTTGGCACTGCACAACAGATCCCTTCTCTCGGGCAGCAAAAGCCTTTTCCAAGCCCGGCCCCCCTCCTCGGGAGGGCTGCAATGCTCTTCCCTGCCCCAGCCCGGCACCTGCCTGCCTGTCCCCTTCCTGCGGTGCCACGGAGGGGACCCCGACAGGCTTGTCCCCTCCTGCAGCAGGGCCAGCACGTGTTGGTGGGATTTTGGGGGGGCAAGGCTTGGATTGCAGAGGGTGCCTCATCCCGGTGCTCCCTGCCTGGCACCAACAAAGCTCCTGGGGGAGCAGGGCTTGGGGTGACGAGCAGCCCCCCCAGTTAGGGTGGGACTGGGCTGGGGTGGGCTCTGGACATCGGTGAGCCCGGCACGGCAGCTGCAGAGAGCAGGGAAAGGAGAAGAGCTCCTGCGCCGGTAATTACGGACGAGGTTGATGCCACACGATCCGGGGACGTCAGCAGCGTGTCACAGCTGATGACATGCTGCATGTGCAGGGGCTGGAAAGGATGCGAGAGGTTGGAGCACCGGGACACGGCGTGTGCCCCACAGTGCTGAGCCAGCCTGCCCGCCCGACCTTCACTGAGTCACCTCTCCTCCCCAGCCTCCCAGGACACCTCTGGGGTGGCTCAGCCTTGTCCCACTCCCTCCGGGAGCTCAGCTGTCCGGCACGGCCGCATCCCCGTGCCTCAGTTTCCCCCGGAGCAGGGAGCTGAGCATCTGCCATGGCTCTGTGCCTCCCCCCCCAGCAGGGAGATCGGCATGCTGCTGGCTTTTCGGGGATGTTCTCGGGCAAGCCAAGGCAGAGTGTGGTTACTCATGGCGATGACAGTGCCGATGACAAGTGCCGCAGCCCCCAGGAGCACGTGCTGTGCCTGTGCTCCCGCGCAGGGAGGTGTGTTCCCGGTGCCAGAGAGCCCCAGTGAGTAATGGGGTGGGCGGCAGTGCTGGGTGGTTCTGCCGGGCTGGAGGGGGCTGCAGGGTACACTCTGTACCCTTGCAGGATGGAGGGGAGATCCCCGCCAGCCCCATGGGGCAGCAGGATGTGGGGCTACAACACCACTGAGGGGACAACTTGGTTCGTGTGAAGGGTGGGATGGGCCCCCGCTCCTTGTGTCCTGCTGCTCCTTGCTTGGGGGAGCAAACACCAGGTCCCCGTGGGTCTGGGGACTCCCACCGACCCCCAGGCTGCGTCTGCCCCAGCCAGGATCCCACGGAGCAGCACGACGAGGCTTCTCCTGGCTGGTGTTGGGACAGGGATGCTCCACGCCGTGGAAAGACATATTTAGGCTGGAGACGCAGGTGATGAGATAAGGATGGGGTATCGCGTTACCACAGTCGGATCTTTCTTTGAGGTTAACGAGACAAGACAGACAATCGCTGCTGCTTGATCCAGGGAGAGCTGTGTGAGTGAGTCTATTAGTGGGCTGATGAGTAATTAGCTCTGTTGGAGACCTGCTAACGGGAGGAGAAAGTTGTTACCGTGACTCAACTGACCCCTCTTCACACAAGTTTAGAGTGTCTTTTCTGAAATACCGCAGGTGGATCATTCCACGACTTGGATGTGCAGCCAGGAAGGCATGGCAGGATATTCCTTGTTTGCCATCTGGAGTCACGCGTCGGTGATGAGCCACCGGCGAGGGGAGAGGGGACGAGGAGGGAATGAGCCTAACCCCAGCTGGGTGTGAGCCGAGCCCATCTGCCTGCTCGTCCTATGAGGGGGCTTGTTTTGGTCTTTCCAAAGAGCAGGCTCGCTGTGCACGCAGCGACACTGCTGCTCAGCACTTCCAGGATCAGCTCCCGAGTTTTCAGCGCTCCTGCGGGCCCCTGCCCTGCTGCTCTCCCTCGCTGAGGTGGCAGGGATGGGGTGAGCTCTCCTGGTCCCCGCACAGAAAGGGGAGGAGGTGACAGCTGGGCCATGTGGGATGCTGTGAGACACCAAGTCCCACTTTTGGAATGTGGGCCGTTCCCTCCGAAGTGCAGGAGGCAGCTCTCCCGGGAGATCAGGTGTTGTGAGACTCGTGACTCCACCATGCAAATGCTGGAGGCTGTGAATAATCATGTACTTGTGCAGGGAGACTCAGCCCCGTGTGGGTTGGAGCATCCCTCGGCCAGGTGGGAACCAGCTGGGTCCAGATTCCTGCTTTCCTGGACTGGTCACCAGCAGTGAGGAGTTAGAGGGAGAGAGGCAGTAATCCATACCCTGGCAAGTCCCATTTTCAGGTCAGCCCCCCTCCAGTGTTGAGTATTTTTCTGCCCCATATGAAGTCTGATCCAAAACCTTGCTGCTCCAAGTGTTGGAATTCCCTGTGTTTCCAGCCTGGGCTGTAGCTCGTTCCCACTTTTTTTGTGCCACTTCCCAACCCAAAACCTCTGTCCCTGATCCTGAGAGCCAAGTTCCAGGGAGGTGGCAGCAAGGCTCAGCCAAGGCTGTGTCTCTCCAGATAAATGTGTGTGATGGGGAGAGCTGCATCCCCCAGGTCTCTAGTGCTAATCTGAGAACTCCCGCCTCATCTGTCAGAGCTGTTTTCTTTAAAAAAGCAACGACATTTTTCTCCCTCTTGTTAGGCAGAGTGGTGAATTTATCACTGGGCAGTTGTCAGGTGGCTCAGCTGGATGTGGTGGGCTCTGCTGGCCGTGGCTGTGTGGAGGGCAAGGACATCCCTGGGTCAGTAGCACAGCACACAGGTAGGGCTCAGGTCAGCAAAATGCTGCTGCAACAGCAGCTCCAGCTGGGAATGTGGGGCAGGAAAGTGCCGGCTCCAGGGTGACCTGCATCCCATGGGAACTGCAGTGCTGTGCCCTGCAGAGATAGGGACAAATCAATTGTGTGGGTCTGGGGGCTGTGCTGCTGATTTGGTTCCAGCTCATCCCCTTGGCATGGAGGGGTGCCTGCCTGCCTCCCACGTGCTTGGCAGGAGGTGGCCATGGCCAGGGCTGGGGAGCCATGGCCAGGGCTGGGGTGCCATGGTCAGGGCTGGGGTGCTCCTTGCCGTGCCACTGATTCCTTCACCCGCTCCCAGCTCTGCCACCACAGACTGACGTGCAAGTACAAGGAGTGCCCTGCTCATGTAAATAAACCCAGCTATAAATAGAGAGGGAGAGAAGTGTGAAAACAGTGGGGAATGGATTTCATGAAACCAGCAAATTAGTCTGGAGAAACAAGGGTGTGAACTGACAGCCATGTTCCAAACCAAGCCCATATTTCTAGTTTCTTGAGGGATGTTGGTGGGGCCCCTGTGCTGGGCTCAGCTTGGGGATGTGCACACTGGGATTAGGGCTGGGTCTTCCCATCCACCATGGGCTCCTGATGCCTCCCAGGTTGGGCTGTGTTACCATAGGTGACATCAATGCCCTTAACTATTTTTTCTCCTCTTTGAAATTGTGGCAAAACCCAGGTAAAGACATGGAGATGATCTGACTGGGGACACGGACTCCAGCTAGACCAGAATGCATCGTCTCTGTCTGGCTGAGCAAGGGCAGATGGAGCTCTGCCAGCCTTGGGCTGGCTGCTTTGCAGGCTGTGAGTGATGGCTGGGATTTTTTGGGTGCTTTGAAGGTGGCAGGACCGGCGTGGGGAGGGTGCTGGCCAAAGGGTTTTGCCGTCCCAAGCTACTCCAAACCAGACTTTCAGGAAATAGGAGAGCAGCTTGGAGAGCAGAACTGCCCCAGCACAAGGGTCAGCCTAGGCTGTGCCAACCCCCCGTGCAGATCTGCAAGCTTTCACTTCAGGCCTCAGCACTAGGAGCTGAGTCAGGCTTTTATGAGGTCTTGGAATCTGCTAGGGAAGCAAAGTGCCCAGGAGCTCGCGTGAGCTGGGGCTGGGCTGGGGGATGCTCTTGCCTCCTGCCCAGGGCTGTGCCAACATCTGATCCTCTGGGAATGTAAATCTGGCCAGAAACTGTGGGATGTTTCTCCAACTCCCACATCCTCTGCAAGAGTTGAGTTTCTTTATTTTTTGCTTCTTTCCTGAACGTGCATGGGAAGAGGTGGGAAGACCAGCAGCTGCTCAGACCTCTTCCCAGATATTCTCCCAATGGGCAAGGGGAAGACAGTGAGTGCTGGGCACAAAATGATGTGTACCCCTCTCTGTGTGAGCCTGTCCCCTCCCGGGCTGGCTGTCATCTAGGGGAAGTTCAGTGGCCCGTTTTCCATGGCTGGCATGCTCCTGGGGGAGCCAGCCCGGCTGTTTGCCCATCTGGCATCGCCAGGTCTTTGCGGGGAGGATGGGTGGGCTGAGATGGAGGAGCACAGGGACATTTCCTGTTTTCTGCCCATTTTCCATTGAAATGAACCCAAATTCTCTCTGTCAAATGGGCTGTGCCCAGCAGAGGACAAAGGGGGTAGGGTGACGAGCTGTCACAGTGGGCAAAGGGTGTGGAGCAGGAGCAGGGGAGGAGGTGGTGCAATGACAGGAGGAGGGGGTACAGCTGGTGCTAGAGGTGACATTGGCACTGAGCCGGTGCCAGGTGAATGTGACACCAAGCTGTGGCGGTGGAAATGAGATGACTGAGCAGTGCAGGGTCCTGGCAGAGGTGACAGCAAGCTGGTGAAGGGGGCAGGTGACATGTCTGTCCCAGGATGGTGACCCTGGACCTCTGCCAGGGCACAGATGGTGGCAGCTGTGTTACCCTGAGCTGATGTGTGGTACAAGGCTGCAGTGGCACCAAGCAGCTGGCAGGGAGGTGACCCTGAGGCGATGCAGGGTGGCAGGGACAGATGGCACAGCTGATGTGGAGCTGGTGCAGGGGGCAGGTGGCTCAGTGGTAGGGAGGTGACCCTGCCTTGTCACAAACTGTCATTGGCGTGTCAGAAAAGCAGTGTATGGCAGCAGGGGCAGGTGGCTGCTGGGATCATGGAGGTGACATATCAGGGGAGGGGGGCACATCTGAGGACAGGGAGGTGATGCTGAGCTGATGTAGGGGGCACATCCAGAGACAGGGAGGTGACACTAAGGCTATGCAGGGCCACAGCTGGCGACAGGAAAGTAACAGTGAGCTGGCATAGAGAATGCATCTGGGGACAAGGAGTGACACTGAGCTGGAAAGTGATGCTGAGCTGGTGCAGGGGACACATCTGGAGACAGGAAGGTGATGTTGCACCAAGGCAGGGACACATCTGGAGACAAGAAGGGAACAGCGAGTAGGTGCAGTGACATTTGGGGATAGGGAGGTGATAATGAGTTGATGCAGGGACACATCTGTGGACAGGGAGGTGGCACTGAGCCAGTGCAGTGACACATCTGGGGATGGGGAGGAGCCACTGAGCCGGTACAGGGGCACATCTGTACACAGGCAGGTGACATGGTATAGGGACCCATCTGGGGATGGGGAGGTCACACTGATCTGGTGTGGTGACACATCTCGGGACAGGGAGGTGGCACTCAAACGGTGTAGTGACACATTTGGGGGTGAAGAGGTGGCACCGAGCTGGTGCAGTGATGCATCTGGGGACCGGGAGGTGACACTGAGTAGGTGCGGTGACACATCTGGACAGGGGGAGGTGGCACCGAGCCAGTGCAGGGATACACCTGGGCTGAGGGAGGTGACACTGTACCGGTGCAGCGGCACATCTAGGGACAGGGAGGTGACACTGATCTGGTGCAGTGACACACCTGGGGACAGGGATGTGACGCTGAGGTGGTGCGGGGCAACATCTGGACAGGGGGAGGTGACACTGTACCAGTACAAGGCACATCTGGGGACAGGAAGGTGACACTATACCGGTACAGGGCACACCTGGGGACAGGGAGGTGACACCGTACAGGTGCAGGGGCACACCTAGACACGGGGAGGTGACACTGATCCGGTTCGGTGGCACAGCTGGACACGGGGAGGTGGCGGCGAGGCGGAGCGGGGACCCAGGCGGGCGCGGGTCCCGGCGGGTGTCCGTGCGGGGAGGTGACCGTCCGGCGGAGGTGACCGCGCCGCTCCCGGCAGTGCGCATGATACTGCGGCGCAGGGGCCCCGTGCGCGCCAACCCACCTTGAACCGGCCCGGGCCGCGGCGGCGGCCAATCACCGCCCACTCCGCCGGGGCGCGGCCAATGGGCGGCGGGCGGGGGCGGTGCCGNGCCGGTAATACTATGATTTGGTATGTGGCCGCTTTGGTAGCAAGTGTGCTCGGCGCCCGCGGGCTGCCCGTCCAAGGTGAGTGCGGCCGCGGGGTGTTCTCAGCCGGGATGAGCCCGGGAGGGGCGCGCCGGGGTCTGCGGGGCGGCGGCAGGGCCG
>VXBI01002843.1:803824-848793 GCA_013397375.1 Toxostoma redivivum | reverse complement strand
CCCCCCACCCCGCTCTCCCGGTGTACCGGATGCGGCGGAAGGGATGCGCGTGGACCGGGAGGGATGCGCGCACCGGATGGGGCATCGCGTCCCGGCGAGAGGATACCGGGAAAGGGCTGGGGAGGAGGGTAGGAGGGGGAACTGCGGCTGCCAAGGGGGTTTGCGGGGTTCGCGTCTTCCCCGCTGCCGGTGCGGGGACCGAGCGCTTCCCTCTGCGGCGGGGCGCTGGCGATTCCTTCATCCCCCGCTGCCGGGGGGAGCCGGGAGCGCCCGGCGCATCCTCCCTCCGCAGGCACTCGGCGGGGTTGGCCGTGACCTCCCCGAGGGCAGCGGCTGCAGCTGGGGAAGTTCGGGAAGCCGCGCTCCCAGTGCGGCGAAGCCTCTGCCCAGGGGTTGGAAATTCCCTTTGGGAGAAGGCGAGCGGGTGCGCGGGGGGGAGCACGGCTGGCTGTGTGTCCTTCTTGATCGGGGATGGGCAAGCTTTTCTCCGCATTCGGATTTCTTCTCTCATCCTGAGGAAGCGCCTGCGGCAGCTCCGGCGGGTGCGGGCAGCGTTTGCCCTTCCCTGCAAGGGTAGTCCGGCTGGGCAAGGAGAAATGCAGGAAGGAATCGCCACCTTCCCCTGCAGCGCCCCGGCTGCGGGTTTGGGGGTGACTTTGCTTCCACCCCCCCGCCCAGGAGAGGCTGCCCTCCTTCTCCCCCCACTGCAGGCTGGCTGCTGTACTGTGGTAAACTGAGGCACAGGGTTGTCCAAGGTCAGGACGGAGACGGCAGCAAGGAATAACCCTGATTTTCCTGCTGTGGCTTCTTTCCCTTCAGCTGCCAGCCCCCTCCCACCCCTCCGAGCCATCCCTGCAGGTAGACGGGAGCTGCCTGCCGCTGGTGCAGCACCGTCCCCATCTCTGCCGCTGGTTCCTCACTGGGCTCATGGTTATCCCTGCGTCCCGGTGGTCCTTACCCGGGATGAGAGCCAGGAGCCGTGCCCTGGGTGTCACCCACCCTGCCCATGGGGATGCGGTGGCTGCCGGCAGCAAGCGATGCCTGGCTGGCAGCCGGCACCACTCCCCTCCCCGTGGTGTGGGGGACGCTGCCTCGGGGGGCACGGGTGGGCTGGGAGGGGGCACGCCGGGGGGCTGCAGCCCCCCCAAATTCACTGGATCACATCTGTGCCATGCCACGGTCCCTTGTCCTCCTCGCCTGGCAGGCGGCTCCTGGAGGCAGGGGGGGTGTGTGTCAGGACGGGGCTGTCCTTTCGGGGGGGTCAGGATGAGGCTGCCCTATCTGGGGGTGCGTAGCCCCTCTTACTGAGCCGTGGCCGGCTGCTGCCTGCCTGAACTGCGTGCTGCAGTGTTCTGAGGCAGTGTTTGCAGCAGCGGCTTCTACAGGGATGCTCTGCCGAGGACAGGAGCAGAGCAGCTCGTTCGGCACCTGGGAACTTGGAAATACCCTGGAGCCGCTCGGATGGAGCTCCGGAACTGGTGCCGGGCTGGGTGGGTGCCGGGAAGCCCCGGCACGGGGGTGCTGTGCGTGTGGAGCAGCGTGTACGTGATGAATGAGCGTGCCATGAGTAATGCGTGGGTGGGTGCCGGGGGAGGGGGTGCTGCGGGCCGGCGTGGCCCCCGCAGGGGCAGGGAGCCCTCGGGACTCACCCCAGCTGCTGCAACCCTTTGGTCCCAGCAATGTCCCGTCCTCGTGGGGAGTTGTCACCCCGCATTGCTTGGGGACGGGGCTTCGGAGGAGAGCTGGGGCTCACCGTGTGCCGGTGCCCTCACTGGGGCTTTTCCTCTTGCCTCTTGTGGCCTTCCTCCCACACCACTTCCTCCTTGCTGAGCTGAGAAGCAGCGATGCTGGCCCTGGGCAGCCTTCTTGCCTGGCTCTCCAAGGGCTTTCCAGGCATTAATCGGCTCACAGAGGGAAGGAGGGTGCGTTATCCCCTCTTATGGCATGGGGGAGGAGAGCCAGGACGTGACCGCGCCAGGAGTGGGTGTCAGAGGAGGGATCCGGCCTCCTGGCATTCCCAGCAGTGCCGTCACACCGAGGGGCTTTTCCTCCCTCTCCCACGAGTGTGACGCCACGCAGTGAGTGGGGATGCTTGTGGAGCCGGCAGGAGGGTTTGCAGAGGGAGGAATCGGCTGTGCCAGCCCTGGGTGAGGGCTCTGTTGAAGAGATTCCCTGGACACGGCGGCGGGCGATGCTCCTGGCACTGACCTTGGCCGGTTGGAGTGGCTCGGTGTGGCAGTGCCAGCGCTGCATCCCCTGCTCGCTCCCGGCGCAGAGCTCTTGGGTTTTGCCTCTTTGGCCGTGGAGGAGTCTGGACTCGGAGCCGCTGGATTTGGCACGTGCGGCTTTGGCCCCGCTCTCTTCTGGCAAGGGGATGGTTTGGCACCGGGAACAGCCGAGGGCGTTGGCCAGGCTCCCATTTCCATCATTCCCTGGAGGTTTTCTGCTCCTCTGGACCTGTTGGATGGGAGCGCGCGGGGCAGGGAGGGACGCGAGTGTCTCGGTCGATGACTTGGCTCTCCGGAGGGTCCTGGCAGCGATGTTTTGCCGGCTCAGTTGCCTTTTGGCCTGGAAGACGCAGCTTTGCTGGTGATGGGTGAGCCCTGCAAGTTCCAGAGCTGTGGCAGGATGGCACAGCTCCCGTTCACCTCTGGTCCTCCGTCTTGGAGGTCGTGCCTTCATGCTGGATGAGGAGCCCTGCAGATGGGCAAGCAGTGGGTCCAACCCCATGTGCCGATGGAGGAGTCCTTCCCTCTCCCTTTCCCTGCGGTAGGAATCTCCCGAGCTGGGAGCCCTGAGCGACCAGCTGGCCTTTGGAAAAACAACTCCCTTCCTCCCGTTCCTCCACAGAGAGGCTGGCGTTGGTGGGAGGGCTGCCTGAGCCAGGAACAGTGTGATTCAGGAGCTGCTGGCGGGCAGCTCGGAGCGCTGCCTGCATCCCAGTTTCCTGTTGAAGGGCTGTGAAGGCATTAGGATGGTACCCACTGTTCCATGGGGAGGGTGATGCCAGCCTGCACGGGGGTACTGGTGTGATGTGGGGCTGGGCTGGGGACACAGCACCCTGGCAGCGCTCTCCAGCTGCAGGAGGGCTCCTCTGGGATGGGTTTGGTCCTCCAGCTCCCACCACAGCTGCTGGTTCAGCTCCGTGGTGAGTGGCGGGAGCTCACGGGGAGTGCACAGGTAGCTGCTGGTCGTTGCTGGGAGATGATGCCTCCCACGAGGCAGCTGCCAACACCGGATGCTCAACACCGAGCTGCTGGCGATTAGAGAGAGGGAACACAAGGCACCTCAGGTAGGAGTAAGGTGATCTCAGGGAAGTAAATTTCTTTCCTGCTCCATCTCTGTGCCTCTCAGAGCACCAACCTGTGCTCCCACGTGCTTGCTGAGCCGCTGCCCAGCCAGGCATGTTCCCACCTGAGCCATTCCAGGGAGCAAGGACCCACTGTGGGATTGCTATGGGGCAGCATCCCATGCATATATTCCCTTTGGGATGCCAGGACAGCTGCCTGCCTGGGGAGGGTGGTGGTGGTCCCACAGGACACCCCTTGTGCCCAGGAACGCCGTTCTGAGTTCCCATCTCTCTGTGAATGGGGCACCGAGCCACCCCTCAGAGCTGCTAATCCTTCTCCTCCCTGGCCCCGCATGACCTTGAGGCATGTCACTTGACCTGCGCGTCGCCCTCCATCCATCTGGAAAATCGGGTTTAAAACGCAGGAATCGCACTGGAAGCCCAGATGCTGCTTTCCAGCTGGGGGAGGGGGTGAGGGCTGTGCTCCCAGCCTCAGGGCTTCCCCCTACCAGGGGACAGGCGGATGCTTTTGCAGGGCTCTGGATACCCCAAGATAGGCAATGGGATTTGGTTTGTAATGGGGGATGCAACCCCCACTGAGATATTTAGGGGGCTACAGAGGTGGAGGACAGGCAATCTCCTGACACCCACACCCTGCCCTGGCAGCTGGGATCCCTGCAGCACGTTGTCCCTGTCCCCCACCCTGGGCTGCAGTCACCCCCCTCTTCATTCCATGGCGATGGCTGCCTGCTCTCCTTCCCTGCTGGCCTCCATATGCCATGCTGGTGGCCTTGTCCTCAGAGATCCCTGCCGTATCCCGCCTCCACCGATGGGAGCGGGATGTGTCAGAGCACATCTTGTCTCAGCTCACCAGGGAGGAGAGGTCTGCAGGCTCCGGGCCTTGTGCCTGCTCCCTCAGCCTTCCCCATGGGGGCACAGAGCTGGGGATGAGTGCCAGGGGTGTGGGGCAGCACTGGAAATAGATAGTGGTACCTCTGTTAGCAGGCTGCAAGGCGATGGTGCGTCAGGACAGGATGCCCTTTCTGCCCCAGGGCATGGGTGTCCACTGTGCTGGGCAGGAAAGCCTTCCCAGGCATTAATTCCTTGGGAAACCACACTGCCATGGCCATGTCCTTCTCACAAAACACCTGCAGGAAGGGTCCTGCTTCAGCGAGTGCAGCAGAGATGCTGGATGCCTTCAGCTTCACCGAGTCCTGTGGCACCTTCTGCCTCTGCCCTCGGGATCTGAGGACCTGGCTGCCCAGATCTGGGTGAGGGTCTCCCCATGCTTGGCATCGCCATCCTGGGGAGCCCCGCGGTGGCACCGTCTCAGTGGCGGCAGCCTTCCCTCCTCTCCCTTTGGGATGCTGTTCAACTCCACCTCCGCATCTTGTATTCTTGCCTCCTGGCACGCGGCGTGCTTTTATTTTTCCTGGATCTGCTTGGATGACGAAGCCTGTTGATTACTTGTTTTTCTTTACGAGGCATCCCCCAGCTTCACGTGAGCTCCTGCACCGAGGCGGATTTGGGGTTCACATCCCTGCTGCCGCTCCCTGATGTTGACCCTGTTTCCAAACTGCAGATTCAGCCTCGAAACCTCTCTGAACTTGGCTGGGAAAATCAAGTGGGTTTAAAAATATCCCGTCTATTTGTGCTCTGTTTCTTCTGGCGTCTGCGGGTTGTTTTCAAGCGTTTCCCTACAAATGTGGGGGTGAGAAAACACTTTGAATCGAGAGCTGCCGTCTCCATTGCTCGCTTTCTTCATGGTCTGGACATGGAAGGAAAATCTGGTCAGGGTTGGGACCACAGGGCTGGTGGGCTGAGGAGACCCAAAGAGAGTTTGTGAGACATCTCCCAATGCCTTCCTGGCGCTCTTGAAGTGGGCACAGGAGGGCAAGGGGCCGGTAGTGGGGCGGGTGGCAGCTGGGTAGAGCCGGGGGCCGGTTCTCTGCCGTGGCTGCCAATCGGCCGTGCGCTGGGGAGGTGATGCTCAGCCGTGCGTGCAATTCCCCACCGGCCTTGCGATCAGACACCGGCGCTGCGAGCTGCCGGGGATGACCTATTTTCCTGCGCCCGGGCAGCCCTGGCCAGGCGTGGGTCCGGCGGAGCGGCTGGCTCGTCCCCTCCCCGGGGACGTCACCCACTGCTCTGCCAGGGAGCCAGTCAGGGGATCCTGGCGTAGTGTGACTCCCTGGCACCCATCCCCAGGGGGTCTGGGTAACCCCTTGGGCAGCGAGATTGCTCCAGCTGGGCAAACATCAGCATTCCAGGCTCCCGTTGGTGGAGAGGTGCTGGAAACCAAGATTCCGTCTTGGTAGCCCAGGAGCTGGGGCGCTGCGGCAGGTGGGGGGGCTTGTGAAAGGGGTTTGGGTGCTGCCGCTTCCATCTTCTCCTGCTGGTGGGTAGAGGGTGTCACTTTGAAGGCGATGAGGTGCTGGGGACCTGCTGGCTCGGGCAAGGCGGCCGGGGAAGCGCGTCCTTGGATGCTCTTGAGCAGCACGTGATAGCTCTGTCCCCGATCAGCGCAGGACCATGGGCAGGCGGGGGGTTCCAGCCCGGCAGCGCAGCCCCCCTCACCCTCCCGGATGGGCACAGCGGGGTCAGGACGGGTTCTCACAGCTCAGTGCCGGGGTGGCAGGGGAGGGCTGACACCGTCCCTGCTGACAGCGTGCGAATGGGAGCTCATCGGCGATGCAGCGCTAACGAGGGATGGAAAGGTGCAAGAGTGTTGTCGAGGCGGTGCAAAGCGTGTGCGGGGGTGTGCGTGCACACCGCACGTGTGTGCTCAGCGGTTCCCCCCGCCCCGCTGCGCTCCGGGCGGGTCCGTGGCCGTGCAGGACCCCCGGAGCGGGGCCGGTGCCTGCAGTGGGTGTGCAATGCAGCATCTGCTCCTTGCAGATGGCTCACAGCTCTGCACCCCGGCATCCCCCACCGCGCTGCCACCAGCCAGCCCTCCCAGTTAAAGAGCTACCCGTGCCCAGTTTGCTGTGGCCTGGAGGCTCAGGACGCTCGGGTGACCATCGGGCTGTGACCCCCTGCAGGGACACACCTTGTGCGTGCCGAGTGCGAGCCGCGGCCAGCTCTGCCCGCTGCCCTTCCCGCGGGGACGCTCGGCTGGTGGGCCCGTGGGGTGGCACATCACGGGCCTCTCGCCGGTACGCGCTTGTGCCAGAGCCAAAAATAGCCGGTGATGCTCGGTGATGCTCGGCTCCCGCGGCGGGGAAGCGGTGATGTCACTCGCCGCCAATCACCGGCGGCCCCGAGGAGCAGCGCGGAGGAGTGGGAACGTGCTTCCCCGAGCATCCCTCCCCGAGCATCCCCCCCAGAACAGCCAGCGGCGCGTGTGCCAGGAAAACGGGGAGCCCTTTTTTTGATAGGAAGGGCGATGTGGGTCTAAACCTAGTTTTGGGGACCCCCTGTTTAGCTTCCCCCCAGCTCTGGGTTTCCCTCTCTCTCCCTCTGTGAACGCTGTGCTGAGGATGCAGCTTTGCTGCTGCTGGCAGAGCAGGATGACGCCAGGCTGCAGCGAGCAGGGCGGCACAGCCGGGGTGGAGCAGCCTCGGAGCTGAGACCAAAGTCCCCTGTAATTACCCGGCTGGGAGGAGCAGGGTGACAGACCCGACGCGCAGGTCGCAGACGGGTTTCAGGTTTGGGGCTCTCGGGGATGCCCGAGGACATGTGGGCTTGGCTGGAGCATGGCAGCTCCGGGGGCCCTGCCCACCCTGGCACCAGCGGGAGAGCTGGGTCCGTCGGCTGGCACAGCACAGCTGTGGTCAGGGGTCCCTGCACGCTCAGTTCTGCTCGCTGGAGGATGCAGGGGCACGAGCTAAAAGTAGTCTTTTCCCCGCCACAAGGATGCAGAGTAGCCCAGATGGTGCTGCTATATGGGGAGCAGTGCTAGGCATGCTCTGTGCCCCTCTACTGAGAGCATGCGTCCCCAAAACCCCTGTGGGGTCACTGGACATCACCCTTGCCCTGGTGCAGAGGTTGGGAAGCTGTCCTGGAGCATTGGGGTGCTGGTGGCCACTGTCCTGATTTCTATGGTAGCTCAGGGTGGCCTTGGAGCTGAGTGTAAGGGCTTGGGACCCCCTGTTGTTTCTGTGGCAAAGGCAACCCACGGGCTGTCCATGTTGGAGACAGATGGCTGGGCATGGGCATTGCTACTGCTGTTGCTCTTCTGGGCATCATGGTTCGATGCTGGGGACCAGCAATGGGATCAGCCACAGATACTTCCTTCGCCCCCTCGCAGGTGCCCTCGGTTCGAGGGAGGAGCCCGAGTTCGTGACCGCTCGCGCTGGCGAGAGCGTGATCCTGGGATGCGACGTGATCCACCCGCTCACGGGACAGCCCCCTCCCTATGTCGTGGAGTGGTTCAAGTTCGGCGTCCCCATCCCCATCTTCATCAAGTTTGGGTTTTACCCTCCCCATGTCGACCCAGAGTATGCCGGTGAGTCCCGGGGGCGCAGGGGGTCGAGGGGAGGGTGCCAGGTCCCGGCTGCGGCACGGCCCGGGATGTGCAGCTCCGCTCCATCCGTTCCTCCGTCGGAAACCGCGCGGGCTCTGCCTCTCGTTGCTCGCTTTCCACCCAGTTGGTTTTAATTAAGCAGCAGCGTTAGGAAGCCAGCTGGGCTGCGTGGGACGGGAGCAAGCGAGGCAGAGAAACCTAGGGTGACGCGTGGTGGCGGTGGCTGCTGCTGCTGTGCCCCAGAGCAGCTGTGAGCCCAGGGATGGATGCTGGGGGGACGGTGGGGATGGAGCCATGGCCACGTGCTGGGTGGAGGTGACAGGTTGGAGCTGCAGAACTCGTGTGGCTGCTCGCCAGTGTGCTGCCTGTGACACGTGGCTGGTGTCCTCTGGTGGGATGTGTGAGCTGGAAACCAGCCCTGAGAAGGTTGGTGTGGCAGGACAGACCCATTGTGGTATCCCTTTCCCTGTGGAATGCTGTCCTGGGCATCTTCCATGACTCTTATGGGACTCTCTGCCCAAACTGCTCTCTAAGAAATACTGCAGCAGGGAAGATGCACCAGCTGAGCCCTGCCAAACTCAGCTCAGCAATGAGTGATGCCACAGCCCGGTGGCCACTGCACCTGGGTGGAAGTTTAGGCTGCTTTGCTCCTGACCCAGTTTTTGGGGCTGTGCGCAGGGTCAGCTCAGGGCTGTCCTGCTTCCCAGGAGTCTCCCAGGCAGGGAAAAGCTTTGGGGCACGCCTGTGCCGCCGCCAGCCCCTGGCTGGGAGCAGAAGGCCGGTGTTGCTGCAGGCAGACATTGCTCGAGGCACCTTGCCTGGCCCTGGCAGCTTGGCTTGGCCATCCCCAGATGGGCGAGTGTGTCACTGGCCTGGCACCACCGGCTACAACCACGCCGTGCAGCTCAGCCAGCCCCAAACTGGGACAGTGCCCACATGGGGATGGGGTGTCCCCTGTGGTGATGTTCTGAGGGTTGCTCTGGTGTCAGGATGGGGTGTCCCCTGCAGTGATACTTAGGGGGCTGCTCCAGTTTGGGGTGGGGTGTCCTCTGCAGTGATACTCCGGTGTCAGGGACATGGTGCCAACGCTGTGCTCTCCCACAGGCCGGGCCAGCCTGCACGACAAAGCCTCCCTGCGCATTGAGCAGGTGCGCTCCGAGGACCAGGGCTGGTACGAGTGCAAAGTGCTCATGCTGGACCAGCAGTACGACACCTTCCACAACGGCAGCTGGGTCCACCTCACGGTCAATGGTGAGCAAAGACGGGGCTGCAGCACCTGTGTGGTGCCAAAATGGGATTTCTGATGGATGCTGCATGTCTGGTGGACGCTGGGCCTCGATGGCATCTGTGCCTGGCAGACACGCCAGCCTGAAGCCATCCAAGCTGGCTGCTCCAGCCAGGGTGTGACTTCAAAAGGGACAAAGTTTTATTAGGGATTCCTCAGTTTAATTATGTGGAGCTTGTTTAAAGGAGAGACATCAAGAGCTGGGGCTGGGAGTGAATCTCCTCTCAACAAACAGATCAGAAAATCAAATCTTTGTTTTCTTGAAATTCAGATTTACTCAAATTACTTTTTCATTTTATTAAGGCTGTATATTAAACTAATTAGCAAATTGTCATTCTCTGCATCAGGAAAGAGATCTTTATTTTTAGCCCAGCATCAGGGCTGTGCCTCTCCTGCTGCAGTGGGGTGCAGAGATGTGGCCACTGGCAGCTCCTCGCTGGTCTTGCCTTGACCTTGTGCAATTAATTTAACCTTTGGGGGGATGGCTGTGCTGTGGCACAGAGCAGAGCCACCTAATTGAGCCCAATTAGTGAGCAGGAGCTTTGCAAGCAGGGCCATGCAGGCCACCAGCCCCATCCCTGCCTGCTGCCCTGCCTGCTGCTTCCTGCCTTCTCCCAGCCTGCTAATGAGCTCCGAGGGCTTGGGAAGGAGGGCAAGAGGAGGAAGAAGGAGGAGGAGGAGGATGGTAGTGCCTGGCTCACCTCTGCCACATGCATGGATCCTTCAAATCCTCAGCTGGAGGGGCTGGAAAATGGCCCCAGATGCCCTGTCCCTCCCCTTGGCAAAATGGGACAGTTTTGGGGCTTTTTGCAGCATGGGGTGTGCAGGGGCTTAATAACAATATAATAACCATAATCCTCCCAGCGCGAGGAATTGCTTTCAGGGTGAGGGCTGTGCGTTTCCCCCAGCGCATTACAATGCTTAATTTTCTTAGGGGGAAAATAAAAATCATTTGGGGAGAAACAAAATATAATTCCTTTTTTTTTTTTTTTTCCCCCCAAGCGGATTAAATTGCCAACCTGTCTTCCTCTAAAGTGGGCTTTAACAACCGCGGGTAATTAGGGGCGGGCTGTAATCCTGCCAGCCTCTTTCATCAGGAAGGAGCCTTTCGATCTGCACTGCGGTGTTTTCCCATGTTTTGACAATAGCGAGTTAATGTGCAGCAGGGTGGGGTGGGGGGGAAACATGGTGCTGATGGGGAGGAGAGGGGACAGGGCTGGGGTGTGATGTCAGTGTCCCCAGGGACACTCCTGTCCCTGCAGCCCCGTTTGCTTTGGGGTGGTCCCAGTCCTGCCGTGGGGATGTGCAGAGTGTCCCCTGTGTGCAGGCAGCGGCTTCCCCTCTGTCCCCGTGTGCCCCCAGAGCCACAGCGGCCCCGGGGGTCACAGTGGTCTCCTGTGCCCCCAGCTCCTCCCACGTTCACCGAGACCCCGCCGCAGTACGTAGAGGCGAAGGAGGGCAGCAGCGTCACCCTGACCTGCATGGCATTCGGGAACCCCAAGCCCATCGTCACCTGGCTCCGAGAGGGAGACCTTTTGGGTGCCAATGGCAAGTACCAGGTAGGTGAGGGAGGGCTGCCGTGGGGACTCGTGGGCTGGGAGCTGGCAGGGACGGTATTGGCAGGACTAGGGTGGCGGCAGCTCTGCCGTGCCTGGAGCCAGCCATGCTTTCTCAGCACTTCTCCTTGGTGAGATGCCCATTTTCCCCCACCCCATTCCTGCTGAGCAGCAGCCTGTCACACTGCCAGCCCTTGGGTGCAGGCTGGAGACCCGCCAAGTGCTTGGGACAGCCCTGCTCCTGCATCTGACCTGGCCCCTGTGGACTCAGCCCAAGGGCCAAGACCCTGGAATGGGGTGGGGGCACAGCCTGGGGTAGTGTCGCCCCTGGCAGGAACGGATGCAGCAGGGCTGGGGCAGGGGAGGGTTGAGCAGGGAGGATTTCCCCTCCTCCCTTCCTCTTCAGGACCGTTTTTGCATCCCAGAGGCTCCCAGGCAAAGATTCCCCCCTGAGCTGTAATTGGTAAATCAGGCATTGGAATCAGCGCAGGCACTAATGAGAGTAATTAGGAATCATTTGTTACTAATNGGGGGGGGGGGGAAGGCTGGCTGGGAGGCCTCCCTGTACATGGGGGTGCTGCTACCCCAAAGGTGACAGTCCTTGTCCATCCTTCTGCTGTGTCCCCAGGGGGAATCCATCCACTCCTCTTCCAGCTGAGAGGTGGCCCTGCAGGGAGGACAGTGGCCAAGCTGGGGTCTCCCCCTCATCCCCCAGCGATGAAGCAGGTCCTTGGGGGGCAGGGAATGCTCCAGCAAGGCTCCCTGTGAAGCTCCAATGGTGCCGGGGTGCTTGGCAGGAGAGATTTGGAGCCTGCTGCCTGCCAGTCACTTCTGGGAGATGAATGTGCTGGGATGGTTATTTATTTATTTCAAGATTTTTTTTTCCCTTCCCCTTGGCGTCGAGCAGAAACGCGTGTGTTGGTTTATTAATATCCCAAGTCTTGCCGAGCGGGGAAACCCGTCTCTCATCCGGCCCTGAAAGCACCAGCAGCTCGCTGCCGTGGGAAGCAGGGAGGGTCTTCCCCCGTTCCCCTGGGGGTCCCTGCCCACTCTCCAGGGTCTCCCCTTGTTCCCAGGTGAGCGACGGGAGCCTCACAGTGCTCTCGGTCAGCCGGGAGGACAGAGGTGCCTACACCTGCCGGGCCTACAGCATCCAGGGCGAGGCTGTGCACACCACGCGCCTGCTCGTCCAAGGTGAGACCTTCCAGCTCCTCAGCATCCCCTGGGAAGCCGGGATGGGGGGTTCTCCACGGGCCACAGGGCTGTGGTGTCACCCTGGAGCAACCCCCGAGGCCTCTGTGCCTGGCATGGTGCTGGCTGCCCCGTGGCTCTGCATCCGGTTTGTAGGATGGAGGAATCTGCTTAATTGGGACACAGTGGTGGCCGTGCTGATGAGCAGCCAGGCCCTGTTGGCAGCTCCGTTTTGTTTGGGAAGCGGGGAAAAGATTGAGGCTGTCATGAAGCGCCTCGTCAGACAGCGGTGATGCATGACAGGCCTCCTGCTCCTTGCTCCCTCTCTTATTAAATAAATCTTTAATTAGGTCAGCAGCTACCGGCAGAGAGAGGAGCACGGGGTGTCCTCTGCTCTGCTTTTGTGGCAGTGGGGAGCTGCTGGCCCCTGGCAGTCTGTTCCCCCTGCATTTTTCCTGTGGGTGATACTGTCCTCGAGAAGTGCTGCGGATGAAGGGAGGCGTGTCCTTGTGTGCCCTGGGAGAAGCACCATGGGCATGGATCCCCTCCTGAAAGCTGTAGAGATTAGGGAGAGGGCTGGGAATAACATAGTCACTGTGGTTCTCAGTCAGCCCAGAGATTAGGGAAAGGGTTGGGAATACCAGGGTCATTGTGGTTCTCAGAGGATCGGGGCCAGCTCTGCCCCAGAGCCCTCTAGCAGCTCCCAGCCAAAACACTGGCATGGAACTGAACCTGAGCAACCTTTATGGGGACAGCTGTAGTGGTGGGAGTGACCCTTTCCTTTTCCCCCCTCCAGGACCTCCCTTTATCGTTTCCCCTCCGGAGAACATCACAGTCAACATCTCCCAGGATGCGCTGTTCACCTGCCAGGCCGAGGCGTATCCCGGGAACCTCACCTACCTGTGGTACTGGGAGGAGGAGAACGTCTACTTCAAGAAGTGAGTTTATAGCTGGTGGGGCAGCGTGTTCTCCTCCTCCTGTTGCTCCTGGATTGTGCTGGGAGCTGGGACTGTGCCGGGCTTTGCCCCTGGCTCTCCTGGTGATCCTCCTCTCCTCTCCTCTTGCAGTGATTTGAAGCTGAGGGTGCGGATCCTGATTGATGGGACGCTGATTATTTTCCGTGTCAAACCAGAGGATGCTGGAAAATACACCTGTATCCCCAGCAACAGCCTGGGTCGCTCACCATCAGCCTCTGCCTACCTGACAGTGCAGTGTGAGTGCGGGGACGGGGCTGGGATTGATAACACCTGGCTCCCAGGCAGCCCCAGAGGCTCTCTTGTCCTGGTATGACACTGGGAGAATCAGGCTAATGTGACAGCAGCCTTTAGATGAACATGGAATCATCCTCAGCAAAAAAGCTTGAGAGCATCCCACGTGGGTGTGGGAGACAAGAAAGCAAATGGTCTGAGCAGCCTGAGTGATGCTGCTCAGCTGGGACTGGTGTCCACCTTTGCTACAAGTGTGTTTTAATTAAGTGAGCATCATCCCATGGCTGCTGCCTCACTGTGCTCATCCTGCTGGGAAGCACAGGGCTCAGAGTGTTTTTTGGTGTTCATTCTAGGGGTTTATTCCGTGGCATGGCCGTTCCCGAGCTGTGGAGCTTGGCGTGTCACATTTCTCAGGCGGGAAGTGATCTAAACAAGCAGAGGAGAAAGGGCTGGAGCAGGAGTGCTGCTTCCCACGCTCTCTCGTTCTCCCGGAATCCCCGGGCGGAATGGGTAGTGTGCCACCGGCATCCTGTGGCATTCCACAGTAATGGCCTCAATTGCCGCCGCTCCAATTGCAATATTGCTCTGCTCGGAAAGACTGCGGCGCTTTTATTTCATAATGAAAGACAGGTCTGAGCAAAGTGGGCTCTCAGCGTGGGTTTTCCAAGGCTGCCTTAGAGCTGCTGCTGCCTTTAGACCTGGTGCTGGTTAGTGAGGAGCTTTGAGAGAAGGGCTGGCAGGTGCCTGTGGGGATGGGTGAAGAGGCAGAGTGGGCAGGGGATGGTGTGAGTGGTGCTGTGCCCAGGCACAGGCGAGATTTCGGGCTTGGATGTGCCCAGCTGGGTGGCACTTGGGAAAGCCTGTGGCCTCAGGCCATTAAATCTGCCCTGCCGCTAATCCAGGGCAGCTTGTCAGGGCTGATAGCTGTTAAAAATAGCTCTGATGGCAGGGAGAGCAGGCTCGGACAATCTGCCGCTCAGCCAGGCTTCGGCACACGGAAGGGTGCTCGGTTTTTGGTGCCACAAACCCTTTTCTTCCTGAGCAAACCTCCTCCCCACCGGGGCTGATGCCTCCGGAGGGAGCTCCCCATCGTCCGAAGCAGATGGGGACACAGCTCTGGGTCATTAGTGGGCTGGGCTGGGCTGGCCCCCGGCCAGTGACCTAGTAGTGAAAGGCTCGATCCCATTACCCTCTCCCGCACCGCTGGAGCCCTTGATTACATTTCCTAAGAGGTGGAGTTAAGCAGAGGGGGGTAAAGCCTGCTCCATATGTGGCACTGGGCAATCTGGGTTACAGTGCCACTGCCGGGGGTGTGCGGTTTTGGGGAGGGGTTGGGGTGATGTGCTGGGAGCAGAGCTCCCAAACTCTGCTGGTTTTGCCCCAAGAAAGCAATAAGGAGAGGACACTCCCACATCTTCCATCCCTTCCTATTAAGCACCTTAATGTTTACACCCCACTTTGCATCAGCAGTGCAGGGATGCTGCACCCCAAAACCCCCACATTTATCCCTTAATGCAGCATAAGCCCCATCAGGATTTTCCCATAACCTCGTGCTACCGGTGTCTAGACGAGATTGTAGAAATACTCACTCTTCTTATTAAAAATAACATTTTTTTAAAAAGCTGCTTATTAAAGGAAGTCTAGGTTCTCTTCAACCCACTCGCACTTAATTAAAAAGCTCTTAGAAGTGCTGTTAATGACACATTCTAGACTGGAGGATTGCGAGACACCTCTCTGCGTGGGTGGTGCAGCATGGAGGGGGGGTTAGATTTGTATTTTAAGGTTTTTGCATCTTGGAAAGGGTGAGGTGGCTGCTGTTCAATATGACCCAGCCTCAATGAAGCACGAGTAAAAGCAGATATGGGAGGTAAAGGACTCGTGGCAATCTGGACATGGATCCCTTTTCCCATCTGGGTGTGTTTTAAGGCTTGGCACTTGAAATGGCTTTGATTGCTGGTATGTAGAACCAGGGTGTGCTGGCACGTCGTGCTGTAATGGAGCAGCATAGGCAGGATGCAAGGTGGTGTGGAATTGGGAGCAGGCATACCTCACATTTCTTCTTAAATGCAATCTTTAATGAGCCCCAGGTAGGAAAACCCTGGACATGAGCAAAGCCTCCCACAAATGCCAGGTATTCCGGTGGATTTGTGTGCAGCAAGCCTGGCTTAACAGCCTGTGTGGTGCTGGGTTTGGAATTCATTACAGAAGTGAGGTAGATCCTCTGACACCAGACTGGGAGGAGAGATGGGCTCTCCCCCCTTGCTAACGTGGTGCTGCTGCCCTGGCAGATCCTGCCCGTGTGGTGAACATGCCCCCCATCATCTACGTTCCCATCGGGATCCACGGGTACATCCGCTGCCCGGTCGAGGCGGAGCCCCCGGTCACGCTGGTCAAGTGGAACAAGGACGGGCGTCCCCTGCGGATCGAGAAGGTAACGAAGCCCCCAGGGAGGGGAGGTGGGGGCACAGAGGGGTTTGGACCCTCATGTCCTCAGCAAACAGCAGTGAGCACCACCAGGAACCCTGTGGGTCCCCTTTCTGTTGGGAGAGAAGAATCTCATGGATGGGATGATGCTGCTTTTCCTTATCAGCTGTGGGCAGACTGATTCCAGTTCTTGTACGGAGCCCACAGTGCCTGTGGACGTTCTGTGTCTCCCACATCTGATACCCTCTTCCCCTAAAGTTATGTCCTGATTGCTCTGGTTTATTTTTCCAATAGCAACTGGTGGTTAAAAGACCCTTTTAACAAATCTACATCTTCCCCAATCATGGTTTGATAGTCTGAGTAAGGATATTAGCCATTAAATATTTAAAGAAAGCGCTCAATATTTTAAATTTTTTGCTTAAATATTAACGATTTGAAGTTTAAATTCCATTTAAAGCTGTTGCTGCTGTGGCCTCCTGGTTCTTGGTGCCCTCAGCCCTCCAGGTGGAGATCTCTTGCTGACTCCAGAACAAGTTTTATTTAGTGTTAGATTCTGATCTTAAATCTTCTGGGCTTCATGAAGGAGCCTGGCTGTGTTTGGATGGGCTGGTGTTGCCAAGTTTCCTCTCTCTACTGTTGAGGAGATGCTTTGGATGTTGGAAGTGGGAGTGGGCATCTCCTGGAGATGTGACAGCCACCCTAGGCATGCATGAGGGGTTTGGCTGAAGGGGAAATAGGTGGTGAAGGTGGGTGTTATGGGTAAGTGAGCTCCCTGGTTCTCCCTGCTGCAGTATTCTGGCTGGAACCTGCTGGAAGACGGGTCGATCCGGATCGAGGAGGCCACTGAAGATGCTCTCGGCACTTACACCTGTGTGCCTTATAACGCCCTGGGTACGATGGGCCAGTCTCCCCCTGCCCGACTGGTACTGAAGGTAACTCCTCTGCCAAAATCCCATGGGTTTGCTGGGAGCAGTGTCCTCCTGTGCCAGGAGCAGCTCCTGGGGCTGTGTGGGGAAGAGCAGAGGCTCCAGGGTGAGGGTGTGTCTGTGCTGTGGTTAGAGATGTGCTTCCCACCAGCGCAGGCAAAGCCCCAGGGCACCCTGTCTGGTGTAGCTGGAAATATCCTGCCAGAGCAGCAGCACGGGTTTTGACACTAGACTGGGGTAGTTTGAGGAAATATCTCCCTGGAATGTCCCCTTTGCCAACAAAACACTTAGCCCTGCTGGCCCGGGCTTGGGTTCAGGAGGATTTTAATAAATGGATGATTTGAGCTCCACGTGCTCTGGCTGCGTGCAGTGCCGGGGGTGCTCCCAGTGCAGCTCCCAGTGCAGCTGGGGTGGGAACTGCTGCCTCTTTCCTCCCTGAACACAGAGTCCTGTGCCTGGGAGGGAGCTGTGGTGATTCATGGTGTCTTGCCGAGGTTCAGATGATAAAGCTTTGTGTACCAGACACACACATCCGCCGGGGCGGCTGCCGGGGCGAAGAAATCAGGTTGATGGTTGATGTGATGTGGGTGGGTTTCTTCCTGTTTCGAGGAGGTAAAAAGCAAGATGCTGCTTAGTCTGGAAAAGAGAACTTGTGCGGAGTTGTCACAGCAGCTTTCCTGTCTGAGGGGCCCTGCAAGGAAGCTGGAGAGGGATTCTTTGTCAGGAACTGTAGAGATGGGACAAGGGATAATGGGATCAAACTGAAAGAGGCAAAATTTGGGTTAGATATCAGGAGAAAGCTCTTCTGTGTGAGGGTGGTGAGGCCCTGGCACAAGTTGCCTAGAAAGGCTATGGCTGCTCTATCCATGGAAGTGTCCAAGGCCAGGTTGGAGCAGCCTGTGATAGGGGAATGTATCCCTGCCCATGGCAGGGAGTGGAATGGGATATGTTTTAAGGTACTTTCCAACCCAAACCATTCTGGGATTCTATGATTATATGCTCCAGTACGGTGGCTCCTTGGAGAGAATCTCCCTCCAGGTGTGTAATTTGGTGTGCTATTGAGACTCCTTATCACACTTTCTCCATGCAGTTTTCCTTGCAATGCCTCAAGCTTACCCAGAATGGGAGCTGGGTTGGTTTGGAAAAGGCTTGGTTTTGGTGATGGGAGTTGGGTAGGCTGACACTCCTTGTTTTTGCCCTTGGCTGCAGGACCCCCCCTATTTCACGGTGCTACCAGGCTGGGAGTACAGACAGGAGGCAGGGAGGGAGCTGTTGATTCCTTGCGCTGCTGCCGGAGACCCCTTTCCCATCATCGCCTGGAGAAAGGTACCCGGCCTGCCAGACAAATCTGCAGTGCCTTTGGCTTTTGGTGAATATTGCAGACAGAGAAGCCACACTCTGTCCCGGTAAGAACAAACTGCAGGTACAGCTGCTTCGCTTTGGGCTGAGCCACTGCCGTCCTGTCCCGCAGGTGGGTGGGGGAAGCCCGGCTTGTGGCCACCGAGTAATCCCGGGAAA
This sequence comes from Toxostoma redivivum, assembly GCA_013397375.1. Lineage (NCBI taxonomy): Eukaryota > Metazoa > Chordata > Aves > Passeriformes > Mimidae > Toxostoma > Toxostoma redivivum. The sequence continues at coordinate 830,931 of VXBI01002843.1, read as the reverse complement.
CCGACACGGCAGCATCTGCAAAGCTGAAACACTGCCCCCGCCCTGGCCCCTCCTCTGCCTCGCCAGCACTGCCCACTGGACACCCTCCTCCTTGCCTGGCTCCCAGGTGGTCACCAGCAGGACGTGGCAGTCGTGGCAATGCCGTTCTCGCAGCACACACGTCCTGTGGAGAGAGGGGATGTGTCACCACAGCACATCCAGGGCTCTCTTGGCTCTGGACCGGTCAGCAGCTGCTTTACTGCCCCATGACTTCAAAGACTCTGGGAAGAAGCTGATTTTATGATCACGAACTGGATATAAAGATTTCAATATATCCCTTTTCATAGAGCAGGGTGTGATGGCACAGCCTGGGAGCAGGGAGGGCTTTCCAGTCCTCCTGCAGCCTTCCCCTTGCTTCCCACCTTTACTGCTCCAATAGGAAAGCCACTGTACAGGAGACCTCTCGAGCTCTTTGTTGTGCTGTCAGGAACTTCCCTCCAAGCCTTCCATGCCCTTCTTAGGGCTCTTGAGAGTGAGCTGGGTCTCTCTATCACCCGGTGGGACCATCCTCAGTCCTTGTGTCTTGAGCTGCTGGATCTCTGAGTCCCTTTTAGCAGCATGAGGAGGAGCATTACTGGCACATATTGCAAATGACCTGCCTAAAGCTTGTTTCTCCATCTTATTTTTCTTTCCATGCCCTCACCAGTCTCAGTCAGGTTTCTTTCCAATCCCACTTGTGCTTTCTGGTGGTCCTCCTCATTTTGTCGCTCTGGGCTTATCTCCAACTCCAGTCAGGGTTGGCTTGGGCTGGCCTCAGTTTGCCAGTGGCAGAATCCAACTCCCTCCCTCCCCATCAGCCCACCAGTGCTGACCAGTCTCTTGAAGGACTCCTAGGCTTGCACTGGTAACCCTACGTGTCCATGGGCTCCTCTGCTCCTCCTTCTTTGCATCAATCTATGGGTCCTGGTGTTGATCAGCAGAGCCCCCTACATGAACAACAGCTGAAGAGGACTCAGGACAATGTGGGATTTGCACAACTTTTCCTGATGAGCATTGATGAGTTCTTACGAGATCCATCTTTCCACTTGGCTTGAGAGATTCCAGGCACCTCCACGCACGCCATCCTCCCACATCCCCATGGGGCCTTTGCTGCCCAGACCTCTGATGTGAATGGTCCTGCCTCTCATCTGACTGAGGCTGAGGGGCAGTTTGGGCATCTCCTGAGGCAGCCTGTGCCTTCCCCATCCCGGGAGGGGGTTTGCTGGGATGGCCGGAGCCCCTTCCCGCAGCAGTTTCAGCTTTGGATGCCGGAGGTTGAGCCCTGGCGCGGGGCTCGGTGTCCGTGCCAGTGCCGTGGGGTTTCCCGCTTGTGTGTGAGTGCTGAGCAGCAGCCTCCTGACCCTTGCCTCTCGCGTTGCCCCTCAGGTCCTCTCGGAAACGGGGGAACCGTCAGCCTTGCCACGACCGGAGAGACCAGATCCCCTGCCGGTGGCCGGCGGTGTCCCCTGGGCCGCGCAGGTAGCTTAGTGACCCCGCCGCCGTCTCACCCTGCCCCACGGCCCGCTGCTGAGTCGTGTCTTTTCTCTCTTTGCCCTGCTCCCCACCCTGCTCCTTGCCCAAGGTAGGGAAGCCCAGCAGGAGCAAGCACAACACGCTGCCCGGCGGGACCCTGCAGATCCGCTCGCTCGGCAAGGACGACCACGGCGAGTGGGAGTGTGTCGCCACCAACATCGTCGCAAGCATTACTGCCAGCACCCACCTGACCGTCGTAGGTACGGGCAGGGGGGGAAGGGGCCTGGGCACAGCCCCCCAGACAAGGCAGGGAGTCCTCGCCATAAAGAGAATTGTGGTGACAGGATGAGGGGGAGTGGCTTTAAGCTGAGAGGCAGAAGGTTTAGATGGGGTATTGGGAAGAAATTCCTCCCTTTGAGGGTGGTGAGGCCCTGGCACAAAAGCTGTGGCTACCCCATCTCTGGAGGTTATGCTGGACAGGGCTTGGAGCAACCTGGTCTATTGGAAGGTGTCCCTGCCCATGTCAGGAGGGTTTGAGTAGATGTCTCTTCAAGTTCCTTCCAACCAAAACCACTCTATGTCTCCTTTAAATGTTATTTCCTGGTGGAGTTGCCTTTCCCTGTGCTGTTATTTTGGCCACCTGTCCTGCTGCCATTTCCAGCAGAAATGGCCTTGGCCATTGGCTCGGTGCAAGAGGAGTCCCCTCGGACCATGGCTTGGGAGAAGACCCCTTGCAGCCTGGTGCTGCTGCCCTCTAAGCTGTCCCTTCTCTCTGCAGGGACAAGCCCTCATGCCCCAACCAGCGTGCACGTCGTGGCCGCCATGACCTCAGCCAACGTGTCCTGGGAGCCCGGCTACGACGGTGGATATGAGCAGACTTTCTCAGTTTGGTACGGCCCTCTGTGAGTCATCCTGGCATGCTTTGCTCTCTGCTTCTTTTCCTTCCTAGCTGACCTGAGCTTCGAGCAGCGGAGGGGAGGAGGGTGGGGAGGGTGGTGTGCCCAGCTCTGTGCCCATGGGCTTTACAGGCTGAGCTCCCTCGGGGTTCCTCGGAGAGATGGGTGGTGGTGGGATCGTGTAGTTCCTGTATTTCCTCTCCTTTCTGTGCTGGCCACTGCCTCTGTCTGCCCCAGCAGGTTTTACTCTGCTTGTGGTACACAGGAGATGCTTTGCCTTCATGTAGCTGTGCCTCTGGCATCTAATTTCAAGATAAACTGTTTATGAGGCTTAACAGCCAGGGAGAGGATGGAAAATGCAACCTTTAGAGAGTGTGTCCTGGAAGAGCTGTGACTAAGCAGAAATGTTCTCTCCTTGCTCTGTGGCTCCCTGGAGGTGGTTAAATCCCAGCTGAGATCATGAGCAGCTGCTGTGAGATCCTGGCACTGGGGCTTTGCTCCCATAGCTCCTGTGCTCCCCAGGAGCAAAAACCAAACCAAACCAAAACCAGTGGGTGCATCCCATCTTCCTGCAGCAGGGCCAGGCTCAGCCCTGTGCCTTTCCCCTGGGGCAGGGCAGGGAGAAATGTAGCTACAGCAAGGCTGGGGTTTACTTTGGGCTCTGCTGTTGTCTTCTTCAAAGAATCATCCTTGGAAATGTGGAGGGGGTGATGCCTTCCCTTTTCAGGCTTGGGCTGGCATTCTTCAGCCTTTCCTCTTGCTCTCTCATTCTTTCTTTGCCTTAATTTGCCCTGATGGAGGCTGCTGATAGAGAGGAGAGAGGGAGATGCTGCCTGTAATGATTTCTGTTCTGCTCCAGCCCGGGGCTGGGCTGTCTGTCTGGAGATGGAAAGAAGGAATAGATTGAACAGAGGGGGGAAAATGAGGGAGCAAGCTGAGCAGCACAGACCTTGCTTTGATGAAAATGTCCTTGGGAAGGAGTGGTTAAACTCTCTGCTCTGGAGATGTGGCTGCATCAGCAGCTGCTGCTGCTCTTGCTCTGCAGCCTGTTCTCAGATTCCTGCCTCCTCGTGGCTCTTCCAGACTCCACAGGGAGAGAGCAGCCATCAGGGAAGGGTGTTTGCACCAAGCTTGCATTAAGGAATTCACAGGGAGCTGTGGGGAGTTTGGATAGGGAGGCAGTGATCTGACCCTAGGGTGTGATCCCTGCGGGATGTGCTGTTCCCTGGGAGCAGAGATCTGGGACACAGCTGGCTCATGCAGTGCCATCCGTGTGCTTTCCTCCCTTCTGTGGCTGTGGGATGCTCAAGCAAAACACGGCTCCATTTTCTCTGGATTCGTGCTCTCCTCCCATGTCAGTCCTTGTTGAGGCTGGAAATGCAAACCCCTGCTCCCCAGCATTCCAGCTGCACCACATCCTTCCTCAGCAAGGGGGTTCCCTCAGTTCACTGCTGCATTTACCCTCTGCTTTCCCCACCCTCAGCCCCTCTCTCGTGTGTCCCTGCCTGCAGCAGTGCTGGGAAGGAGGGATGTGAGGGCAGTGGGATTAAGCACTGCAGGGAAACCTGCCCAGGAGAGGGGCTGCCCTGCTGCCCTCCTGCCTCTGCCACAGTGCTGGGGGATCCTGGGATCTGTAATCCCAGCTGGAGCTGCAGTGAGTGGGGGCACACGGTATGTGCATGGCTCTCCATCGACCTGCTCGTTTCCATGGCTTGCTGCTGCTTCTCTGCCTCACCTTCTGCTCCCTGGACAGCAGCATTATTTCTCTTTGCTCCATCTTTTCCTACTGGGTGGATTCACCTAGCTGTGTGCTGGTGGCTGCAGATGTGTCCCCTTACCTGTGCAGGACAGACCATCTGCACCAATCCTTCCCAAATCCTCCATGGACACCACCAAAACCTGCAGCTGAGGGCTCAGACTCCCTAAAGCATCTTTCTAACACGAGCACCTATACTTGCAGTATCAAGTGGTGCAGTGGTGCTGCTTTGGGATGTGGGATCCTGGTGGGATTAATGGCTTGTGGAGGTGGCTGCATGCTCCTGGGTAGCACTGGGATGGCTCTGGGAGCGTTTTTCACCTGGGTTTGTGGTTAGACCCCAGCAGGAAGGTTCTGTCCTGCACTCCCTGCCAGTGCCTCTGCTGCTCTGCCAAACCCTGAGTGGTGCCCCAGGCTGTGCTGGCAGCCCCCGACTTGTGCAAATATGGCAGAGATGGAGATTTAGTTAAATGTCTCTCGTGGGATGACATGTACAGGGCTACAGCTGAGGGAGAACTTGGCTCTGGCTCAGGAGATGTCGAGGTATAAATGGGAACAGGGCCTGTCTCCTGCGTCAGCCGTTCCCTTTGCAGCTCTCACCAAAATGCTCCAGCTCCTACTTCTGCCCATGGGAATCTGGTGGAGATCACGTCAGCAGCACTGCTGTTGTCCCTGACCCAGCTCAGGGCAGAGGGGAGAGCTGGTGGCGGTGTCCCTGAGAGCTGGTGGGACACGAGGGGACAGTGTCCTGTGCCAGCTCGTGGGTGGTGAGTGGCTGCCCCACGTCCATCCACATCACTGCTGTCAAACCAAACCATCGCTCAGGAAAGCTCCATTTTTGCATAAGAAGTTAATGCTGCCTCTTTGTCCTCCCTGTCAAAGACAACTTCTCTGAGGATGCTCCCTTTTCTCTTGGCAGGATGAAGAGAGCCCAGTTTGGACCCCATGACTGGCTATCTCTCCCTGTGCCAGCTGGTTCCAGTTGGCTACTGGTGGATACTTTGGAACCAGAGACTGCTTACCAGTTCAGTGTCTTGGCTCAAAACAAGCTGGGCACCAGCTCCTTCAGTGAGGTGGTCACTGTGAACACTCTAGGTAGGTCCTCCTTGGGAACAAGGGGAGGGATCTGGGAGGTCTGTGGGGAGAAGGGGCCCTTTGCCTTGCTCCATGTGTCCTGTCTGTTGGGGATGGAGATGAATATCAGCAGCAAGTTTCCAGCCACGTAGGAGATAGTTTGTGGGGGGTCCTGGATGAAGCTTGCAGACTTTGCTGGATGCATGAGGCTATGGAAGGCTTGTCCTGAGAGACAGCATGGGAGAGCTGTACTGTGCCAGTCACCTTTCAGATCTTCCTTAAGTTCAGCTGGGATCAGGAGGTATTAATAGAGCACGGGATCACTTGTTACAGCTCAGAGCCTTTGTGCTCTCAGGTGGAGGTGGGAGGAAGCAGGAAGGCCTGGAGTCATGGCCTCATTAGTCCAGTGCCTTTTGAAAATCCAATTTTCTATTTCTATGATAAGAGACCAGACTCCCAAGACGTGCCCCAAACTCCTGGAATGTGGGAACAGCCACAGTGGTCCTGCTGCTGCTGCTGGGGGCTCGTGTGGAACAGGATCACCTGTGCTTGCCCTGCCCCATCTCAGAGGTGTCCCTGTCCCTTCTGCTCTGTCCCCAGCATTCCCTGTAACAACTCCAGAGCCTCTGGTGTTGGTTACCCCACCGAGGTGCCTAACAGCCAACCGGACACAGCAAGGCGTCCTCCTGTCGTGGCTCCCTCCTGCCAACCACAGCTTCCCCATCGACCGCTACATCATGGAATTCCGCGTGGCAGAGAAGTGGGAGATCCTGGATGATGGCATCCCGGGCTCCGAGAGCGAGTTCTTTGCCAAGGACTTGTCCCAGGTGAGCAGGGTCTGCCCACACCATACCCAACTCAATGATCTTTTTGGTTCTGTAATAATATTGCACCGTCTGCAGCAGCTCCAGGGAAGTTTTGGAGTAGCTTGATATCTGTGCTCGATCAAGGAGCTGGGAAAATGTTACAAAAGAAAGAACATTTTAATAATTTTAGTTAATGGTGTTAAGTAATCATAACTAATATACATATAAATTATAAATAGTGTGTTACTCTTCAATTACTCATAGCCAGCATTTGATAAAGTTGTTATAAGCTACTTTTGTAGGAACATAGCTTAAGAAAATGACTGAAACGTCATGTTTTGATAAATATACTCTGATATGCTTCAATGAACAAAGCCTGGGAGAGAAGGATATATTGTTGAGGTTGGAATGTAGGATTTATAGACCACAAAGACATTTTGCAGAAATCAGAAGCTAAAGAGACTAACAAAGTCTCAGTATACATTAGAAAGTCCCTACAGGAGGAAAAAGATACTAAAAATATGCACTAATTAGCATAAGAAGCGAGAAATCAATAACCAATAGAGGATAGAATACTAATTAATGAAAGAGAATTGTGTGATTTAGAACCAATGAACAATAATTTTTGTTTAATGAAAATGTAAAAATAGATGATAAAGTTTTGTATCTGTGTCTGGGTGGAGACCAGAATTTTACTGGCTGCACACCCCTGGGCAAGGATAAAAGCCTGACTTGCTAACATTAAAAAGGTGGTGTTAGAGGGTTTTATTTATCCTGGAGATGCTGGAGGGTCTGGTAGGCTGTGTGGGCGCCCTGATGGGTGTGTTTGGTGTTCCAGGACACCTGGTACGAGTTCCGTGTGCTGGCGGTCATGCAGGATCTCATCAGCGAACCCAGCAACGTCGCTGGCGTGTCCAGTACAGGTGAGGAGAGCTGGATCCTCTTCTCCCCTTGGCTCTGGGGCTGAGGGAGGTGCAGCGCTGTCATGGATGTGCTGAACACGGCGCTGACCCCAGGCTGCCTCCCGATGGGAGCAGGCGAGGACAAATCCCCGCAGCACCGCAGAGCCCAGCCCGCCCCGGCTCTGCGGTGAGCCGGGAGAACAAAGCTCCGAGCGGGCACTGGGAGCAGGAATGGAAGTGCAGAGAGGGAAACGTAGCACTGCAGTGCAGAGTCCACAGGGAAATGAGATTTGCAAGGGGGAGACTGCAGCGTGCTGCAGCTGGTGCGTGTTCCCTGCTCAGGCAGCTCAGAGGATGCTCTTGGAGCAGAGGGGCAGGCGGAGGAGGGCTGGGGTGGCGCTGGGCAAGGCGAGGGCAGCAGGAAGGGATGGGGATGCGGCGAGCCCGGGTTTTCTGGCTCTCGTGGAATAGCCAGCTCGGCTGTGCTGCGATGCAGCGGTCTCTCTCTGCCCCCAAGTGGTGCCGGTGTGGTGCGGAGAGCTTGCTGCAGCCTCCCTGCTCGCTGCCCTTGCTCCTCAACCCCAGCTTTCCTGATGGGGTTTGGCAGGTGCCCGGCCCCAGGCAGATGCTCTCCCAGGCTGAAAGCCCAGGCTCCGTGGAGGGATGCTCTGATCCTGGATATGGCACATGGCAGGAGCACCGAGGTGTGCAAGGTGCCCATCTGCACGTGCCCACAGCTGAGGTCTGCTGGGGCTTCACACGTGCTCCTGTTTAGCAAAGAGATTCCATAAGGGTTTGGAGCCCAGTTTTCATTGGAATGCTGAAATGAAGCACTGACAAAGAGGCTGAAATACCTTGTTCTGCTGCAGCAGGTTATTCAGCCAGGAGGTCACTGCAGGTTTGCTGCAGATGTGTGTGTTTGGACACAAATATGGATTTGTTTGGTCTGGAGGCTTCTTTCCTGGGTGTCCACCAGCTAACACAGAAAGATTTATCAGGTTGCTTTGGGCAATCTGATCTATTTGAAGATGTCCCTGCTTATTGCAGGGGAGTTGGACTAGATGGCCTTAAACAGCCCTTTCCAGCCCAAAGTATCTTATGATTCTGTGATCTGGTGTGAGATCACCAAATCCCTTGGCCCTGAAGCAGCTCTCCCTGGGTGGGCTGGCTTGGAAGCAGGGTCTTTACAGAGATTATCATTCCTGGAGACTATCACTGCCTCCCCACTGTGGCAGCTCCCTGGGGAAGGCAGCAGGTGTAACACTGAATTGTGGTTTTCCCCCAGACGTTTTCCCTCAGCCTGACCTGACGGACGAGGGCCTAGCCCGCCCGGTGCTGGCTGGCATCGTTGCCACCATCTGCTTCCTGGCTGCTGCCATCCTCTTCAGCACACTCGCCGCCTGCTTCGTCAACAAGCAACGCAAACGCAAGCTCAAGCGCAAGAAAGGTGAGTTCATTCCCGGTGTGCTTCCTCCCTCCTTCCTGTCTCCTCCTCCTTTCTCCCCCCTGGTTGTGTTGTGGTCGTAACCTTCTTCCCTGTCTGTCTCTTCTTCGTCCGTGCGCGTCCTCAGGTGAAGCCCTGACTTCCTCCCTCGGCTGTGCCTGACAGTGCCCGTGGTCGGGAGCGGGAGAGGCAGGGTGGGTGAAGAGGCGCCAGAGAAACTAGCCTGGGAATTCCGAGGGAGCTCTCCCACGTGGTGATAACTCCTAGAGCCGGGGGTTTAGGGCTGGGCTGTCCCCTGGGATGCAGATGGGGGGCACCTCACCTCCTCCAGGTTCCGCCCCGGAGCTGGGCTCTCCAGCTGCTCCCAGCCTGGAGCAGGCAGTGCTGCTGGGCTAGAGAAGACCCCAAAGGAGACCCTGCTGCTCTGCTTCCCAAAAGATGGGACTGCAGCCTCCATGCAGGAGTGGCTGGTAGGGAAAAGGGCGGCTGGGGAGCTGCAGAGGGCAGGGAAGTGGCTCCGTCTCCTCCAGCCTGCGGGGCTGTGGCAGCAGGACGGGCAGGACCCTGTGACGGGAGCTGTTTGTTGTTAGCAACCATTAAAGCACTGGAGCAATGAAACCTTGGCCTCTTGTTGAGTGTCTTTTGTTGTCTTGATGTTGAGTCTGTCTTGTCCCTGTCGTGTTGCGCCTCCTCAGCGTTCTCTCTTCTTTCCCCTTTTTATTCTCTTCCAGACCCTCCTCTCTCGATAACCCACTGCAGGAAGAGTTTGGAGTCCCCGTAAGTATCTGTCTTTAGCTGCAGCACCAGGGTCTTCAAGGTGCCTCCCTCCTACAGTCATTGCAAAGCTCAAATGGAAATACCTCATCCTTATTTGGTTGCTCCTGATGAGTTGTTTTTGGGTATTCCCTGAACTTTCGGGAACACAGCAGTTCACAAGAGACAAATGGGCTTTGGAGCAGAAAGCAGCAGGGACAAATGCAGCAAACTGAGCTAAGAGATGACCCCGCTGGATCTGTGAACATTTTCCAAAGCTGGAGTTGGCTGATGGAACTCAATTTCACACCAGTTGGAAGGGGCTCCTTAGGACAAGGACTAGCCTGCTGCATATGGAGTCCTTCCTGCCAGCTCTGTGTAGTTTTTGAGTCATTCTCTGTTGGCTCTTTTTTCCCTGGGAAATTCATCTTTTCTCCTGAAGAGTGCCCTGCTGAAGCCTCTTTCCACATGTTCCCAGAGGTGGTGGATCGTGGTGCTGCAGATGCCACAGCTCCTTGCAGAGCCCATCAAAAGCATGTGTAGCTGCAAATCAGCAGGAGCATCTTCCCGGTGGGAATGGAAGAGTCTGGGATGTGGACACCTCATTCTTTGGCTCCTGGACTGTTGCAAAATGTCCTGGTGCTGGTGGATCTGAATTGTACTTGTTTTCAGTTAATCCACTACACTGAAATAACCTGCGCTGTCTCTATTGGATCTGCTGTCTTTTGCCTCTCAATCCTGTTTGTCCAAGGCTTTCTGGATAGGGATGAGGGAACTACCCTGGTGCTCTCTGCCTTTTGAGGTGCTCAGCCTAAACTCTGAGTGTTGAGAATGGGAGAAAGATTTGGTGTGAAATGATCTGTCAGCATCTCCAACTGAGATGCTGAAGTCTGTGAGAGGGAACATTTTCCTGATGTCCCTCTTCCCAGGGCCTTTCCTGGGCATGGATAGCTCAGGTGGACATAAGGAACCTCAGAAGGAGTTGGAAGAGAGCTCTGGATGTGTCTTTTTTCCCTGTGGGGTTGTGGAGCTTGTTGCAAGGTGTTGGTGGAGCTTGTTGTGAGGTGTTGGGGTGTTGGTGGAGCTTATTGCAAGGTGTTGGTGTGAGCTTTCTGCCCTGAGCGTTCCGAGCTGCCCTCCCAAGGAGCAGGGATGTTGTGCACCGCTGCTGGCGAGACTCTGCCATCCTGGTTAGCCCTTGCCAATTTCTCCCAGAGGAGAAATTGAAAGTGCTGGTAGCACTTAGTTTTCCGGATCCAGAGTTGTTCTTCTGGGCAAGAAGGCCTCCTTTCCACTCCAGGTGACCGTCCCCTCTCTCGGTTTTTCTCCCCTTGGTCCAGGTTGTCTTCCGGCAAGGTGAGTCCCGAGAGCATCCGCACGCTCCGTCCCCCCTCGGAGTCCTCTGACGACCAGGGCCCGCAGGCCAAGCGGATGCTGAGCCCCACCAAGGAGAAGGAGCTCTCCCTTTACAAGAAGACCAAACGAGCCATCAGCAGCAAGAAGTACAGCGTCTCCAAGGCGGAGGCCGAAGCCGAGGCCACCACTCCGATCGAGCTCATCAGCCGCGGGCCGGACGGCCGCTTCGTCATGGACCCGGCGGAGATGGAGCCCTCGCTGAAGACACGGCGGATCGAGGGCTTCCCCTTCGTGGAGGAGACGGACATGTACCCCGAGTTCAGGCAGTCGGACGAGGAGAACGATGACCCCGTCGTCCCCACCTCCGTGACCGCCCTGAAAGCCCAGCTCACCCCTCTGTCCTCCAGCCAGGAGTCCTACCTTCAGCCACCAGCATACAGCCCCCGGTTCCACCGGGCGCTGGAGGGTCCCGGCACCCTGCAGGCCACCGGCCAGGCCCGCCCGCCGGCCCCCCGGGCTTTCCACCACCAGTTTTACGGTTACCTCAGCAGCAGCAGCCCCGGGGAGGTGGACCCGCCGCCCTTCTACATGCCAGAAGTCAGCCCGCTGAGCTCGGTCATGTCGTCCCCACCGCTGCCCCCCGAGGGGCCCTTCGGACACCCCACCATCCCCGAGGAGAACGGGGAGAACGCCTCCAACAGCACGCTGCCCCTGGCCCAGACCCCCACGGGGGGCCGGTCCCCCGAGCCCTGGGGCAGGGCCGAATTTCCCTTCGGCAGCCTGGAGCTGGCCCCCGCGCCGTTCCCCCACCAGCTCCAGCCCTGCGAGGCGGCCGAGGGCTCCCAGCCCACGGGTTGCCTTCCTCGGGGGCCGCCCCCCTCCTCCCTCCAGGTGGTCCCCGCATCCTACTCGGGCATCCTGCCCCTGGAGGCACCAAAGAGCTGGACCGGCAAGTCACCGGGCAGGGGTCAATCTTCCGTGCCCACTACCACCAAGTGGCAGGACAAACCTATGCAACCCATGGGATGTCAAGGGCAGCTAAGACATACCAGCCAAGGTATGGGCATACCCGTGTTGCCTTACCACGAACCGTCCGAGCCCGTCGGCCCCAGCGGCACAAGCACATTCAGCCTGGACACCAGGTGGTACGAGCCCCAACCCCGACCTCGGCCCAGCCCTCGGCAGGTCAGGAGGGCTGAGCCCAGTTTACATCAGGTGGTGCTACAACCTTCAAGGCTTTCTCCTCTGACCCAAAGTCCCCTGAGCTCCCGCAACAGCTCCCCGGAGCTGACGGCCCGCGCCCGGCCCCGCCCGGGGCTCATCCAGCAGGCCGAGGTGTCGGAGATCACGCTGCAGCCGCCCGCGGCCGTCAGCTTCTCCCGCAAATCCACGCCGTCCTCCACGGGATCTCCGGCGCCGAGCAGCCGCGGGGACAGCCCCAGCTTCCGACCGACCACCGCCTTCACCCCCGTGGGCACCGGCTTCTCCAACTCCCAGGGCTCCTCCCTGCCCGTGGACACCATGGATGTTTTCGGAGACATCCCTTCTCCGAGGAGGGCTGGCGAGGAGATTCTCCAACCGGAGCCGACATCCACCACCACAGTAGCCGCCACAGGGTAAGTGCGTGAGCCCCGTGGTGACCCCCCCGGCCCCTTCCCGGCTTCCCCCACCCTGCCTTACCCACTCCCTCTGACTCCCTCCCTGCCATCACCATCCCAACTGGTAGGGTCTCTCTGGGCACGCTGCAGCATCCCTTTTGGAGACGGCGTCCCGCGGGCTTTGCTAGGCAGAGGCTGGTGCCACGGGCACGGGTTGCATGGCCACCGCCCGAGAGCGCTGGGTTTTAGGCAGGCGAACTTCCCGGTCCCTTGGGAATCTGGGAGCGCCGTGACTCGGGCTACGGGCCGTCTACCAGGTGTACAAAGACCTGGCTCGCTTAGGTAAGTGTCCTGGTGTCACTGGAGGTTGTTTCCTCTTCTAGCTGCTGGCTCTTGGCTTTCTTCGAACGTTAGGGCCGCCGCCGCCGCGCCTCTGTCTTCCTCCTCTTCCTTCCCGCGGAGTCTAGAGAGCTTTAATGCATGACAGAAACAGCTATCACGGTCACCGCCCCACCTGCAAAAGGGATGCTGCAGCCCCAGGACGCGGGCAGGGAGAGATCAAGGACTTAGCCACACCAGCAGCATGTCAGGAGAGGAGGAAAAATAAAAATAAACTAAGCCCAGCGGAGATCGGGAGGCTGCCGGCACGCTCAGATCCTGCCCTAAAGAGGGATGTGGCTGCACTAGACAGTAGCGGCTGGTTTTCCAGGTACCAGGGTTGCTCCAGGCAAAAGCGTCTCTCTCTCTCTCTTTCTCTCTATTTCTCCTCTTTCCTTCCGTCTTTCACAGCACCTTAGACCCCGTAGCCGTGCTTTCGTCCCATCCTTTCGTCTCGCTTCATTCTGGCTTCTTGTCTGGCGGGGTCGAGCCCCCTCCTCCGGCTTGTGGCGGAGAGGAGTCGGGGGCCGGGGCTCGCAGCCCCGCGGAGCCGGCGCGGTCGGAGGCGTTCGGAGAAGAGGCTGTGTTCTGGGGAGGGGGGAGGCAGCGTTTCACCCCGCAGTGCCCTCCGCATTTCACTCCCGCCCTCTGGTACCTGGAAGCGTTATGGCCTTAGCAAATCCCTCCGGCGCTGAACGGAAGGAAGGAGGGCTCAGGGGAGAGAGGATGGGGAGGGAGAGCAGCTGGACGAGTCTGAAATGACTTCTGTGTGCCCCTGGAAAACCCAGCTACGGAGCGATGCAGTCAGGGATGTAGTCACAGGTCCACGTCTCTAGCAGGGCATGCCAAGGAGAGCCAGCTCCAGGACAGAGCCGTGTTAGAGCAAGCACTGTTGTCCGTGCTTTTATGCAGTGTATCCATTCGCTTTGTTGATTATCGTTTTTGTTTCTTCTTTTCCTTTCTCTTCTGTTTCTTTCCCCCTTTCTTCTCCAGCCTCGTTTCGTTTGTGTTTCAGTTTGGTTTCTTTCCCTCCTTTTTCCTTTGGAGTTGTTGACGTGCTGATGTGTTGCGGAGCTCGGCTCCTTGCGGGTGTTGATAACTGCTTTGTTTTTGATTAATCTCAGCTATCTGGGCAGTGTTGTCGAGACAAGCTTCTCCTCAGCTCAATAGGTAAGGGTGATCCATGTCCGAAAGGATGGTGTGGGTGCTGTGGAGGGTGGCTGGGAGTGGGGCATGACAGGGGACATGGAAGGGGCTTCTCCAATACCATCTCTTCCTTTAAAGGGGAATAAGGAATGTGAAAACACTAGGAAACACCTCTGGACGCCCAGTCTCTGTGGCTTTTGGGTTTCCCCTCCCAGCAGCACATGCTGCTCCCCTGCCTTCAGGGCTGGGGTTTGGGATGAGCCGAGCTGCCGTCTCCCTGGGCCACCCTTCCTTTCTTGGAGGATGGTGACACACCACACTGTGGTGGCACTTTTGGCCCTGGCAGGGTGCACGAGGGTTGTGTGGTGTTAGGGAGCTGTGTGTTGAGGTGGGGCTGTCCCAGATGATCCAAACCAGGAGGAGCCCACAGCCTCCCCCTGAAGCCAGGAAAAACAGCCACCTCTGGAGCCTCCAGCTGCAGACAGCTGTGCTCAGAGTGGGCTCCAAAAATCAGCCTCCAGCTGCAGTCCAGCACATGGAGAATTTTGTTTCCAGCAGTATCTGGATCTGTTTTCTTTTTCCCAAGTCTCCTCAATCACAGAAAATGGGAGAAGTCTTTCTCCCAAGATGGATTGTAGGCTTGGCAGCAGCAGAACTATGGTCCCAGGCTGCCAAAAAGGTGTTTTTTCTTTCCCATCACAAGTATAGTCATGGGAAAATCCCTCCATCCCCGAAATTCTCCTTGGAGAAATCTTGGACTTCTTCTGACCCAGCTGTAATTAAACATACCTAAGCAGATCTTGAAAGACTCTAGAAAATTCCTCCTGGGCTGCCTTCATGGGGCTCATTTCCTAGATAGCCATGGGCATTTCTGGAACTGGGATGGAGTAATTTGTAGATGTTTTTCAGACCATAGAAGTGGAAGAATATCACTAAAACTGCCAAATCCAGATGGGATAATAGTAATTTGTGACCCAGAGGATTGGCAACACTGACCTGTTTGGCCATCAGCCAGGCTGGTTATGAAAGCAGAGATGGGATTGTAGATGGGCCTGTTTCTATTTGGCCATACCCAAACTTCCTTAGGACAGGTCTTACAAATGGTTAAGTTTTGCTGCCTTGGTTGGGAAGCATCAAGGTCCTGGCTGATGCCCTCCAACAGCCTGAGGAGCCTTGTTGGGCTGGGAAAGAGCCTCATGAGAGAGAGGTGGGATGCCTAGAGAAATCAGGGAGATGTTTCCAGGAGAGGGGAATTCCTCCAGCTGACCTGGAGGGTTGTCCTAGGGTGGGGAGAGCAGGATTGGTGAGGAGGGGGTGTTGGATGTGTGTGCTCCATGGAGGAGCCATCCCCTTGGCATGACAAAACCAACCCCGTTTGAGCCTCCAAATCTCTTGAGCACTTGGCCACCTTCTCCTTCTGTTTTTCCTTGCTGATCCCAGAGCAGGGCATCCCATGAGGAGCAAAGATGGCACCAAGCCTTGGTGAGGTCTGGGTTGTGCCAGGCTTCTTGGGAAATGGGGAAGCCCTCAGAGAGGATGTGGCTGTTTGTTCTTGCTCTGTGGCACTTCCCTGCTCTGGCAGCTTTAGGGACACTAAGAGCAGACATGGCTTTAGCACAGCAGAGGTGACTCAGGCTCGTGTCTGAGTTTGGTGTGGCTTTTGCCCAAATCCTGCCTGGTTCCAGTGCTGGTTGCCATGGGCTGATGGATTTTGAGGAGCAGGGTGACACTGCCCAGCAGGATGGGAGCAGCTGTGTCCTACTCCAGGATGCTGCTGGGAGCTGCAGTCACAGGAGTGACTCCAGAGTCATTATCCCCAAAAAGGGAAAACCAGAAGTATAAATCTCACTTCAATAAGCGAGGGATCCCGTAGAGAGCCCAGCCAAGTAATTTCTTGATGATTTGGGGTCATAAAATTGTCAGTGCATGCGGAGCACAGGGATTTTATACCAGACCAGCCAGATTTCTCTATTGCAGCATTAAAAGCTGAGAGGAGAAGGATAGGCAGCATGTGAGCTCTGTGCTGCAGCATGGTGGCTTTTGCTAGGTGAAGCTCAGGTAGTTTTTATGGATGGGCAGGGATAAATGATGCCATTACTGAGCCAGAACGAGGAGTTCTCCCATCTTCTTCTCTCAGGATGCAGCGCGCATCTCGGAACAGGGAAAAGGGGACTGTTGTCTCCCTGCAGAGGGAAACCCAAAAACCACAGACAAGGAACCAAGCTCCCCTGCCCTTGGCATGGCAGCCTGCCCTGGGTGGCCTCCCCAGGCCCCCCTTGCCAGGGCAGCACTGCCAGTGCTGGGAGCTGGGGGGCTTGGCCGTGGCGTAGCGTTGAGTGATGAAGGGACGTTGGCGCCAGGCGTGCGGGAGGAGCAGCAGCCCTCGCTCCCCACTTGAAAGAAACAGGTTCCCCTTTAAAGACTGTCCATGTGCTGATCCTCTGCATGTGTTCCATGCCTCCTTCCGCTTGGAGAAGTTGTGAGTCCGCTTGTCTGAGTGCGTTTTTCTTTTCTTTCTTAATTATTATTATTACTATTATTTTATTTTTCTTTTCAGTCTCTTTAATTTCCTTATATATTTTCTCACTCCTGTTTTTCATTTATCTTCCTCTCTTCCCTCCCCTCCCCATGACTGTATCCCCCTCTTCCTGTCCAGCCCAGCCCCGTTTCCCTCGCCTTCTCTCCTCTCCGTCAGCATGGTGGTGAAGTCCGTTGTGTAGATGAGTTGTGGTGTCTGCAGACCTGTAGAAGGGCACCCCTTTCCCGGATGTGCTCCCTGCTGTGACCAGCCCCTTCCTCCCTCCCTGCTGGCGGTGCCTTGGCAGCAGCAGCAGCCCTGGCCTGGGGCTGTCACCGCGGTGTTTCTCTGGCACCTCTTGTGCTGAAGGATCCCAAATGTTCCGGGATGGAGGCAGCAGCCAGCACTGCCTCGGAGCAGAGTGGGAATTCTGACTTGCAGGAACCTCGTGTAGGAGAATTGAGCTCTTTATGTGAGGAGGATGAAGGGTTGAAGGACACAGTGGGCTCATTTCAAGTGGATACTCTATCCAAGTGGATGCTCTAACATGCCCAAACTATTCCTGGATGTCAATGTCTTGGCTCAAGGAGAGGAGGAGACAGGGAGGGTGTGTTGAGACCTCCATGAGGTTAAATTTATATAAATATATGTATAGTATCCTTGAATCTCCTGGACCCTTCCTTTATAGGGGTTCCCCTTCTGAGTGGGAAGAGGTCAGTGATGATTTCAGGGGTCTTCTCCCTTATATATTGCTTTGTACATGGAAGGACATTTGAAGAAGAGCATCTCAGATATGTGTTGGGCTAGATACTTCTTCTCCTCTACTTCCTTTTCCTGTCCTGGAACTCCTTCAGTACCTTTGTGGCCTCTCCAGTACTTCCCAGTCCATGCAGTCCAAACACTTGCTCATGCAGAGGGGTTTTCCTTTGGAGACTGAGGAAAACTGCTGCTCCAGGTGTTGGTGGTGCCTCGCAGAAGGTTGGTGCCAGGAGTTCACGTGGGCTTCTCAAAGCTCCTTTGCTTGGCTCTGCACTGAAGTTTCCAGAAGAAATTTTCCCACCTCCCTTAACATCTCATCTGTCGGTATTCAAGATCTCCCTCGTGCGTGGGCTGCTGCCCGAAATGTGAACTCTGGGGGCAGGAAGATGCTTTTGGCTGAGCTTAAAATGAAAATTAATTTGGAAGAATTGGCGCCCTTTGTAGAGATAAAGGGTGGGTAGAGCAGATAAAATTTGGCTGCTGAGTAGCATTGTTCTGTCCTCTGTATCTCTTTCTTGCCAGAGGTCAGACAGTATTTATGGTGACACATGGGTTCAGTGCACTCACTGTTTATGTTTGTGTGTATAAATATGAGTTCAATTACAGAGAACTAGTGGAAATGAGCTTCAGGCAATTTCCTCATAATCCCTCATGTAAATCTGTTTAATTTTGTCAGCATGCCACAACAGCTTCTTCTTAGAAAGAAAAAAGAGTGGAAAGAGCAAGAGACTTTTACAGGCTGAGCTTTAATAATAGTGGCAAAGCTGTCTGGGTGGTGGGAAGAGATGGCAGAAGGCAGGTGCTGGTGGGCAGGATGGTGGCAGGATCACAGAGCTCGGTGGTGTCCAGGGTTTGGCACACGTGAGCTCTGTGGGCAATGGAGCTGGAGCAGCTGAAGTCACCATTAGCCAAGTACCTGCAGGAATGGAGCTCACGTGCATCTCACAGAATGGTGGCTATAAGTGGGAAAAGCCTGTCCTTGGCCATTCAAGTAGGAATTGCTGCAGGGAAAGCCATGCTGTGAGCTGTGGGTCACTGTGGTCCTGCCTTCTGCCAGCCCTTGTGTGGCTGGCTGTGTTGGTTCAGCTCAGAGGGTAGAGCTGCTGCTGGCAGCATCTCTCACAAGAGGCTGACTGCACTTGGGAAGGTGTTTGAGCTCTGCAAATGTAAACGTCGTCTTCCTGATGAGGAAAAGCTTGGATCCAGCCAGCGGGACTCCCAGCACGTCTGATGAGCTGCTTCATCTTTGGCTGATGTGATGCTCTCCAGGAGCTGGAACAGAGGCTCTCTGGGAGCTCTCCGCACCTTGACGTCTCTGCTGTGTTGGAAAACATGAAAAGGAGCTTTTCTGTGCCCAGTGTTTGGGTTTCTGTTGCATCTGCTGTGCCTCAAGCTGCTTCTTCACCTCATGCTGCACTTCCCTGGGTGCTCTCCAGTGCTGCCAGCAGAGCTGAGAAGCAATCACACTCATCTTTGAAAAAAAACCCAAAAACCTTTCTGCTCCCCAAGGGGAAGAATCTCCTGGGAGCTCCTTGCCTGTGTGCTCCAGCTGAAATTTCAGTGCTCTGGAGAAGCTTGGGATGTTGGATGGGAAGCGCTGCTGTTGCATTGTGCTCTGCAGTGGTGGCACACGTGGCCACCCATGGGGGAAAGCCTGCAGGGTGTCTTCAGTGCCAGCCAGGCTCTGTCTGGACCCCAGGGGAGATGAGGAGCTCCAAACTCTCCGTGGATGGGTGTACTCTGGTACCACAGCCCAGGAATGTGGGGTCTGTGCTCCAGCCCATGTCCTCGCCCCTTCCCTGCTGCTCCCGCCAGCAGCTGCAGTGTTTTTGCAATGCTGGATGGGGCACAGCTTGCTGACAGACAGGGGACATCATCCTCAGTGGTTCTGTGCCCAAGCAGGAGTCTGAAGGCACTGATGTTGCTTCTTGCAGCCAGCTGAGGTGGCTCCTCCTGCCCTTCTGCTGCCCGTGGCTTGTGGAGCTTGCTGATTTCTGTCCCAGTCACAGATGGATGCAGGAGCTGCCATCAGCACTGTCCTCTGTGTGGCTCCTGTGACAAGGTTTGGCTGCTGACCTCTGGTGACCAAGTTGTGAGAGCAGACGAGAATCATCTCCTCCTCTGAAGAGTGACAGCAGGCTGCTTTAAATCTACTTTCCTCATTGGAGCCTGGCTTGAAGTGTTTGCTTTATTGCAGTGAAAGGTGCTTTGTGGAGGCTTCCTGTCTTCTCTGGACACCTTGTCTGCAAGTGGCTTGGGTTTATCCCTGATAAACTTCTGACTTCTTCTGTGGCATTAGGAGT
This sequence comes from Toxostoma redivivum, assembly GCA_013397375.1. Classification (NCBI taxonomy): domain Eukaryota; kingdom Metazoa; phylum Chordata; class Aves; order Passeriformes; family Mimidae; genus Toxostoma; species Toxostoma redivivum. Next base: position 811,751 of record VXBI01002843.1, on the reverse strand, counting down.
TGGTGACTCTTGGAGGGTTGTGGAAGGAAAATGGAGAGGGGGAAGGAGACGAGAAAGCAGCAAGAAGGGGGGATACTGTGGTGTGTTATAGATAAGAGCTGGACTGCGTGCTCTCCTAAGGAAAAGGTTTTCCTCTAACGCTCTGCTCTCTACAGCAGTTAAGCTTTCCAGGCCTTGGATGGGAAAAACAGGTACAATGAAGGAAAAAATTTCTTTGCAAAGGGGAGGATACTGCACCTTGAGCTGGTTCCTGTGGAAGAGTTCCTTGGGGGGTACAGCTGATAAACTATCCCTTGCACCTGCTGGCTCTCCTGCAGGAAGCACCCCTTTGCAAATGCCCTCCTTATCCTCGCAGTAAAACCTTGTCAGTGTTTCCATTTCCAGCTGCCAGCCTCTCGCTGTTCCAGGAGCGGATGCTCCTGTGGTGTCGCGTTTCTGTTGCCGCTTCTCACAGGGACCTGGGAACGAGATACCTCTCCCAGTTCTGTTGGTGTGTGCCCTTGGTGTCCCTGTCTGTTGTGTGGCCCCTGGTTTTTTTCGCTGTGGGAGCAGGGCCAGCAGGATCCTGTCTCCCTGCTGTTTGTGGCGCCGGTGTTGTCCGCCCTGGGTGGCTCGTGGTGCCCGTCTCGATGCTGCCGTGCCGCTTCTGCCTATCTCTTTCTCTTCTCTCTTCATCCCAAGGGGTTTCCTACCACTTCCCAGAAATGCCTTATCGGACATAGGATCTGCCCCGTCCTGTTTTGTTTAGCAGTGTTGGCATGGCAGGCAGGTGAGCTGGGGGTGCCCGTGTTGGACGTGGCCAGTGGCACCGGCCGGGTCGCGGTGCCGCTTGAGAACCTGGAGGAGACATAGGGGGACAGCAGGGATGCCTCCCTTCCTCCATCCCGCGCTCTGGCACGCCTGGCTGGCCCTGCTCCCTCAGCCCCGGGTTTCTCACCTCTTCCTTTTCCACGGCAGAGCCGGCTGGGATTGGCTGGTCCCCCTCCGGGGACGCCCAGAGGCCCGAGCATGGCCGGGAGCTGCTGATGGCACGTGTCTGCTTTTCCTTCCTAGAAAACGTCCATCTCCGCCCGGGGACGCTGCTGCACCTGAGAGGCTCGAAGCTCTGAAATACCAGCGGATAAAGAAGCCCAAAAAGTCATCCAAGGGCTCCTCGAAATCCAGAAAACAACCCAGTGAGTGCGAGGACCCCGCAGTCCCCAACAGCATTCCCTGTGTCCTGCTGTGAGCAGAGCTCGGGCAGATCCCTGCCGGCTCCAGTGCTGGGGGTCTCCAAGGCCATTCCTGGATGCTGCCCTTGTTCCCTGCCTCCCAAAGGGATGCCTCCCTGGGCTGCTTGCCTGCAGGTTGTCCCTCCTTTGCTCCTCCAAACCGAGTCCTTTCCATGCATCTCCCGTATCTAGTAATTTGTTTGGATTTGGAATGTTAATTTCATTTTCCCTGATGCCCGGCGTTCTCCCTTCTTGCCACGCTGTGGGTTCAGGGCCAGGCTTGCTGTCACCTCCCTTTTCCAGCAAGCAAAGTGCTCTGCTCTGCCTGCTGCTGGCTCCGGTCCCATCTGCCTTCTCTCCCCCCTTCCCAGACGGCTCTGCCTCCCAGGTTCAGCACCCTCCCAGCTCTCAGGTACTGTCACCTGACGAAGCTGTCTGCCTCCGCAAGAAGAAGAGACACCCTCGTCAGGACCCCTTCGCCCGGCTCTCAGCGCTGAAGGACGACCTCTGCCACCGGCAGCTCCCTGAAGACCAGACAGCCATTCTCAACAGCGTAGACCACGACGACACCAGCGGGCATGCCACCCTGCTCTAGCCTAGTGCTGGTCCCAGGAGGCTGAACAGGAGCGGTGGAGGTTGCTGGTGTCACACCACAGGGGGATGGAGGTGATGGGAAAGAGGGGGGGACACCCCTACGCTGTCACCTCTCTGAGGGGTTCGGCGGGGATGAGCTGGGGGGACCCGGGGGTTGCTTTGGGGAGGATGCTTTGGGCTGGGTGTTCCTCAAATCCACTTCTCCCCCACCTCAAACCATTTGGGTGGGATGGGAAGGGGGGTGTTGCACCTCGGTTTTGGAAAAGATCTCTAGGCTTCAAAGGCATGGATGGAGCTTTTGACATCTGCGTCCGCAGCACGCGTTTAGGGGGGAAAGTGTGGGATTGAGCAGCTGGCCCTCAATCGCCGGAAGAAATTGAATGACACAGGGTGTAATTAAGTGACACGAACCTAACAACCCAGGCGGGAACTGGTAATCCCATGAATCTGATTATGATAAAAACCTGACCAAATAATCCCAGGAAAGCTGTAATTGTGAAATCTCCCTGCCTGCCCCTTCCCAGCCTCCTTTGACGTGAAGGTAACAGCAGCAAAACCATCTGTGATATATTTCCTTACCTATCTCTGAAAGGGAAAAGCCAGAAAGACCCTGAGACTTGGAATCAATGTGAGATGTGAGAAATCACCATTTGTCTGTGTGCAAACACACTCGAGCCTCGGTAACGTGCGCTCGGTGTCGTGCGAGCGCGCGGGTACGGGGCTGATGTGATCTGAGGGTGTTTCCCCCTCCCGGTGCGGCGTGTGCCAGCTTTGATGAGGGTGGGTTTGACTAATTCTGCCCGACACTTGGTGTATCTCAGGCAAATGTTCTTCAGCGCCGCGTGGTGCTGTGATTTCTGACTGTGTGATGTTTAATCCCTACTGATAACTGCAAAGCGGGGAGACGCAGGCGTGTGAGCGAGCGGGGTTTGGCTGCGTGGTCCCCAAAGCCTCCTTCGGCAGGTGCTGAGCCCCGGGGAGAGCATCTGGAAGTGCCCAGCTCTGTGGATGGACGTGGACGGCTCCATGCAAAGCTAAGCCCAGCGTTTCGCGCCAGCTTCAGATACGTTGCTGCTGGTTTCACTGTTTTCTCCCTTTTTCCTCCTGCTCCAGCCCGGATGTGTCGGCTGTGACACCCACCGGGGTTGTGTCCCTCCCTTTGTCCCCTGTTCCCCTCGGTAATGCTGTTCTAACTCTTCACCAGAATGTATTTCCTCTTCAGAATAGGGTAGGTTTGGTGGCTGGTGGTTTTCTGGATTGCATAGGCCTTTTTTTTGGTTTGTTTTAGCAGGCAAGGTGTAACCCAAGAACAGCCGGGCTCACTTTCCTGCTCTGCCTCCACTCTCTGACTGCGTGGCCTTGGGCAAGTCACTTGACCTCTCTGTGCCTCAGTTCTCCCATCTGTAAAATGGGGATAAGTCATATTTGAGCACTTTGGACAAGCACTTGGTGGCCTACAGACTGCAAGTGCTATGTAAATGCTTAGTGCTAATACCAAGCAATCCCTACCTTTAAAATATTTAGAGTTGGTTCTTTTTCTTTTTTTGTTTAGTTTGAAGTGGTAAAATCAACCACTGTATCCAGGTTTGCACAGTTCTTCCTCTGCGGTAAAGTGCTAAACCCTCCAGCCTGCCTGGGAATAAAACACCAAGTGTTTCATGTAGATATTCTTGCTTTGAGTGGATTCAGGCCGTAGAAAAAGTGTCAGGAGAGCTGGAGAGCCTGCAGGCATGTTTTTAGCCCCAGGCTCTCTATTTGCATATGAAACTTTTGTTTATTCCCAGGTAGAATTGCCAAGAGATTCTCTGCAGTCTCGCCTTTAATTCTGCTTTGCCTTGGTTTTTGCTCTTGCTGCTGGTTGAACCTCCAAGGGCTGAGATGTTTGGAGAAAGACGTGAGCTCTCGGTTGTGATCCGGCTCTATGACCACGCCACACTTCTAGGTCAGAGCCTGTTGATTGCTCTGCCTCAATACACCTGGTTTTAGAGGTTGTGCTTCCTCTCCCAGCAGAATGCTCGGGAACCTGTGACCACCAAAAGCAGAGCACTGTGTCTTTTCCAATCTCCAGGCCCTAAGAAAGGTTTGAACCACTGGACAATGAATCCTCTAAATCGATAACCAGATATTTCTGAGCTTTAACAACTTCGTGTAGGTGGTCTCAAACCATCAGCATGTTTGTCTTGGGAAGGAGGGAGGGTCTGGCAGATATACCCCTCTCTTTCCAGCCTGCACCAGGGCTTTTTATTGACATGACGAGTGACCTGATGTAAGAACCTCACCTCTCAGAGTGAGAACTCAACCTTGCTAACAGTATGACTGTGAATTTCTTTTCTTTGGGTGTGTTTTTAGGGTTTTTCCCTAGAACCTGCTCGGATCTGAATTGATTTAATGCCATTCTCCCGCTTGGCAGCGGGGAAAACTCTGCCTGGCTTGGCCAACTTCAGCTCGCCGGTCACTCCAGCCGGGCTGCTCCTGACAGACAGGTGACCCTCGGGGCCGGGGGAGGCGTGGAGGCTCTGTGCTGCCTGTGCCATGGCCAACTTGCTCTTCCTTTTGCTCTCATTGCCTCAGCCTCTCGAACAGAGGGTTGCTTTTCCATTTGAGTGCTTTCCAAATGATTTACGACATCCGTTCAGATGGGCCAAGCGCTGTCTTCAGGCTCTTGAGGTTGCTACCTCAGGACTATGCCCCATCCCATCTTAAGGAGCTCTAGAGGACTTGGAGTGCTGGGCAGGTTGACGGAGCATGCCGGCTTGCTGGGTCAGTCTTTTGAGAGTTGTTTTCCTTTTGCAGGTGTTTTGAGCCACTGGGCTTTTCATGGTCTTCGACCTTTAGAGGCTGGAGCTGCAGCCCTCTCTCTTTCAGCCGTGTACCTGCCACGCTGCTGAAGTGGGAAATCCCGCCCGGGCGCCTCGTGGAAGCAGCTCCTCCCTAAAACCATCCTTAACTCCTTTCCCTGCTAGACCGAGTCACCTTCCGATAGACTCGGGTCGTGCTTTGGCTGACTGGCTCGCCTCTTGCTTTGGCAACCTCCTCGCTTCTCCCAGCCCTCTGGTTTCCATGCCCTTCAGGGTTGCTCCTCTCTCCTTCCGTGGACCTGGAAACATCGAAGCCGTGTCAGACGATGCCAAACACTTCCCCCATTTCACCCCCGTTTGAACTCCGTGTCGCTTTGGTGGTTTGCAAACACAGCTGCTGCTGCTGCTGCTGCTTTTTCATTTTTTTTTTCCTTTCATGCTGCAAAATATATCTGGATTTTTATCTTCCTGGGCCAAACTCTCTTATTTTCTAAGCTGGTCTGAGGTAGATGGCTCTTTCTGTATCAGAGACCAGACAATTCCTCCTTGCACATTGTGAATGTGATGTTCCATTAGGTCCCTTGGCAAATCCTGGCCCACGGTGAAAAAATGCCTCTGAATCACAAGGATATTTGTCCCTGGGCTCTGCTGAGGTGTCAGTGCAAGGGTGCCAGCCCAGTTTTAGGGGATCCTTGCTGGTGCATCTCCCTGCGAGGTGGCCATGGTGGGGATGCTCCAGTGCTGGTTTCTGCTGCTGTGGGGGCTACAGGATTGGGGCACCCTGAGCTGGGGGAGGTGATATGGAGAGGTGGGTACAGGATGCCACTGAGATCCTGTGGAAAAGGGGCGGTCCTGGGGTGCTGTCCCTTGCAGCCTGTCCAACAATGAGTCCTGGAGCAGGCAGGGAAAAGGGCAGGGAAAGTGCTTTGCCTGCTTTTGCAGCAGGACTTGCTGAGCTCTCATCCACGTGTTTCTAAGGTGACTTTGCCATGCAGCCCCAGCAGCGTTTTGGTTCCGTGGTGTTGACGTGAAGGAAAATGCAAGTTAGTGTAAAGGGAGGGGAGAGGGAGCATCTGGGGCTCGTCTATGGGGCTCTGTTTCTGTGCCTGTCACTAACAGCAACCACAGGCACAGGGAGTGATGGGTTTGTGGGATGGGGGAGCTGGAAGGTCCCAGGGTCTCTTCCCAGTCTGAACCTCGGCATGGTTTGCACTCTGCCCCCTGAGCGAGAGGTCTGTGAGCCCCCAGGGTGTCTCTGTGAGCAAGGGATGCTTTTCCTGGGAGGATTCTCATTCCTGCTGCTCTGTGCCAGTCACCTGTGACTTGGAGGCTGCTTTGGGGCGCTGGTGGACTCCAGGCTGTTCATCTGGTGTTTGTCACCTTGTCAGCTGGCTCAGTGCCACCTGCTTTGGAGCAAGGCTGGAGGTGATGCTGTTTGGATATATAAATGTAAAGGGAATATAAAGGCAATAACAACTTGCTGTACCTTCCTCTGGGAGTATTGAGGACACTGGATTTGGGCTCAGCAGCCCAGGCACGGTCCTGGCAGGGCTTAGTCATGTCTGGTGGCATCCGGACATGACACACATTGCAGACTCATTGCTGCTCCCACCTTGCTGTCTGTATTGGGACAAAATTCGCCTGGCATTTTGGTTTCTCTTCCTGCTTCAGGCAGTGACGTAGATTTGGGAGTTCTTGGAGTTTTGGGTTGGTTTCAGCAGTAGCTTTTATCTGGAGGTATTTTTCCATGAGGCTGGACCTTCAGGGATTTCCACACGTCCCACATGGGCTCGCTGCAGCCCCAGACTGAAGTCAGGGCTTTTTTGGAAGGAAATCTTCTCAAGGAACCAGAGTAAAACCCACTGTACATATGAGATATAAATAGATAGAGAAGCGTAGGACAAAGGTAGATAGGTTTGCAGAATTCAGTAGATTTGCATGTCGGGGTATGTGTGTCGCTAGGGGAGAGTTTAGAGCCGTGCTGGAGCGGGGGATCAGGATGGGCAAAGCGGGGAAGGGGCTGGGAGCAGCTGCAGCCTGAGGGGAATTTGGGGATGGAGAGGCACCGGCGTGACCTGCGCTGCCGCCCTGCTGCACACAGCAGATCGCTCTGTTTCATTATTTCACCCCCAGTTTTTAGCTCTGTTCATTGTGACTCACCCCTGGGCCGTGACATGGAGGAGCAGGAGGGACAGGTCCTGTGCTCTGCGTGTCCGAGGCACATGGGGCATGACACGGGAGAGGGATGTCACGTTGCCTCATCTCTGGTGCCGTTGCTTAAAGAAAAAGCTGCAGCACACAAAAACCCTTCCCTCAAGTCCCTCTAGATGCTGCTCTCTGGTTACTCATGTGAAAGCATTTTGCTTTTCGTCTGTTCTTCCCAGAAAAGCGTGAGTCAGAAGGGATGACAGAGGGATACAGCTAAATTTGTCCCCTGAGCTGAAGAATGCAGCACTGGCTGTGCCAGCCGGCCCCAGCAGTGCCTCCTGGGAGGGACAAGATGTTCTTGACAGTGTCTTTTTATTTTAAACCTCGTTAGCAGGACTTTGAGGATCTGAGGCAGACAGGGGATTTGGTCACCAGTGATGCCAGAGCTGGTACTGACCCCAGGCACAGGGGCAGCCAGACTCAGGCTGGATTCCCACTGCTCTCCCAGAGCCATCCCTGTGCTGTCTGGGCACAGGGTAGCCCTTACAGAAAGCAGGATATTTACTCCCATTTCCCCCCTTCAGCTTAATTTTATTTATTTATTTTTTTCTGTTTCTGAATATCTTGACTCCTCTCTACCTGTATTTTAGGGAAGGAGAGGTGGGAAGTGCAGGTGTTCCTATTAGAGGTCTGTCAGAGAATGTTTGATCCAGGAACTGAGGGCTGGGAAGGAGCGACCAGATTTGGCAACACTGGTGCCAGCAAAAGAAGAAACTTAACATTGCACTGAATTCCCATCAGCTGGCACATCCCTAAGCAGGGAGGACCAGTGTGGTTGTGGGAAGGGACTGGAGATGGGAGCCTGGTCCCCTGCCTGGGTGACTGGCATGAGAGGGAGCCCTGTTTGCCCATTTTCCCCATTTTTAGGTGTTTTGTCATAGCTGGCTGAGCTCTTTTCCTCGGCGTTGCGTGGCAGCAGGACAAGCACCCCCAGTCCTGGGGCTCTGGCTGACTTTTGATACGTGCATGGATGGAGGAAGGACCTGGGGAGGGGGTGGGCAGAGAAAGGGGGGCAGAGGGGCTGGTCCAGGCTCGGGGGGGTTGGCTGAGGCAAGCATGCACTGTAGAGGGAGCTAAAGAGTTTTATACTGGTTGCAGTGGGGGGGGGAAAGCAGG